>CM054803.1:1200000-1800000 GCA_028984105.1 Lavandula angustifolia
CCTTTGAATCTTGATAGAAGGCCAATCTCTGTTAGGACAAGATGGGCGCAAGTGAGATGACTAACGTTTGTATCATAATTTTCGAGTTTTCTTGTCTTTTTTTTTTTCAATTCAATTTTGTTGAATTTGTGTTGTGTGTTTTGGACCTTTTGGTGGTTTCTTTAATTATGAAAAAGAGGGTGTATGTTTATTTATGATTTTCAGTACTATATTTCAAATTGAGTTTATTCGCTTTGTCAATTAAATAAATATTAACTGCTGTAAATTTTAATTTGTCCTAAGAAAGGAAAAAGGGCAAAGGCCGCGGCGGTTTATTTGATGCTGTCGACACGTGGCAGGCTTTTCAAATTTCTTTTTTTTTTTTACTTATTTATTTTTCTTCTTTTTCCTTTATTTTCTACTAACTATAGTTACTCCACTAACGTGTAAAAATTCAAAAGGGAGGGAAATTTTCATATCTTGAATTGAAAAGAAGGAACCAAATTTGAAAAGAGAGGGTTTTTCTTTTTTGTGGGTTTTGAGAGAAAAAGAAGCAAATTAGCAAAATACAAGCTCTACCACTCTCGTTCTACTTCAATTATACATGGGAATGTGAGTTTATTTAGATTTGATGGATTTTTTAGATTTTGCTGGTTAGATTTTTGTTTGAATTGAAGAAATAGGTTGTGGAGGAAACAAGGTTCATCTCTCATCATTGTGTTGCTGGAATTCTTCGGGTTCCAAGTAAAGTGGGTGGATTCAAAGTTCCGGTATGCACTAATTTGAGTTTCAATTTGTCATTATGTGTTGATTGAACTATTATTATAATCGTCAATTTTATATTTTTACCATAACATGCTAGTTACATATTTAGTACTGAGACTCTTGAGAGGCTTCATCACCATTTATAATCGTCAATTTTGTGTTGATGGAATTTTTTGCGTACTGAGACTTCGCATTGGAACAGGAATTGTTCTTTGGCATATAGCTTATTCTTATATAATTATCTTTTGCAGAAAAATAATAAGAATTGTTGGAGGGTCTATCTATGGAACTCCATACTGAAGAAACAACGTATTGCGAACAACAATGTGAAGAGTCATTGATACCCAATAATGAAGAGATACAAGCTATGAACCACGTGGAATCTAAAAACATTGACATTGAAGAATTGAAAAATTTATTGGCAATCGATCAAGTTGTGGAAAATGAGCATATTGCATATGCACTCTATTGCAAATATGTTAGTGTACTAGGCTTTAGCGTGAGGAAGGGGAAAAATGTCTACTTTAAGGATGGGTCTGGGCTACTGCAAGGGAAGTGCTTTGTATGCAGCTGTGAAGGAAAAAATGATAATAAGCGCTCAAAAGACAAAATGATTGATTATACGAAAACAAGTGGAAGATGTAGTTGTCTGGCAAACTTAAAATTACGCGAAAGAAGCATGTAGACTGGAAAGTGGCTGTATTTGTTCAAGAACATACTCATCCTATGTTTCCTCAAGACCTAACTTATCTATTGAGATCAAGTCGTGGCTTGACTGACAATCAATTTGTTGGCATTAACGACAATGGTAAAATCCGGAATATCTGTATCTCAAGCCATGAATGTCTTTGAAGATGCAGCACAAGGCAAAGAAAATGTGGGTTTCATAGCAAGAGATGCATATGACTGCATCTACCGTGCAACTAGGAAAACAAAAATTGAAAATGGAGATTCACTAGAGTTGATGCAACATTTGAGAGAGAAAGCAAATGAGGAGACATATTTCTATTGGAATGTTGAAGTAGATGATGACAGCAGGTTAATGAACTTCTTCTTCAGAGATTCACGATGCCTTATTGATTATGGTTGTCTAGGTGATGTGATATCGATTGATACTACCTATAAGACAAACAAGTATGATATGATATGTGCTCTTTTTGTTGGTATTAATCATCATCATGAAAATGTATTGTTTGGGTTTGCTTTGCTATCAGATGAAACGGAGAGTACTTTCAGGTTGCTGTTTCAGACATTCTTGACATCCATAGGTAACAAACAACCTGCAACCATCTTCATCGATCAATGCCAAGCTATGATGAATGCAATTGATAAGGAATTTCCATCTACTGCTCATCGATTATGTCAGTAGCATATAAACCAAAATGCTCCCTCACATTTTGGTAGCTTGAACAATGATTCAAGTTTTTGGCAACTGTGGATTAAGTGCATGACTTATTGCCAGTCTAAGGAAGAATTTGAAGCAATCTGGAAAGTGATGATATAAAAGTATGGTATTGGTGAACAAAGTTGGTTTTTCACAATGTACAAGTTGCGTGACAGGTGGGCGACTTCTTTTAGTAATCACATATTTAGCGGTGGACTTTTGGCTACATCTAGAAGCGAAGGTACAAACTCAGCTTTGAAGAAGAATATAAAAAATAGAAATGCTTCTTTGCTCCAATGTGTCATTGCATATGAAAAAGTCCAAGATTGTTGGAGAGTAGCAGAAAAGGAAAAGGACGCATTGGGTCGCCATAACCAACCTTCACTTTTGGCTTCAAATAATCCCTTACTGAAGCATGCCGTTGAGGTCTATACGGTCAACATGTACAAGTTTTTTGAGAAGGAATTAAAAGATACCATGGACTTAGAGGCACCGGAGCTGTTTTCATGTGTGGATCAATCATTGATGCTATTTAAAGTGAAAGCCTACGGTGGAAGTGCAAGAAGTAGGACTGTTGAATATGATCATAGGACATCGGAAATAAAATGCAGTTGCCATAAATTTGAGACCTTTGGTATATTGTGCAATCATGCTTTAAAAGTCTTGATTCATGCAAATGTGCACTTTATACCCGACAAGTACATTAAAAGGCGATGGACAAAAGCTGCAAAGAGTGAATTGTGCACTAAGAAAAGTGGGAGAAGTGATTTTCGAGGAGATGATAACTATTTAAGTGAGATGGCATTTGTAAGTCATGCAACAACCATGATCCGAGATCTTGCAATGCAAGGAAAATCAAATTCTAAGGCTAGAAATATCTTGATGAATCACATTGAAAAGGCTAAAGAAGAAATTAGCCATCGGCTTGAAAATGATAGTGCGCATAATTCTTTGGTTGGCGACAAGGAAAAACTTCTCCATGATGAAACTCTTGTGTGTGATCCTCTTGTTACTAAATCAAGAGGAGGAGTTACAGTCCCCTTGGGATGGCATAGCGGTGAAAGTGGGTGGCCCGGACCGAATAGGTACAATGGGTTAATTCCCACCGACACGCTATGTGTGAGCCTGTACACCCGTCACATTAAGGGTGGTTTAACTCTTATTTTATAATAAAAAGGTATTTAAAAATAAAACATAGACAAACCAACAAAAAAAAAGAGGAGGAGTTACAAATGTCCGCAAACGCCATTGGGAGGTTAGAAGCAAAAAAGGAAAGAAAAAGATTGGTGCCACAAGTAAGTAACTTGTGATATTATTAATTAACTCATATTTGCTTGTAATATGAAATATTTCATTTTTCAGAAGGCTTGACAAATAAGAGACAAATGTCACAAGGTGTGCCTAATTTTCAACACTCAGAAGGAGCATTTGATATCGAACAATTCCAACAGTGTCAAAAGGGATTATCGACCTCTCAGTCCGTTGTCAATCAACAACCGTGGTTGTATCAATATCCAATCCCATTCTCTTCAAATGGTTCTACGACTGGTGGTCCTGCTGGGAGTATTGATATAGTACCTAATCCATTCTTATGGTAAGTTTAAGATATTCATTTTAAACCTAAGTTAGTATTATTTATTTTATTCTGACGTTTTTTTTATTTCAACTTTAGGGATAAATGAAAGATAAATCGTGTCCCCTTGATATTGTAAAGTTGTCTCAGATTGTGAAAGATGTTGGCTTATGTTTGGGCGAAATGTACTATCTGGTTTTTGTTTCACTTCACTAGCCAAATGTAAGATGTTGGTTTATTCTATCTATCAAAACTTGGTTTAATTTTGTGTTTACACGTAGAGATAGAAGAATATGATGATTAAAGATGCAAGCTTATCAAAATCCAATGCACTTGTAAGTAGAGTGAAAGAAATGAATGGTAAGCAAATCCTTGAATGTAAGGAAGAGCAGAATGGATACAAGCTACTTCCACTTCAAAAGGAAGCTTTTACGGTTTTACCTATTGATAGATGAAAATTGCATCAACACCACCACCATAAAAAAGATACATCCACCACAAAACCAAACTGTAACAATCTGATATATCCATTTCTCAAAGATACAATATGTATAATTCACAATGATCTGAAATATGTACACATTTATGGAATTCAATTAGAATTTAATTTTCTCATTTATGTAAATCACAAAAATTTAAAATCATACATCCATAAAATAATCCTCCTCTTGCTAAATCATAGTTATAGATGACCCACATTTATGCAACTCAATCCCCTAATAAGAACACCAATGATTTGTAGTAGTAGATGAAACAGAATCATCAATAAAACCCTTAATAAGAACACCAATTATCCAAATCGTCTTCTTCCAAATCAGCATCAAGATGAGAATCGGGATCTACCAACTTCTTGTGTGATTGATCTGTAGAGAAATACAAACGGACCAATCAATAAAGTAGAAAAAAATAATTAAAAAAAATTAAAATAAAAAAGAACTAGCCGATGATAGATCTGGAGTTCTGGACTCACAAACAAGCAAATCTTGTCCAGCATCTTCAAATATTGTCCGGCATCTTCAAATCAAGAAAACCCGACACACAAAAACCAAATCTTGTCCAAAAATGTATCAGAAAAAAATAAAAATTATACAAATAGGGGGCGACCTTGGTGAATCTCGTTGATAGATCTTGACTCAAGATGAACTCCTTCTTGATGAATCTCGACAACATATTCTTTTTTTCAACACCAGAATCGTCGATTTTTATCGAAAAGGGGGGTTTGGAAGAGGAAATAGCATGGTTTAATGTTTGAAGTGGAGAGTATCATAATCAAGAAATCTCCTTACCATTTTTTTCTGCTATTTCTCTGCTCTCTTCTCATCTTATTTTCAGATTTGAAATAATGGGGACGGTGTAGTTGTTTTTAAATTTTAGAGATATGAGATTGGGAGTAAGTTAAACTAACCATAGTTAGTAGAAAATAAAAGAAAAAGAAGAAAAATAAATAAGAAGAGAAAAACAAAAAAAAAAAAGAAATTTGAAAAGCCTGCCACGTGTCGGCCGCTGGGGAGGGAAGAGCAGTGCTCTCCCCCCAGCATCAAATAAACCGGCCGCGGCTCGCCGGCATAGTTGTAGGGGTGTAAGTGGTTCCAACTTCGAAGTGCGATCGATCGGACCGAATCGAATCAAATCGAAAAATGTGGTTCGATTCGGCTTCATAGTTTGATTCGGTTTATTTATTTATGAACCGTTTATAATCGGTTTGGTTTGCAGAATTTTTGAACGGTTCGAACCGAACTAATATCCTGTTTTTATTTCTTATTCTTTAATATTTATCTTTCTTATATAAAAATATTGTTGGATTTAGATATTAGATTTAAGTTAAGATACAATGCTAATCTATACAAGGGAAGATAAAGGAGTAACAATTATATACTTATGAGTTCAGAACGAGTGACATCTTATAATTATTATTCTTGTATTATTTAGGATTTAAAAAATAAATAAAAAATAAAAAAGTGAACCGATGAACCGAACCAAATCATTTGTAAGCGGTTCGATTCCGATATTTAAAAACACATCGAACTAAACCACTTCTATATGTTTGGTTCGGTTCCTAAAATAGATAAAAAATCGAGACGAACCAAACCGTAACACCCCTAATAGTTAGGACGGTAATTGTAATTTTTATTCAAGAGAAACTATTAGAAAGAAAAATTAGCCATTTCGAAGATGTTAAATCGCATGTCTCTATAACAATGATATAATTTCAAGTGTCAGTAATTACCGATTAAGTATATTGCGGTCAAAATCTCATCGAAGCCAATTTATTATACACACTAAAAATAGCGACTATGTATGAATTTATTATATATGCACTAAAAATAGAGATTTTCTAAAAAATAAATAAAAAATAAAAGGGGTTTAGGACTACAACATGCCTAATAAAATATTTGAAGAGCCGAGTTACCAAAAGTCAATAATAATTACTCCTATAAATATTTCTGAAGTTTAGATTATTTTTAAGATATGTAAATTAATTTTCATTATTTCATAGTGGAGGGAAAACGCGCAAACATCACAAACGACGACTGCAACTGCACCTCAAGTCAACTCTCCAAGAGCTGATCTCGCCGATTGAGATTCCGGCGATCACCGAGTGTTCGACGGAAAGCGGAGGAGAAATCGATGGCCGACGCTGCGGTCGAGTTTCTGCTCGAGAATCTCAAGCAGCTGCTGCTCTACAATGCCAACCTCATTCTCGACGTCAAGGACCAGGTCGAGTTCCTCTACAACGATCTCACCTTGTTCAAAGCTTTCCTCAAGGATTCGATGGAGAGGCGGAACCAGCACGAGATGCTGAAGCAGGTGGTGAAGCAGATCAGGAACGTGGTGTACGAGGCGGAAGACGCGATCGACACTTTCGTCGCCCAAGCCGCCGTGCACAAGGCAAGGAAGAAAATCGGAAAAGCTATCCATATCTTCGATTATACGTCGAAGCTCCGCAGTGTGGGGAATGAGATCCGGTTGATCAGGGAGAAGGTGAAGGACATTTACGAGAACAAGATGTTTGGCTTTGAAGCTCTGCACGTTGGGGATATCTCCGATGGAGGAAAGAAGGAGAAAAAGGTAATTCGTGAAAGCCCTAATTCAATTCTGGAGATTGATGGTTGTGATCATTTGGCGATTTTTTATAATTTAGGAATATTTTGCATAATAAGAAGTTCTATTTACTGGTAATTTGCAAAATTTTAGATGATTATGAGTTTCTTGTTATCATACTCTGGCCTCATTCCACTTTGTTTAACAATGTTGTTGAAGATTCTGATCATAACTATAATTGATAGTTCAAATCCACTTGTGTTTCTGGACTAATTTTCTTGGGATAATTCATTATTGATTATTCATCTTTACACAGCCTCCTATTGTTGAAGAGGACAATGTGGTAGGTTTTGAGGATGAGGCAGAGAAAGTGGTGAGTCTTCTCTCGGGGGGATCTGATGAACTAGAAGTTATCTCAATTGTTGGGATGCCTGGGCTTGGTAAGACGACACTGGCCAAAATGATCTATCGCGACTCAAGGATTGAATACGGATTTTACAAACGTGCTTGGGTTTACGTTTCACAAGAGTACAGTAGAAAGGAAGTGTTCCTCAACATTCTGAGTAACTTCAAGCAACTCAGTGATGCCATGTATAAGATGAGTGATGAAGCTTTGGGGAAGGAGCTCCGTAAAGAGTTGGAGAAAGGAAAGTATTTGGTTGTTATGGATGATGTGTGGACGAAAGAGGCTTGGGATGATCTCAGTACTGCTTTCCCCAAGAACAACAAACGGAGTAGAATCTTGATAACTAGTCGCATGATCAATGTTGCTACGCATGCTAACCGTAAAGCAGAGCCTCATAATCTCCGGTTTCTAACTCCGGATGAGAGTTGGAGGTTGCTTCTGATGAAGGCGCTAGGTTCGGAGAACTGCCCTGAAGAATTAGTGAGGGATGGGAAACATATAGCTAATGAGTGTAGAGGTTTGCCTCTTGCTATTGTGGTGATTGGAGGGGTTTTGTTAGAAAAAGGTACGGATTGGTGGGAGCAAGTTGCTACGAAAGTGGATGCTTATATTGCCATGGATGAGGCTAAGCGTATGGATAGTTTCATAGCTTTAAGTTATAACCATTTGCCTTACCACTTAAAGGCCTGCTTTATCTACTTTGGGATGTTTCCCGAAGACTTTGAGATCCCCGTGTGGAAGCTGGTTCGTTTGTGGATTGCTGAAGGATTCATACAGCAGAAGGAGGGGATGAGTTCTGAGGATATAGCAGAGGAGTATTTGGAGGATCTTGTTAATAGAAATCTAGTCATGGTGGGAGAGTTCAGATCGAATGGTAAACTCAAAACATGTCGTGTTCATGATATGCTACGCGAGTTCTGCAAGAAAGAAGCAGGGGAAGAAAACTTCTTCCAAGAGATCAAACGCTTTGATCAAGGCACTTATGCGTCTTCCAATCCGGCCTTAGAGAGGTATCGCCGTCTCTCCATTCATACCCGGGTTTTAACCTACATCTCCTCAAAGCCAGTCGGTCCACAAGTCCGTTCGTTCTTATGCTTCTCCTCCGAGGAAAGTATATTACCGGAGGAGCACATTTCATCCATCCCTAGAGCTTTCAAGTTGCTTAGAGTGTTGGATTCACGTTCAATCGTCTTCACTCGTTTCCCTACTGATCTCACTCATTTAGTCCATTTAAGGTATATTGTTCTCTCTTGCAACTTCAAGATTCTACCTGCAGCCATATCTAGTCTATGGAACATTCAAACTTTAGTTGTGGAAACATCTTCGCGTACGCTTGAAGTCAAGGCAGACGTATGGAGTATGATTCAGTTAAGGCATGTCAAAACCAATGCTTCAACTTCTCTATCAAGCCCTCATTCAAAATCAAGAAAAGGTAAAGATGAGGCGTTGATGATTGGGAATCTGCAAACACTCTCAACTATATCCCCAGAAAGCTGCACTGAGGATGTGTTTGCTAGAGCCCCTAATCTCAAAGTTGTTGGAATTCGCGGTCAGTTGTCTAAGCTTCTAGAGAACAGGAATGGAACAATGTTGTTTGATGGTTTAGGAAAGTTGGGCCATCTTGAGAATTTGAAGTTATTGAATGATGTGTTTCCTCGTCCGCCTTCCGAAGGGAGGCTAAGCAGCCTCCCACAGAGGTACAAATTCCCTCCTAAGCTGAAGAAACTGACTTTATCTGATACTTTACTTGATTGGAAGGAAATGTCTACTCTTGGGATGTTGGAGAATCTTGAGATCCTCAAGCTGAAGGACAATGCGTTTGTTGGGAATTGGTGGCGACCGGACGATGGAGGGTTTCGTTCTCTTAAGATTCTCCACATTGGAAGGACTGATTTAGTCACTTGGCATGCTGCAGCTCATCACTTCCCAAGACTTAAACATCTCTTTCTCAAGCACTGCAGTAATCTTGAAGCGCTTCCGTTCGGGTTTGCGGAAGTTTCGAGCCTCAAGTTGGTGGATTTGTACTGCACAAAGGCATCTGCAGCTGCCTCTGCTAGAGTTATTCAGCAGAAGAAGGAGGAGAAGCAAGGAAAGAAAAGCACTTCTGGAGTTGGATTTAAGCTCTCTATTTATCCACCGGATAGACTTGATTGAGCTAAAGGCTTTTGCCCTTTGAGAGGTAATGAAATCTATGCTTATTTGTTTGGTGAATTTTTTATCTAATGCTATGGTTGTTTGTTGTTCTTCATTTTGGTGTTGGGATATTGCTTTGATGTAATATATTATGATGTTTTTTATCTTCCAATACGTCTACTTTTTGTCCCACGGTAAGTATCAAAGCTAGAATACCATATTACAAGGATGAAATCGAGAAGAGGCAACAACAAAGAAAGAGGGAGAGGGTTGAGGTTATCGAAGACCACGATCAACAGGGGATCCGAAGGGGGCAAGTGGGTGCGACCGCCCTCCCGAACTTTCGTCTATTATTAGAACTAGCCCTCTATTTTTTATACTCCCTCCCTCCATTATTTTTGAGGCGTTTCATTTCGGTGCGAGAATTTAGATAGTGTAGTTAATATAGATGTTAAAGTATGAGAATGGGTAGATAATAAAGTAAAATGAAGAATATGAGTGAGATAGTGATAAAATAGATAAAATAAGAGAGAAAAGATGAAAATGTAGTTGAGAGTTAATTATTTTTTTGCCAAATTGGGAATGAGTCAGAAATAATAGGACGTATCAATAAGGAAAGTGAATTAGAAAATAAAGTAACGGAGGGAGTAATTTATATCTTTATTCCAAGTTCATTTTTGAGTTCACCCCTTTGAAATTTTTGAATTTGTCTCCTATCCTTAAGTTAAAATTAAAAATTAGTGTTAATATAACTACTAGTTCTGAAAAATATTAAAAATTATATATTAAATACACTAACTTTAGTGGAGGTTTAAACTTGGAGTTTGGACATCTATTTTAATAAGGTTGAACATGTAATTTTAGATATAGTATAACTTTATGCAATTGAAATATTATGTTTGTGTTTTTTGATCATATGAATAAATTTTTGAATCTCCTCTCGACATCATCAAAATAGGTTGTTTTTTGGAATAAATTACAAGAAATAAAGTAGATGAATAACATAATATTCATAAATATCACTAATTAGTAAGTATAGTTAAACTCAAATAGAAACAAACCTTCGTACAAAACCATTCATCTTATCCTTGATCCGCCCCTGACCACAATGGATCACTTAATTCTTTTTTTCAACTTATTGCATAATACTAGTCCCTATCTTGATGCCATCCATTAGAATTTATAAACATAATCAACAACCTTATTAATTGACTTGTTTGGAAGGACCAGTCAATAACTTAATATTGATATTTATTTATGTGGTTAAATGTTAATTTTCAGGCCTGACATTTGACTAACTGTTGATTGGGCCCTACACCCAAACAGGGTTAATTTACATTGTGCAGTTCCATTTGTACGTTTCATTTAAAATCATAATAATTAATCATGACTTTTAGGTTAGAAATAGAAATTTGACAAGTGTAAGAATCATAGCTAAATTTGTATTCATTGTATATACTCACTCCCTCCTATTTTATACTCCCGCTAACCCAATTATAATATCCACTTTACTTTTTGTACGGATTTTAAAAAGAATTATTAATTGTGATTAAAGATATGTAAAGATTTAGGTTCTAAAAAAAATTAGAAAACTGAACATTATAATTGGAACGGAGGGAGTATATTATCTCGTTTCCTTTTTTCTCAGCCCCAAATTATATGTTTATTAGAATATTTTTTGTACATAACTAATAAATATTTTACATTAACTTTAATGGAATTAATTCATGTGATAATATAGAAAAGAATTATTTTATTCAACTTTTATGATAACAAACATAATTATGTTAATTAACTTGTTAGTAATTTACTTTAATCCACTCAAATTACAATACCAATATTTATCTTGGCATTAGTGGGAAAGTAAAACTTTTATATATCTATTAATGTTTTCTTAATCTGTGTGAAAAAACAAAAAGATAAAAGAGGCACATAGGACATAGGAGTATTAATTTTTAAGTATATAGATAGTATGTGTGTGGATCTGGTAGGAACCGACGCTTAAATAAGACTACAAACTTTTACATAATAATTATATTTCTAATTCTTATATTTTTTATATATAAAATACTATTTCCTCGTCCCAAAGTGAAGAGCCTTGTATTCTATTTTGGATTGTTCTACAAATGTCTGATTTCTTTAAGGGAAAATAAAATCACACTCACAAAAATCTTTTTTTTTGTGGACCTCATTCACATGTTATCTAATATATAAAAGTCAAGCACATAAATTACCACGCCGAAAATAAACTAGACAGTTAATTTAGGGCTGAGGGAGTATTTTCACTTTTGAATTTCTACATAAAAATCATAAACATTACGCATAAGGAATACTCCATATTGCCTTTTTTCAATGAGACACGGAGATTAAAAAATTTGTGTTGTGTGGTGTATATTGTTTGACTTTCGGATTATTAATTTTGATCCACATATTATTTATTTTTTTTAGAAACATGACACTATTTATGGAACGACCCAAAAAGAAAAACAAGATACTTTCTATGAGATGGAGGGAGTATATGCGATCCAAACCTTCTAATCCAATTAGTGAATGAATGGTGCAAATTAATTAGTCATTTCTTTGCAAAATGCAGTTACTACCAATCCACCCCTATGTAGAGTTATACAGTATGACCAAAAAGAATATCTCAAAGGTTTTAAAAGCAGTTGACGCGTTTAATAGCGAAATTAATTAATATCGAATGTTGAATGCAGGAATAACTGATACACGCGAAGACTAAAATTTTCTGTATTAATTACCAATAAATCACAATAAAAGAATCTGAAAATCCAAACACGCACTAAACTACAAAAAAAAGAATATTGCGATAAATAATTAAATTTCCATCCCCTGCCATTTGGAGACTATTTCGAAACCAGACCAACTATATAATCTCAAAACTTCATCTACTTTCCTGCATAGTTTCCCTCTCTCTCTCTCTCTCTCTCCTCCAATGGAATCTCCGGCAAATATAGACTCCTCGGAGGATTACGAGGAAGAGTACGATGTTTTCTACGACGAACTTCGTAAGCAAGTTTTGCAATTGACTGCTGAAGAAGATGATGGTGATGAAGGTGTGTTTGAGGGAGTTTATGAGAAGAAGATGATGGACACGATAGAAGCCCGTAAACGGGGCCCGGTTATGCGGCCTATATGTTATACTGGTTGGCCCGGCCCGGCCGGGAGTAAGGGGGAATGTTCTGCTACGCCTGCATGGATGGTGAATTTGTGGAGGAGTGGCAATGGGACTGGCGTTTTTATACCAAAGGGTGTTGTGCAGTCTACAAGGAAGAATAGATCAAGTATATCCCTCTCTCTCTCTCTCTTCCTTTCTCTCTCTCTCTCTAGATTTTGTTGCTTATTAATTTTGTTATGCAATGTTGCAGGGAGGAAGAATGGGAGAGGAAGAATGTATAGGGAAGTTGAGAGGATGAAATAAGTAGATTAATTCCAAGGAATATGTTTTGATTTTTGTACTAGTAATGTATAGATACATGAAAGTGTATGTATAGATAAATGGAGTTAGATTTGAATCAAATACAATGTGGGGTAAGTTAATGGTAGCAACATCCTTAATCTCCGTGTCGGAAAAAAACAAGACAAATCGGGCGGGACAGAGGGAGTATCATGTTCGAAGTTAGCATGGGAACTTTGAACTGAGACATTTTATACAACTGCAATTAACATTTAGATTATGCATATTCATATTCATATTTTGAAAGAGAGATCAAATCAAGCAAGAACTGCTTCTTGTACCTCATCATCTACTCTACTAGCCATTACTTCTCTAGCCCTCGCACTTCTGTGCTGCAGCCGTTGGTGCAGCTTCTCCGATATCTGCGCGAAAAACGCTGCATCCCACCGGCTTATCAAAGAAGGGTCTTCTGCATAACATATGTAAATAGATGTAACAGCGCTTTCCACAACCACCATCGCCAGCCCAACCTGCACAACACATCAGACCAACCGGTAAGCAAGCAAACACATATAGGCGATTCTGTGCGTTTATCAATTATGCTTACCAAGATCATTCCCATCAGCATGGCAGTAGAGCCCACCATGACTACCCTCTCAGGGTGCTTGATCCGAGTCCAGACTGCTGCGCATGTTCCGGATATCAACCCGCCCAAGACCGTGCCCATGAACAGAACAGCACCGGAACAGTCGTATGCTATGAGTGACTCGACGCCTGTTGACTGGAACAGCTCCCATGCATCTTTGGCTGAGTGGTTAAAGCTTTTTCCATACACAGCAATCTGGATGAAATGGCAAATCCATATTTATGTGTGTTTCCAATCACTATCAACTTATAGCACCAACCGTTCAATGCAGTAACTACGACATGTATGTTCTGAGTTTTACAAAATAAGAGCTTAGCCTGAAGATAAGAGCACAAAGGTACAAGTGTTTTGCAATCAAAGTAATAATCACATCTACAGTTTTTGGAACAAGCAAATTTAAGGACTCAAGTCTCCTCTTCAGCACGTATTACCCTCAAGGATTCTAACTTTGGAAGATTTCTAGAGAAAAACGTACTCTTTAAAAGATTTAATCTCTTCTGGAAACTGTTTTTAACTGAACAAGCTCTGCTTTCAGCCAGTTTCTAAAGCGTGAGGTTTTATGATGTTTGGTAGTTTATTTCATTTAAACCCAATATGTCTGCATGGAGCAGATGGTGAACAAGTTCATGGATTCGTATGAGCGAATATTAATGGCAGCAAATCCCATTAAAAACTGCTGCTGCGTAGGAAGAGCTAATACCTGGACATAAGCATACTTGTTGAACCAGCGAACTAAAAACTCTACTAGGTTGAAGAGAAAATCAACACAGCAGAGCAGACACTCATTTTTGCCAATCTTTGACCTCAATCCCCTAATCTGTAAATTCCACCAGACAATAGTAACTGGTAACAGGCTCTTGAAGTGAAGAATACATGAAATTTTTAATGTGCTTACGGTGGATAACACAGCATAAATTTTTAATGTTTGGGAAACAATTAAACTTGGATGCTCACCTCCCACCGCAGGGTTCGTATAGCAGCAGTAAAAAGTGATCCGTAGCATATGCTGCCAAAAGAAGTAGTGACGGCATATTGCAAGGAACTCATCACTGGTTTGGGAGGCATCGAAGTTGCATCTCGACCGCCATGGATAAGAACAAGGAAAACCATACCCGAAACTACAACATGGACAACATTACAGAGAACTGCACCAGTCCAAAACAAACTAATAGACAACACCTGTAAGTGCAAGTAGTAGCGCTAAATTACTGTTCCGGATGAAACACAAGACAATAAACTAGGTCTCAACCCTTGAAAAGCTTAATTACATATAGAGTAAAAACTTGCCAGCTCACCACAAGAAGCCACCAGAGACCACCATCACCAATGCCTAAAGCAACAACCCCCGCTGCACCAAAAGACCATAGAGCTAGCCACAAAAGCATTATTAGCATGAAAAGGCTTGCTACTGTCGTGACCTCAGGAAGGTTCCAAACCATCTTTACTGCTCTTTGTAGTACCAGCATGGTGAATGGGAGCCTAAAGAGAGACAAGAGACAACCAGAATCAAACCACGTATAAAAAATATATTCCTCACGATAATTAAGTTGATTCGTCGAATACAACATATTCTGATTAGAAATTTACATAGTCAGAAAGGGGACAAGCTTAATACTAGCATTTAGAGAAAAGAAAGGATTTTGATTACTTTAAGAGCTACCGGGAACTGCAACAGGAGATAAAAGTAACAGTGATGCATTAACTACGAGGTCCCAATGTTTACCTGTCAATAACTGAGATAACATACAAGAACTGCAATGCAGCACCAATAGCAAACGCGACACCCCAAAAGAACTGCTTGAGCCAGAAACACAACACACTGATGACAGCAAGATACGTAGTCAAAATGTGCACCGAGAACTTCATCATTTGAGTTGCACGTGAACCGAGCATCAACAACCAAGTCCACCCCAAAACTGCCCCAACTCCACCGGCCACAGCGTACAATGGCCAGTAGTCTTCGGTTAAACCATCCTTATTCTCCAGAAACCCCATTGTGTATCTATCAATGTTAAGCCTATCCAATTGCTTAAACCTATTTAACCCAAAAACCCCGAGAGCAAAACTTACCACAATCAAATGCGCTATAAAGATTACCAGCCAGAATACATCCCGCCAGCAACGGGACACCATTTGGGAGATTTCTTGAGAAGATGAATGACTCTCCATGACATTCTGCAATCCAGTCCACAATGTTATCCACGTAAACAGAGAAAAAAATGAGAGAGACGGAGATAGTACAGTCATATACTGCATTTGTTCATATTTATGAAAGCAAATGTTGATAAGTAGTCACATAGAAATTCAAAACATCAAAATGTGTACTCCATATTTGACAAAACTTCATAGAATATGCTACTTTGGTTATGACGCCCACTTTAGCTTGATGGAATACAGTTGGAAGTTAGATCCTCTGAAATAGGGAGTAACCTTGCCTACAGCTAAAAATTGGTAACTCAGACTATAAATGTGGCCTATATTTCTCCATACTAATCTAGCTAGATCATTGTTGCAGATAGCAAATCTAGGTCATAATAATTTTATGAGCATAGCTATTCAAAACAATGATAATCAGAGTAATGAAAAAGGTAAAAGAGAATTTCCACAGACTCGTGGTCATTGTGATTACTTGATCCACAGTTTACAAACAGAGACTCAGAGGGAAGGTGATCAAAGTGATGGTATTTTAGAAAAATTAGAAGTAATTCGAGAAAAATTAAATCAGCAGAGTAATTATATCATCACAGAACAAAAAGATCACAAAAAGTTCCTGTTTTTCCTAAACAAAAAGGATTGGAGCCTCCAAAAGCATCGGCTGGAAATGCAGGAATTTTTTTTAAATCAACTCGGAAATCCACAAAGACTAACTTCCTCTCAATGGAAACTAATCCGAGAAATTCAAGCAGAACTACTTCAATTTAATAGAAATCTTCTGCCTGCTATGGTCTATGATTGCTAAAATAAAACACAAGAAAATCCAGACAGCACAAACACAAAAACGAAGTCTCGAAAAATTAACAACTTACACACCGAGAAGATGATTGAATTCAACAAACGAACGCCAACATAAGTCGCCGAATCAAGCAAAATCAAAAACCACCGGCGAAATTCGCTCAAAGAAGTAACATAATCCAAACATACACTCGCTCCGACAAAAAAAAAACGCAATCTAGCATTTTCACCATACCGGTTGTGGTGGTCCGACGGCGGAGTCATAGGAGGAGGAAGACGACGAAGAAGAAGATTGAAAGTCGTTCATTAGGCCAACCGCTACAAGAAACTTGGAAAAATTAACATATATAGTGGATCAAAATTTTGTTTGGTAGTGAACATGAGTTGATTTGCTAGGGTTTTGGAAAAATTGACAGCAATTACAAGTTTTGATGGATGACGGAATTTGCAAATGCGGAAATTGAAATAATATTGGAAGTTAACTGAGGCCAAACGGCACTACAAAAACTAAGAGAAAATATGAAACGGCTTATGGTTTGAAATTTGAAGTGAAATGTGAGAGGAGAGAGAGAGGTTGCCAGGTAGTTGAGACCCTTTTGTTGCGAGGTTTAATTATGGTTGTCGCCGGTAAAACCCCACGCGCTTCTTCCTTAACGAGGATGATTATACAGAGAAAAAATAAATCTGATTTTGGTGAATTTGTTGTGCATTACTCTTTTATAGAAAAATCTGATTTTGGTGAATTTGATATGATTTTTTTTTTTTTTTTTGTTATGGGTCGCATGACTCGCATCCGTTTTTAATACAATAATTTATTTTATTAAGCGTTCATTTTTACTAATTATCTATTGCATTACCAACATAATTATAACTACTCCCTTCGTCCCGTTATTTGTGGCTCACTTTCTGGATTAGGATGTCCTATTAAAAGTGACTCGGACCCAATTTGGCAACTACTTTATCAATTATCTTTTCTACTTTATCAATTCTCTCTCCTACTTTATCATCTACTCTAATTATATAATTTATTTTATCTCTCCTACTTTACCATCCATCATCTCACTATCTTACTTATTTTCTATCTCCTACTTTATCACATATTACTCTCTCATATTTTATCATCTATTTTTTTAATAACCGTGCCAAAAAGTTTTGAGCCACTTATAGCGGGACTGAGGGAGTACACATTAGTAGATGAAAAAAAATGTGTGAAGTATATGGAGAATAATCTATTTTTATTTTATTAAGAGCTCGCGTTCGTGTTTAGTATAATAATATTATTAAGCGAATATTTGTATCAATGATTTTCTTATACCAGTCATCACAATTATATATAGATTAGACGACAGAAAAAGAAGCGCGTGAATACACTCTCTAGCAGTGGCAGATCACGAATATGAATTAGAGTGCAATACCTATATTTTCAAAAGAGAAGAAGCAAAATCATCAATTTCAGAAGTAGGTAAAAATAATATATTTTCCTCATATTCGACAATATTTAGGGGATTGGTTTTGAATAAGCTTTTATCGATAAGTGTTGAAAATTGTTGGAAGCTCTGAAAATGGTTGAAAGTAAATTGAAAGTTCTCGATTTTGATAATTTGTAAGTGTTTGCCAAAAAGTGCTGAAAGTAAAAAATTAATAGTTGAAAATATTAATAAAGTGCTATCTTATAAAATGAAAATATTATTTATTTCTCACTTATTAAACAAATTTAGAATTTTTACACAAATAAAATTTAAAATTTATTTCCACTATATAAAATAGTATTTTAATAAAAAAAATATTAAAATAAAAATTAGAAAAAAAATTAAGTATAATTAATATTATTAATTAAAATCAAGAATAAAAAGATCATAAATTATATTAATAAAACAAATATTTACTTATTCTTTGTTAAATGACAAATAAAAATTATACATATAAATAAGCAATATCGATCATTAATTAAAAAAAATAGTTATAAAATTATAATATAATGTATTAATTAAAAATGTTAAAATTATAAAAGCCTATAAGCCTCCACTTTTTCCCCCTAACGAAAATTCTCTATCTTGGACCAAAATAGCTTTCCAACCTCTATAAAAATTTGGATTTTCCAAACACTAAATTCCTTTCCGAGACAACTTTCGCTATAAGTCATTTCGTATAACCAGGGAAAAAATCAATTTTGGCCCATTATGTTGGCGCCCGATTCACTTTAGTCCGTTATTTTGACAAAGTCCGATTTTAGCCCATTAATTTGTAAAAAGTGTCCAATTTTAGTCCGTTTTTTTAAAATTGACACGTTTTTCCGATTTTGGTCCATTAATGCGTGTAGACACGTATTGGTTCAAAAAGAAAATTAATAAATCCTATTTTTTGTGTTTAAAACATATTTCTAATTTTTAATATCAATTTTGGTCATTTATATTATAAATATTCAATGTTATCTCATTAAGTTTCAAAAAAATTATTCGGGTCTATCTCCGCTTTAAAATTCGGTTCTAAGATGTAGAATCAAACTATTTCACTATTAATTTCTCTAATTTGGTTAAATACTATTTAATCTCATATTTCTCACAAATTCGTCAATAGTATACACAAATACATAATAAATTAAGAGACCAGAATTATGCAACATCAAAATCACTTCACAAATCACTAAAAACCTACGGTTTCAAATCCCTAAAATCCCCTACCAAATTAGATAATTGAAAACATGAAGCAAACACTTGAGTTATGTCAAAATGCTCATACTTGCCTTGTTTGCAAGACTCAAACACTGAGTTATGTCAAAATGCGTCTTGTCTTTTCTTTCCTCTCCGCAAAAAAAAAAATCATAGAAAATGGAGTTGAAATAGGGGAATAGGGGATTTTTTAATAAGAAAATATAATTAAAATATTATAGTTGGAATTTAAAAAAAAATATTTCTTGCGCGTGATTCACATGTAAACGCGCATAAATGGACCAAAATCGGAAAAATTGTGTCAATTTTAAAAAACGGACTAAAATTGGACACTTTTACAAATTAATGGGCTAAAATTGGACTCGCTATAAAATAACATTGAAGTGAATCGGGCGCCAACATAATGGGCCAAAATTGATTTTTCCCCAAATAACCTATCCCAAACACCCCCTTACTTGGGCGAGCCACAACCCATCCTTAAGATCCGCTATTTTTTTTGTTGAATGACTAAAAACAGTCATATTACGGCACCATAGAACTACAAACAAAACTATACATTACAAGACTTAAACTGAAATTTTATAGTATTCTCATCGTCTTATAAAATGTGTTTCGTTTTTTAGGCACAATAAGGAGTTGTGTTATAAAATTGTGTAAAATTATTACTCCCACAAATAAATTGTTAAAATAATTTATTATTTTCAAAAAAATGACATATTATATGGAACAACTCAAAATGAAATAGGAGACACATTCGATGAGATGGATTAAGTATAATATTGGAGTAATTTTCATCTTCATTTATGTTAATCTTCATAAAATGGATTTTGGGGTCACTAGGAAGGCCCCTACGTACTCTAGCAACGACTTATGCAAATATAGTAATCAAAATTTAAATCTCATTTTGTAAATCTAAATATGTAAATGACGATGACAGGTAACGCCCGGTGGTGTAGTGTAATTATATCATGTTTGCCAAATTAATTGCCTATTTATCTATTCTAATTATGAGCTAATATACTAGGCATGTCGTTGAGTAGCGCTTGACAGCCAAATGCTCAGGTGTTTGGAACAACTTTCAGCTGCAGCTTATAAATTTCAGCTTAGAGTATTTGGAACACTCAGCTTTCAGTAGAAAATGTGCTTAAACGGCTATGACTCAGCTTTCAGCTGCAGCTTACGGCTTATCTAATTTACTAAACTATTTTTTTAATCTTTAAATATTTCTATAATTCTCAAAAAAATATTAATTTTAAAATTATTTTATATTTATTATTTAATATATTAGTTAGTAATTTTATAAAAATTATTTTGTATTTATTATTTATAAATTCTTCAAGTTTAATAAAATAATAACTATTAAAATTAAATATAAATTAATTAAAGTAGTAGGTTTTGAGGATTTTGACTTTTAAATTAATATTTTTCTATTTTTATTTAATGATAATTATTTTACGTAATCATAAAAGTTTATAAAAATATTATCATTATTATGAATTAATGCAAATAAATAGTAATGTTTAAAATATAAATAGTATCATATGTTTATGCTAATAGATTATATTTAAATTTATATAATATAAAATTAATTTAATCTAATATTTTGTTATACTGAAATCAAAATTATAATGTAAAAGAAATTCAATTTTATTTATTTATTTATTATAAATTATAATTATTTAATAACATTGAGGGTAAAACAAACATTTTATTTAAAAAGTTAAAATAAGCTATTGATATCAACAGTTTTCCAAACACTATTTTTTCCACTTTTAGCAGTTTTCAACACTTCTTTTCAAACACCTAGAAATTCTCAAATTAGTCGCTTTCAGTAGCTTTCATCACTTATCAATAAGCTTCAGCTACACCAAACACCCACTAAGGTGTCAATCTTTATTAATTTATGGAGTACATGCCCAATCAAAATGGGCAAGCCAATTATGTTCATGTGCAATTTACCTTCTAAATTACTTCCCTAATTTTGCTATTTGCGGTTCATTTTTTCGACATGAGAATTAAGAAAGTGATATTATATGGTGTAGATTATTTGACTATTTGGTAGTTAAATTATCAAAGACGAAAACGATCACTTTTAGCGGGACAAAGGGAGTATCAGATTTGTGCATTTTGTCTCATGAACTATAAAAATATACTCCCTCCGTCCCATTGAGCTTGTCGCCTTTCTTTTCTGCACAGTTATTAGGGGAAATTAAAAGTTGTGTGTCAATGAGTGAGTTCCACAAAAGAAAAGTCGGTAGTTGTGTGTAAATAAATTGCTATTTTTTAAAAAGTATAAGATCGATGAGACAACCTAAAAAGAAAAGTAAGACACGATGAATGAACTAAGAGAGTATAAATTACACCTTGAACAATTGCAGTGATGATTTTTTTACCGAAATTTTACTAGTTTAGGAGGCTAATTGCATTTTTTACATAGTTAAGAGAACAAATAATATAAAGCCAATAACCTATGGCCTAAAATGGAGATTTTTATAATTCAGAAAGTAAAACATAAAATACTAATAGTGTGAGAAATTTATTTACTTTTATCTATAATTTATTATGACTATGAGGGAGATTACTAGTCTCTCTTATAAAAAAATGATATTCTAATTTTCTCCTTTAAATTCTACTATTGATATTATTAATTTTTATTTCAATATTAATATGGATTCCGCCGTCATTTTCGCCGTTTTGGTGAGGGACAAGTCGATGTAGGATTCTCCGCCAGCCACCAATGCGACGGCGCCAGCTAAGCCTAACAAATTACTGTCCTCGTGGATAACGACCATCGAAACGTAACTCCACTCTTTCGTATAATCAGTTATTCTTCCAAAAAGGCGTATTCGTCTAATTTTTAAATATTTAAATTCGTATATACTCGTAAATAGACGTGTATGTCGGGATTTTTTTTAGTTATTTTCTTACAAGTAGTACAATAATATTATTAACTTTTTAGGGGAATAATTTTTTAAAATGAAAAGATGGGTGGATATAAAGGATCACTAATTTTGTTAAATTTTATTTATGTTGTCTTGTATCGACTTGAGAGCTTTATTTTGTGGTTTATGTAATTGCCAAAAATGAATTAAGGGGCGTTTGGTAAGAGAAATTCAGAAGCAAGAATCTAAAAATGTTGTTTGAATTAAGATTATCGAAATCAAAATTTTGAAATGATATGCAAAAATATAGGAATCCTCAATTCCCTGATATTTGGTGGGGTTTGATTCCATACCATTTTTAAAAATTCAATTTTTTTATTTTCTCATTATTTATTTTCATTTCTATTTTTTTTAATTCTTTCATCTTTTATTTATTTTATTTTTCAATTGTAGTTTTTTATTTTTTTGTTCTTCATTATTCAATTTTTATTACCATTTTTATTTTTTTATTTTTGACAAGTTAAGGTAAAATTAAAAATTATATACGAAATACATATAAATTAATGGTCTTGAATTCAAAGAATTAATCCAAACATATATATTGTAATGATTTAGTTCATTTCGAAACTGGAGGGAATCATCCTGAATCTGAATCCGATTTCAAGCTGCGAACCAAACGTTCCCTGATAGTTCGTAATTGTGTTGATTTTTTCTAAAAGAAAAAAGGAGTCTTAATTTGTTGATATGGCGATTTATGACATCACCTCTTTTGTTTGTAAACATGATTGTGAAAGGTTAATTTATAGGAGAATTGGCTAAACTAAGATAAACTTAGTGAAATCTTTTTGGAAGATACATTTTATCCATATGACCGAATCGGCACTTTTGACTTTACTCGGCTTGCTAATCAAATTAGAATGCTTGATTATTTTATTTGACAATGACTGTAACTCAATTATATGAATAATCGAATAATTGTAAATTGTAGTGTTTAGTCCACCTTACTTGACACTGATATTTTGACGATCGTTATTCAAAGTTTTTTTGATATTCTAATGTTATTTTTGGGTATTTTGGTGTGGTTCCACTTGGTATATTTGTGTCTAAACGAGATACAATAATTGTTGCTTTGATATTACTACAAAATAAAACTGTTAATAAAACATAGTACAAAATAAGACTTTTAAAAGTAGTATTGTCAATTCGGTTAAACCATATCGAAAATTCGGGTAATCATGATTTCGGGTTTCTATTTTGAAAAACCAAATACCAAACCAAAATATTCGGTTTGGTTCGGTTCCGGTTTCATTCAAAGAGGAGGGAAAAAAAATGATACATTAGTACTATTTTTTAACAAAATTTATATACATATTTTTCTTTCTCACTAAATTTATATCTAAGATATAATTCTAACAATGTTTTAATTAAAAAGTGATGAAAATGATTTGATTAGACAAAATGCAATACAAAATATGTTCAAAATATATAAAAAATTAAGATATTTCGATTCGGTTTGGTTTGGTAACCAAATGGTTAAATTGAATACCAAACCAAATATTGTTTGATTAAATATAAATTTGATTCAGTTGGTTAATCGATTATATTGACAGTCCTAGTTAAAAGGATTCCTTAAAATGGGAAAGAAAATTAAAATAATGTTAGAGGCCAATTTGTCTAAAAGCCCAATATACAAAATAGTACAGTTAAACCTTGATAAAATAATAATTTTGGACCAAGAAAAAATATTCATTTAAAGATATTATTATTTTATCGAATATTATTTTATTGCATTGACCCATATCGGAATCGGAATAAATTATTATCTTAGCGAAATTATTATTTTATCGAATATTACTTTAATTGTACACTAATGCAAAAGCCTGGGCCATTGGATGATTCATAATCTTTTGTCCATTTTTATTTTCAGTGTCGCGAATAATTATTATTAATGTTTTTAATTACTATGTGTTAACATAATATCAATTAAATCATAAATAAAATAACAACAATCTGAATAAGTAATAACGAAAATAAAATATGAGGATTATGACCTTTATAGTTGGTGAATAAAATCGAGAAGGAAAAAACAAGATACAAATTTCAGAAAAAGACAGCAAACTTTAACAATCGCAGGTATCATATTTGTACGATCAAATGTTTTTTCTATACGCTTTTGGCTTTTATTTGCTGAATCTTAATTTATGTGATTAATAATATTTACTTAATTACATACTATAGTCGTTGACTTAGTAATCAACTAAACTAATCATATATTAGATTTATATTTAATGATATTGATGAACCTCACACGCTAAAGATGGAAAAAACAAGTTAAATATAGATAAAGTAATAATTGTGGGATCGAGAAAAAATATTCATTTAACAAGATTATTACTTTATCGAACATTATTTTAGTGGATTTACCCATATTGAGACCGAAATAAATTATTATCTTAACGAGATTATTACTTTATTGAATACGAGGTTTAACTATAGTTAACTACATTTGTTGTTTTGTGATTTGTCTCCTTTCAATTTCAATGTGTTTGTGACGTGCTACTTAATAATAATAATAATAATAATAATAATAATAATAATAATAATAATAATAATAATAATAATAATAATAATAATTATTATTATTATTATTATTTCTTTAAATGTTTGACTTTGTTAGTAATGCATATTATTTTGCTTACTTCTTAAAATAATTTTAATAGTTTACCATTTAATGGAAACACGAATCTATCACTTGCAAAAAAACACTAATAAAAAGCTAATTTAAATCCAAACAAAATATTCCTTTATTCACCACCAAAAATTATTCTGCTACACTAATTAAAAAAAAAGCTATTATTATATTTGACTTTGGAAAAAATAATCCAATCATTTATGCTCATGAAAAATAATTATCTGGATTAACCCTGTATTTGCATAAAATCGCATTTTAGCCCTCTATAAATCCAAAGCATCTTCAGCAGCGAAAGAGTGTGTCCTCGATTTGTACGAAAATCGAGCTCCCCTCCTTCAATCCGTCCACCAGGCGTTCGTTGAAGGAAAAGCGAGCTATGGATCTCTCTGTTCTTCAAGTAACGCGCTGCGCTATCTATCTCATCATAATCTGTTTTTTGATGGATTTATATGTTTTCTTATGGCTGATTTGTTTGTTTTTGTTCATATACTAGGGATTTACGAAGTCGCTGGCGATGACGGTGCTGTCGGAGATCGGAGACAAGACCTTCTTCGCAGCTGCTGTAAGACTGATTTTTGTTTTCGCTTACAATTATGATCCAATCCATCTCTGCAATTTTGATTGTACTTATTTGTTGTATTGTTTGGTTGAATCCTTTGGGGGCTGAGTTTGTTGTGGTTGCTCCAAGCTTCGAGGACAGCGACTTTTGCACCACCGCCAAATGAGAGAAACAAAAATGATCTAAAATAAGAATATTCTTATAGAATAAAATTTATCTTAAAATTGCAGTCTAAAATAGTTCAGATGATTGTTGGCTTAGTACTTGAATGTTATCCGTGTATCGGCTACTTGGATGGATTCTTTTTTTAAGTAGGTTTTCCATGGCTAAATACTCGTTTACGATATGCTGAAGTGTTCGTAGTTCGTATAATTGGCACCTTCTTTGTATTAACAAATTTATTCTGATATCAATTTTATCGTGTATTTTTCTCATGCGTAATTTGATTGATGAGTTTTTGTTGCCTCTTTTGCCTTGCGGTTTTTCTGCTAGAGTGGGTTTATTGTGCATGATGCAGGTCATCAATCTACATAATCATTCTCAGTTAATGTGAATAGTAGGTTTACATGGGATACGGATACTGAATACTTTCTTCTATTTAACTGCACAATCTCCTTGGCTGGTCCGGAGGTGTATTTTTCAGTTTTGAGTGACTTTTGGCCTCTGTTTTCATATGATATTTGCATTTCTTGGATCTTCTTAGCAGGTATCAATGTAGCTAAGTGTATCACGCTATAACGTCTAACAAAGACAAGTGGAATCAATTATACTATAGTACTGCTAAAGCAATTGTGACCATTTTTTTAAAACAGCCCAGGCTTTGAGACTCTAATTTTATTACTTTTCCAGATATTGGCAATGCGTCACCCAAGAAGACTTGTATTGGCGGGCTGCCTTGGAGCTCTGATTGTAAGATCCATTTTTCTCTGACTCAATCCTCTTTAGTTTTGAAATTTGATCATACATCATGCTCATAAACAAATCTTTGTTGATCTGTAGATTATGACTATCTTATCAGCTGTTGTCGGCTGGGCTGCTCCAAATCTGGTAAGTAGTTTCAATTAGGGGTAATGCTTCTATAAGAATTACAATCAGTTTGGAATTGGAGATTAGACTATCAATTACTGATGATGCTCCTTGTCCAGTTTATATTACATTACTAATAAATATGAAGAAAATAAAAAGCAGGGTAGTAGCTTCTGTTACCCATGAAGCTCTGGTTTGCACACAATTGCATTCTGCATAGTACCGCTACTTCGTTCAACAAATCAGGATTCTTTTAACTATAAAGTATACTTATTGTCGTTTATTTTTTATCTGCGAATCCAGCGTAGTCATTGATTTTTCTTTTTGCCCGAACCTATCACTCCCTTAAACAATTAAGACTACTATTTTCGTCCTCTAGATATACTTTGACTCCAAATGTAATGTGAAAGATGTATAAAATGGCCTTATCTTTTCTTAACAGGGTATCAGATATAATTATTCCTGTCATTCATATTTTTCATCATTATTTACCAGTCATGCCACCTTGCTGTAATGGCTGCTGTAGAACCAAGCGAGCAATGCTTCTTCCGAGATTTTATGGCAATCGTAATCAGTTTCTCTAACATATTATGACTTGTTGCTGTATAATATTCCTGCAGATACCACGTAAGTGGACTCATCACATCACAACAGTATTATTTCTAGGATTTGGCCTATGGTCTCTGTGGGATGCGTTTAAGGATGGGTATTGAACTATTCCCATTCTATTCTTGCTGTGTTCCCTGTCCAGGGGTACAAATAATTCACTTAATTCCTGATTAATTAAGATTTGTGATCTGCTTTCATACAGGGAAGCTGAAGACTTGGATGAAGTTGAAAAAGAACTGGTTGGTTTTTAATGCTTTACAACTTGACTTGACATGACTATGTAGTTCACTAATTTCACTTTTATGATGATTAGAATGCTGATACTAAAAGTAATGGTGGAGAAACCAAAGGGAATAAAAAGGTGAGGCTTATTCGGGATTGTACTTCTGACATTGAATCTACCCTTGCTCTATGATTAGTTTTACAATAGAAGAGGTATTTGTTTTTTGCTGACAAAAGAACATCACTGCAGTTGTGTTTGCTTAGGGTAGTAGTTGATGCATAATCTAGTTGTAAATATGTGAAAATAAGTGATGCTGTAAACTTTTTCTGCTTTTAAATATAATATAAAATGCAGATTTCTGAATACTTTGTCTATTAGTGTCGAAAATCCACAAAACTAGGAAATGTTTCATCATTATTTAGATGACTGTTGGAGCTTGATATTTCACAATTGAGTATAACTCACTAATGCTTTTTTCTTTACATGAAATGGTGTTGCAGGATGCTGATGATCTGAAGAAGCAAAATCGCCCTTTTCTTACTCAGTTCTTTTCGCCCATTTTGCTGAAGGTTCTAAGCAACTCTCTTAGTTTATTATTACACTTCAGGGAAATTCTCATCATATCACTGAAAAGCTTTATCTTCCCTTTTCTCCAGGCTTTTTCGATTACTTTCTTTGGAGAATGGGGCGACAAGAGTCAGGTAACTCCATTATGAGATTAACGCCTGATAATTATACCCACAGTTCGTTCTCCTTAAACAATGATCACACTCTTTGAACAGATCGCCACAATAGGTTTGGCTGCAGATGAGAACCCTTTTGGTGTTGTTCTTGGTGGAATCCTGTAAGTTCAAGCTAGCTTCACGTCTTTTACTACCGACATCTAAAATCCTTAATGTTTAACCACTTTTTCAATGGTGTAAACAAATTGTGCCTTGTATCAGCGGACAAGCTTTGTGTACGACAGCTGCTGTTCTGGGAGGAAAAAGTTTGGCAGCTCAAATATCGGAAAAAATTGTAAGTTTCTGCATATATATTTATTACTCTTAGAATCGAAAATCTAACCCGTGGTTAATACAGGTTGCTCTCTCCGGAGGAATCCTTTTCATTGTTTTCGGAATCCAATCATTTCTTTCAACTGTTGAATGATAATGACTCCAATACCACACGAGGTCAGTCTAAACTTCCCTTTTTGCAGGCTTAGTAGAAAATTGGACTTATCACATTAAGTTATTGCTTTTGTTGTTCATATGCTTCAGACAAAGGTAGCTCATTCTGGCTGAAGGAAAAATTGTAGGAGTCGTTATCGTTCGACAGTTTAGGAGATACAATACAGTGTTGTAGCAATTTGTTTTAAGATCAAACTTTGAAGATTGTACAATCTCATATTTCTGTTAATGTTATTAGATTTGATCTTGTTATTGGAGCATTTTGTTATTGGAGAGTTAGGTAAGAAAATAAGTATTGTCTCATCTTGTAAGAGCATTCATTGGATAAGACAGATCTATGTTTCCTTGCTTGAGGGAGCTGATGGCTTCCATACATGTGATCATGCCTTAGTGCAAAAGACGGTCACAGTTCCACTCTCTTGAAATGGTTCGACTATTTTAATCTCATATTTTATTTCATAAATGCACGTTGTGCAAAAATAATACTCCGTATGTCTCAATAAATATGACTTGTTTTACATTTTGTGTTGTCCCGTTAAAGTTGGTTTGTTCGCTTCTCAACATAAAATAACATTTTAATTTAATCTAGTGGTCCACTAACTTTGCACTATTTTACATGCAACAAATAATTTTCTTAATCTTCGTGTCGAAATCAATCGAGTCATTTTTATTGGGAGTCAATAGTTACACAGTCACCGTAATCTAGTGAATTTTATCTACATTCTGGACCTAATTCCATGTGTGAATGATTCCGTACCTGAATCTGATCGTAATTACGAACCAAAACATTCTTAGGTGACTAAAACAGTCACTACTCAAAAGTGATCATCGAATTGACAAATAACCTTTTAAGTGCTTGCCATTATCAAACCCTTAAAGCTTGGATTCTTACAACAAACTCCACTTAAGATGAAGAAACCCTTCAAATTAGGTTAAGAAAATGACAATTACCAACAAAACATCCAAATTAAAGCTTGGATTCTTACAACAAACTCCACTTAATGGGTGATGATTGCAGATTTATTTTCTGGTGATTGTCATTTTAGTGTCCAATTGGATGACCATGACATTTGATTATCCCTCACAAAATCATAATTTGATTCGTTCATAATTCCATTTAATTACGTTTGAAATTGAAATAAAGTATGACATAAAACATAAGTTACAATATAATATTTCTTATCACACTTAACTTGGACTGGCTTATGAGTAAAATTCATAAGTTGAGGAATCAACAACTATATTTCTCAGGCCGCCGACGGTTGATGCCACCATTATAAACATCCCGAAAAATATGCATGCCTGAAAACAAACGTCACAAGGCTTAATTAACCATATAATATTAAAAAATAGAAAAATAGAAAAAATAAAATTCATGATGTAATTTGTATTAAAATGTGTGTACCCAATTGATAATCCACGAGCGGCTGAATCTTGGTGGCTTCATGATTTTAAGCCATATCACGCTAGGTAGCTGTACATATTATTCAAGTATAATAATTAGACACAATGCTCGACTTTTCATCGTGATACACGTAACATGCATTAATGAAAAAGATATTCAAACTCACAAAGTAAGAAGTCGGAGCAAAGCCAAATCCACCAAAGAAACCAAGAAGATCACCAAAGAAAGGGAATGTCACACCAATAAATAGTGTGAAAGCTGCAAGAATTGTTAACTAATTAGTCCAAAATACAATAAATTAAATTAAAAGAAAAATTCTTCTGTCTCAAAAGAAATCGAAGGTTCTTACCAACATAGGCAGAACGAACAATAACCCTAAGCAGAACCCCACGCGACAAGCCGAATCTCTTCACAACAGTTGTCTCGATCATGTCGAAAACCGGCATTGCGTAAACCTAAAAGCACAATCTCTCTCGTTTATTATGTTAAGTATGTAGAGTCTGATGTTTGTTAGGATAATCAATAACCATTTAATTATATAAAATTAAACACAATTATAATCTAATCGTGAATGTATCTTTCATTGACCGAACCAGGTAAATTTGTTTTTTCTTCTACGGTTTTTATTCTTGTGACTGTTAATGGATGCAATTCCTAATTAACACAATACTCACAAAATTTTAAAAAAAAAATTCAAAAATTTTCTAACATAATAAATTAAATACCTGATAGCTCCCTATAACATGAACAACCACCATCAAGTTCGCCGCCGCGATGAGCCACGCCGGCCGCTGCAGTGCCACCAGAACATTATCCGGCACGTCTTGTCCGAACGCCCAGTAACCGATGAGGGCCACCGGAAAATAGCAAACGGCGTTGATGAAATAGGCCAAGACCGCGCCCTTCCACATCGGCACCCTCGACGGCTTCTCCGGCGTCGAAGGAATGGTGGCTTGGATCTCCAACGCCACCGCGTGGCCGGCGTAGGCGAAGGTTATCTGCCCCAAAGCGTTGAAGACTCGGAACATGGCGTCCGTACCGCTTGTCTTCTTGTAGCCGTAGCTCACTGTGGCGCTCCGCCCCTTGCCCAAGCTGCCCACCCACGCTATGGTCGAGTAGCTGAGCAATATTACGATATTTTTTTTTACTTTTCTCAAATCTTATAAGAAATATGATCTGAAGAATGCAAGAAAGTAGTCGCGTTGAGGTGAAAACACGTAAAACTATTTTTTTTATTTTAAATATAATAAAATGTTGCATAAAAACCTCACAATCCAAATTTCATGTTCAGTGCATTTTAAAGGCCAGGAGCGTGAACAATAATTTATTTTTTCTTAATGTATAATTATGCAAATAAAGGGCAAAATGTAATTTCCATGATGTTTTGTTTTAATAAAGAAACAAATAATTTTATATATTTTCACTGTTCCATTGAGTTGTCTCCATTCTTTTCGACACGTATATTAAAGAAGAGTTGTTAGTTGTGTTGAATGGGTGAGTTTCATAAAAAAAATTATTTAATTGTGCATAAAAACTTTACCATTTTTAAAATGAGACAAGATGAATGAGACAATCCGAAAAAGGAAAGCCAGACAAGATGAATGAGACGGAGGAAGTATTTTTTTTTTTAATCTTTTACTCAATAATCTTGTGATGTTATTACCATAGTGACATGACTGCAGCGGTTAATGAAACTCCGGAAACGGAGTTGAAATCCGGGAGCTGAGAGAGGAAGAAATGCAAGCCTCCGAAGATGCAAATCCAATAAGACTGCCTAATGGGAGTGCAGTTGGTGCAGGCGATCTCCATGAACTTCTTCAGGCATTTGCCGCCGGTCACCATGTACACTATGTCACACCCAACTTGTACAATCAGCTGCTGAGGTAGTACTATCCACGGCCCGTATTTCGGCCCGAAGGCGTGCCTCCCGAGGTCGACATACCGGTCGAAACGGACTCCGGGGACGCACTCGTGGAGCTGGGTCATCTGCCACATGGTGTGGAGTGTGACGCACCACGATAGCGCCATGACGAACGTCCCCGGCCCCCTATAATTACAATTATGTAAATAAAGAGTTAAAACGTAATTTTATTGAGAAAAGTAATATAGTGAAATAGTTGAGAGTTTTTAAGATTCACGCACACTAAAATTTAGAGGCGGAACCATAAATTATAGTTCCGGTGAAATTTAGAGTTTTGAGAGTGCAAATATACAATTTTAGAAGGGCGAAATAATAATTTTTCAGAAAACATACCTTAATTTTTAAATTTTTTTCAGTACACAAAAATATTTTTCAGTACACAATATTTTTCATTAAAAAAAAATGTCAAATTTAAGAAATATTTGTTTTTTATTTTCCTTTTTTTTCAAATGAATATTGATTTATTTCGACGTACCATCCCAAGTAGGCCATCGCGTAAGGCAAGCTGAGAACGCCGGCGCCGACCATGGCCGTCACGGTGTGAAAAGTCGAGTACCACCATTTTGCTTTCCGGCGGTCGTCGGAAACTGCCCATTTAGCATCCGACGGAACTTCCTGCACCAAATTAGTCATAATAACTAAAATAAACTAATTCTAAAATTTACATATAAACACACAAAGAGTAGAGATAGAAATTAGGGAATTTTTTTTGAAAAAAAAGTTACTTTGGGTTGTGGGGGAGAAGAAGATGAAACCATTGTAGCAATAATGAAAGAAACACCACAACAAGAATGCAGGAGTTAAGTGGCAATCATCATATACTTATAGTGGCTCGTCACTTCAATTTTATCTTATTGGGCCTACTTTATTTTTCTTTTTTCTAATGATTTGAGTTGCATCAACTAAAAAATTAATATTTTTTCTTAGTGGATATAATAATAAAAGAGACTGAAAAAGTTGGTAGATGCAACCCATTACGTTTTGGTTTAGTACTTTAGGCTACTTACTAAAGTAAAAGGATTTAAAGTTCTCTCTTTTTTTTTTTAATTGAGTAAAGACATTTAGAGTCTTTATTTGGTCTAAAACTTTATAGTATACACCAACTAGCTAGAGTTGTCATTAGTTTAAGATATTAGATTACTTGATTATGCTAATCAAAATAGGATGTAATCATTAGTTTGGCACCATGAGTGGCTCACATTTGACTAATGATAAAGCCTTTATTTTTCAATTTTTAAACTTCACCACAACACAACACTCTAAGTGCTGTGCCCGACAATCGAATATGTTACAGTCACCATCCTTTATATATTTTTAGCCTTTATATTTTTCTAAATAATCCATAATTTATTATTTCTCGTATTCATATTGTGTGTTTCCTTGCACTCTAGCTACAGAGTTACTAACAGCTAAATATGGTATAGAGGGTCGAAGTTATCCAATCTTATAACTAGTCAACATACTAATTTCAAATTGATATGAGACAACAAACAGTTACTTCACTACGTCTTCTCACGTTCATGTTGGTATGTTATCGATTTTCTATACATGTACCAGACAATCCATATTGTCACGGGCCACATGACTCAATGAGGCTTTTCCGCACAACTTGGGCCATGCTACACTACATAGGGTTGGTTACTCATGGGCTTCACCCACATTCCGGAGGATTCTAGAAGATTTCTAGAATATAATTTGTATAGATTGCTCTAGATTAGTGTGGAAGGATCTAGAGACTTGATAGGAGTCGTTAGATCTAATTAATCTAAGTCGTTCATTGTAGGAGATGGGCTACAAATATCCAACTTCATTCATTTGGAATCAGTAATACAAAAGCATTCTTCAAGAGCATCTTTCTTTATTTTCTCTCTCTAAGTGTGTTCAAGATTCGAGGCTAGGCTGACTAGCAAGCTTCGAGATGACGGTCAAGTTGCTAGTGCCGCACGTGAAATTCTGCGCACGTGACAATATACACAGACTAAATGAAAAGTGATTAACATAATAATAATTTAAAAAAAAGATGATTTAACACAATTGTATGTTTCTCATATCTAATAACCGTAATAAGATTAAAACATTATCTAAAAAAACAAATAAAAAATAAATTTCCAAAAAGTTGGGATAGATATAGATATGGCCAAATGGGCCCAGAAAAGAAAGCCCAAGAAAGCGGAAGTTATAAATTCGCGGGAGACAAACAAATAAAATCAGTTTACATAATCTTAATTAAGAAGGAAACGTTTGAGTGGTGTGATTCTTAGTCTTTGAGATAAACCGTATTTTAGAGATTTTCGGTTATATATATTGAAGAAGTTCATTAAAATTGCTAAATTTATTATTTAATTAATTTTCTAGGTGATTGCCGGTCGAATTTTCCGCCGTATTTCAGTTCTCAGCTTCCAATTACTGCTCAAAAACCAGTATTCGTGGCCGTAGTATTTCAGTTCTCAGCTTCCAATTACTGCTCAAAAACCAGTATTCGTGGTGGATATGTGGTAGCCGTACAGTTGTACTCGTATAGCGAGTTACCGCTAGGTCATTGCCCGATCGAATTTTCCGCGGTATTTCAGTTCTCAGTTTTCAATTACTGCTGCAAAAACGGTATTTCAGTTCTCAGCTTCCAATTACTGCTGCAAAAACCAGTATTCGTGATGATACGGCCGTCGATATGTGGTAGCCGTACAGTTGTACTCGTATAGCGAGTTACGGCGTCGTATTGTGGGTTTGCCGGCCTTTTGAATCTACCCCTTTTCCCCGTTCTTTTTCGGTATTAATTTTGTTGGGGAAGATGATGATCAGTTATCCAGGGCTTTCGAAGTTGAAAACTAAGCCGGTATGCGTTGTATAATATCTTAATTACTGTTATTAAATAACTTGCTTTTGATTTCTTTTCTTCTTCTTGTTTTTTCAATTCAAGTGATGGAGTTGTTTGTGATTTATTGAAGTGAGCAAAATCTTGCTTTTGTCTTGTGTTTAGCCCCATAAGCATGATTATGATATTGGATTAAGCACATTAGTCTTGTCTCTTGAGCTTTATATCATGTTGAGGATGATGCTTGTTAGTATTTCACATTGAATTCTGTTCTGATCATAAAGCAAAGACTTTGGTTGTACTAATAGGGCGTGGGTTTTACTGCTTCAAACTTGAAAGATGATTGAAATGGAACCAATTGCTATATTCTGCTTTCTTTCATATCGAGCTATCACTGATATTTAGATGTTGTAATGGGCTAGGTTGTATACGAGCATGTCGTTTTGGCTAGCGATTCAGGCACACTCGAACAGCTGAAAGAGTTAAGCTCCAAGCGTAAAGCAATTGAGGACTCTATCAATGAGAACACCTTCATTCCAGAGGCTATTGCAAGGGAAATATCTGGAGGCCTAACATCCCGTTCCGAACAGGTAATATAAGTAATTAGCATTTTCAAGAAGCTTCATATTCCTCTACTCTGAAATTATTACCTACTCCTACTGGCTTTACCTTGTTGATATATACTAATTTCATTATTGGTTTATTTGTTGTAAAATCTCTAGGACATTCAGAAGTTGGAAGGTTATTTACCTTTGTTAGAGAACTTCATTCATCAGATTAACTTGAAGGCGAAAAACCGTCAAGTAATGTATTGGATAACTGAGCTTAAAATGAGATGGAGTAGTGTACTTTCTTCATCACCATCATCTCTTTTTGGTCCAAAGTTCTATCAGGTTAATGATATGTACTTCGAGTATGGGATGTCTCTTTTCCTATACGGGGCTTTACATCGTGAACGTGCTTTCCAAGTTCTATCATCCGGTAAGCATGTATCTTCCACATTGTTCTGATTCTCCATTTGATTATAATTTAAGCCCTATAAGTGTCTTGTTTATCGTTGTAGATCTAGTTCAATCTGCCACCCTATTTAGGAAAGCAGCCGGTGTATATAACTACGCGTCTCAGATGATTCTTAGCAAAATAGTTACAACCCAAGAAAGACCGGCTGAAGCTGTACCTAAAGTGTCTACGGTCATGAGTCTCGTTTGCTTGGCAGAGGCTCAGGTATCGTAAATTATACATGACGTTTGAGTTCCGGTTTTCTTGTTTGTTTTGTGATTGGGTTTTCTTGTTTCGAATTGCATAGGCTGTAACTGCGAGGAAGGCTCAAGAAAATGGTAACACGGGGGGCCTATTGGCAAAATTACACTGCGGTGTGAGAGACTTTCTTGTTGATGCTATTAATGTCTTGCAAGAGGCAATGAAAGAATGCAAGAATATTTCACCTCTCTTTCTGGTAAGTATATGCTTTTCATGGAGATTAACTTTGCATTTGAGATGGCATTGAGCAATCTCTTCTGATCTTTGGCTTTAATAATGTGGACCCACGACAGTACTAGTGTTTATATCGTTGATATTTGGGTGACCCAAATCTTTTGGGCCGAGCCCGAGTAGCTCAATGTGCCACTTGGATATTTTCGGGGCTTGAGTGGTTTTGCTGTTAGGCTCAATCCCGATAGCCGAAGCGGTTTTACCATCTAGGGTTTTTAGATCCAATGGCAGATCCAAGAGGTCGGGGTGTGGACCCCCGACGGAACTTGTGTTGGAACCTGATTTTTATATGTAATTTTTGAGTTCTGAAATTTTTTATATTTCTCCCTCCGAATCGTCAAATTGCCTCCTTCTCTACCGAATTTTCAACTTCCCTCATCCCTCGTAATCATGGATCTGCCCATGTTTAGAGCAGTTATTCTTGATAGCATTATAACCCAATTTTCGACTCATAGTGAAATTCTTTCCTCTGACCGTGATTTTTCCCAATTTGAGTTTTCCGTGTGAATCTTGGTGTTCTTAGTTCCTCGTATTTACTTCTCGTAATTTCATTACAACAAGTAATTTGTATGAAAATCCACCTATCTTGGCTCATTTTAGTTAGCCTCCTACTAAAAACTCATCCTATGCAGGATTTTCTGCAAAGTTGCAAGACCTTGCATGAGTTGATGGGCTACAAACACCATGTAGAAGTTCTAAAAGCAGAGGACAGAATCGGCGTAGCAATCGGAATTCTTAGATGGGCTTTAGCTACTGCAAACAGAAGCACACCAAAGGTGGAGTCTTGGAGATTAGTGCATCAGCAAGTGATTAAAGAGTTAACCGAGTTGCTCCAGAAATACGAACACGAGAATGAGTTTGTCTGGTACGAAAAAGTCCCGTGCGAAGACGAGCTTCCTCTCTCTCTGCCTCAAGCTCCAAGGATTGTTCAGACCATTCCTTATGATCCTCAGAAGTGGGAGAGAACATATATGCTTAAGCTGTAAGAGAATTCTGTATGTTATTGTGTGGTTACAAAGAAATTTTCTTGCATGGATTCTTGCTTTCTAGGGTTCCAAACAATTTTCTTGCATGGATTCTTGCTTTCAAGTATAGATTTTTGAGGATGTTTTTGAATTCTTTAAATAATGTGGTCAGTTGGAAGTTGGTATGCTTGTAAACGAATCGAACGGAATTAGATGCTATATTATAAAGAGAGAATTGGATTTGATTAGACAATTTCTGTTTGGTGAATAATTATAATTTTTTGCAAAAATCGTCAAATATTTAATATGATTCCGCAAGGTCAAGTTTCATTCAAGAAAAAAAGTGAAAGTAAAAAATAAATAAACCTAAAGTTTATATGAATGAAAGTAAAATTAAATAAAATTTATTTGAATGAAAGTAAATATAAATAAATTTAATTTAATTTTTTTAAATTTAAGCTAGGCATATTTTCATTTTTTATTAATTCCTTTCAGAAGAAGTAATACTTTCGAAATTTATTTATTAAAGACTAACGGGATAATTGAATCCAAACAAGCCTTTTAAATATATATTCATATTTAGAAAAAATAAAAAATATTTTGGTATATATCTTTCGGCCCATGTAATCTCTGAAATATGTTGTTTGGGCTTTTCTGACTCTTAGCCCGGCCCATATAATTATTTAATTTAAAAAATTAATTCCCATAAATAGTTCATGTATATCTATGTTTAGCTTGCGTTTTGTTTTCTAATAGCGTCTTTAGGAGTAATGAAAAGTCGTACTTTTCCAAATGAAGTACAAATAATGTGTACTGCACCGTGTAAATAGTCATGATTGGGACAACAAAGTTAACACTACTAGACTAACTAATCACTCAATTAGAGCCGTCGGATCGATCTCATGTTGGGACAATCCAACCCTTGATTAGCTACCCTAAGATCCTAGAATCTCATAAACAAAGAGAAGACGCTTATTATTTCAAGACATAGTCTAGCAACGAGTTATATCATGACAAGTTCATGCGAAGACAAAGAACGATAGAGTCAATAATTACTCTTTTAGGTGGTGTTAAATTAATGTTTGTTTTATGTACGATAACATCTATCTGACTTTATATATATAATGTGATATGAGGTGGAACATCTAATGTATAACAGTTGTCCGATAATCATATAATAGATACTTTATTGATTGAATGTTAATCTCGAAACATGTCGTTATATAATAAGAGAATAATACGATAGTGTCGCACAATATTAACGAATATTCCTCAGCATCTCTATGCTAGTCATTTCTATTTAATATTATCATATGAAGTTTGAGGCAACAAGAATAGTATTAGATTTGAAAAGAATGGAAGAAGGAAGAGATATGCATTGCACAAATTAGATCCTTCCTTTGGAATCATTGACGAAGAGAGAGAAGCACCAATACATGTGAAGTTAAGTCGTATTAAATAATTAGTAAAAGAATTTGTCCTAAGATGGCTTTGTATTAATCAGACATAGCATCCTAAAATTTGGCGTTTTGATTATAATATTATATATTATACTTTTTTAATTAATTATATTGCTCTTTAGATGATATCAAGAGACACTTGTCCCAACCTTCACTCCAAAGGTCACTTCTACCACAAACCCTACAACCACCCCTCCCCCTCCCCCCCCGCCCCCCAACCCCAACCCACCCACCCCTTTCCAACTACCCCAAAACTCTGAAATTACCTTTTAACCCCTAGAGTTGGAATACCAATCTGATTTAGCACTCTCAAAAGTCGGAATTTGGGAAATGTTTGAAAATATTAATCCCAAATTTGGAAAAGTCTTCATTTATATGGTACATTCTACATCAGGAAAGTGGTACTATGAAAAATGGGTTACATTATGCATTATCTTAGTAAAAATAAATAAAGATACTTAGGAAAATTAAGTTATAATATTTTTCTTTCAAATTAAAACAATATTCACTTCTCATTCACACTGTCACGTATATTATATCAGGTTGTCCACCAATACTGTTATCTTTTCACAAAAAAATAAAATAACAGTATAAATGACTAAAAATTATATGGGGCAGTATTATTTATACATAAAGTTAATTTTTTTAAACAACATGCCCTACATAATAATACGAATGAGATAGGAGTATAAGATAATTTCCTTTCTTAGGAAATATAATTAAGTTTGTATTTTTATAATGAATTTACGGATACAAATTAAAAGTATTAGGTTGAATATTAATGAATACGGGTGGGTTGAGTGTAGCAACATTAATTAATGATATATAGGAGAAAAATAAAAGATTCTCAATGGATCCGAATATCCATTTTGTATTATTACCAACAAGATAATATAAACAAAGACCGAATATACTTGTCCAATCAAATCGCTGACCATTATTATAGTATTATCACACTAACAATTTAATGATGCCATTAGAGATAAATTAATGATAGTATTCTTCTAATAAAGCAAGAATATTCTTCAATTGGGGCCATTGCCGATATAAAACAAACTTCGTGTTTTACATTTTGTTGCCTTCAAATATCCGCCTTAGTAACAAAAAATTAATCTGTAATTAAAAGTCTTAACCACTTAATTAATAATCCTTAATGTCCAATATAATTGGAAACTTTATCCGTAATTAATTAATTAATCAAACTGTCATTATCAAGTGCAGACGAAAAATTATCCAAAATCGACTTTTTTTTCCCTCTACAGTTTCACAAAAATATAGCGCGGTAAATATTTCTACAAACTTTTCACTACGGTAAAAAAAAAGTTCAGTAAGCCGGAGAGGCAGTAGTTGTATGAGTGGAGGAGGAAGTCGCCGGAGAATGTGATCGGCCTCCGCCGTCACTATGGCTGCCTCGCTCCTCCAACTGCCGTGGCTTCTCCGGCGTCTCCCGGAACGGCTTCGGCAGCGACGCGATCGGTGCGTAGATCCCGTTCGACGTGGCGGCACCGGATGCGTCCGCCGACCCGGAGTTGGCGGTTGTCGCCATTTGAGCATACTCCGGTGGAACCCAAATCCCTCCCACCACCACAAATTGCGGTGCTTGTGCGGCGGCGGCGGTGGCGGTTGGGGAAGGGCTGGGCCTCCTTGTGTGTAGACGAAATTTCTGTAGTAAATAGTAATTAACACTTAATTAGATTCTTGATCATGGTAAGAAACAAATAATCTTGAATTTGCTTAGAATAAAGCTAAAGATCCAATCTTGTTTGTGAAGCTTAATTCTAAAGTCTAAAAAGGGATTTATTCTTACATTATTCGATATAATTTGCATAATTCAAGTTCTTGATTCCCCACTATAGGATTTGACAAGAAATTCACATGCTATTCCTATTCATGATAATCAATCATGATAGACCAAAATCTACGTCGGTCCCTTGGGCGATTGCGTAGGATTTTTCTACTTAGACTAGGTCTACAACTTAACTTGTGGAAAAATTTCCGATTGCGTATCGGTGCTACATACCCTTTTGTCGAATTACAAAAAATATCAAAGAAATTGAAACTAACCTGCAAATGGCTTTTAACCTCGTCATTAGTGAGCCCATCAACCTTCATTAACTCCCTAATTTGCTTCGGTGTAGCAACTGCATAATCCAATCCAAACATTAGGATTTTAAGAGAGAAATTAACACAAAATCATAAGATTAATAATAATTCTAAATTACTCTAGAACGTACGATGTGAACCACCAAGTTGTTGGAGGGATTGTAAGAATTTTCTATGCAACTCAGCCGACCAACACCTCCTTGTTTTTCTAGACTCCTTTTCTTTGTCGGCCTTCTTATTTCCACCACCACTACCACCGCCGGTCTCCACGGAGGAGCTGGTGGATGCCGGCAGCACCGACCTATTAACAGCAGCCGGAGCAACATGGCCTTTCTCTTCTTTCTTAAAAGGGTGAAATGCGCCGCCGCTCCCATTCCTCTTCACCTCCACCACCGCCACTTTTTTCGGCGAATCCTAAAACGCCAAACAAATAAAGATCAGATTTTTTCACCCCAATTTACTCTTTTTTTCTTTTTTTTTTTAGAATTAATATGAAATTAATTACCTCATTGGACGGTGGATCTGGGTTCCACAGCTGAACAGATCTCAACCAGTCCGATTTCTTGCCATTCTTGTCATCAATGGTGGGCTCCTTAGATTCTTGCTCTTCGCCGCTCTTGGAAGGGATGAACTCCTCTAGAACCGGAGCATCGCTGGACGTCTGGTCCGAACATTCTGATTGGCCGTTCAGATTGTACTCCGACGTCGTACCGGACAGCTGCTGCTTGCATGCCTCAATTGCTGCCAAAAATAGAACCAAATTTTTTTTCCAAATTAAGCTCAATGGTTTTTCACCCCAATTTAAGATGAGCAAAAATTGAAATTCGGACAGCAATAAAATTCAAATTAAAATTAAAATACCTTGTGTGACGAGGTCGAGGCAGAGAGGGAGTTCGCGTTTGAAAACTTGAATCTTTTTGCGCTCGTCTTCTAAGGTGTGGATATAATCTTGGCATGGAGAATTGTGATTATGTGTGTTGATTGTCATGATTTTGATCAAGTAAATTTGTGTAATGATTTGGAGAATTTTGAGGAGGAAAATGGGATTTGAGGTGAGTTATAGTATGGTTTAGGACCAGATTATATTGGGGGAGAAAGGTATGGTTTTGTCTGAACATAGAGAGATCCGAATGAAAATACGAGAATAAAGGGATCTAAGCAGAATCAATCACCCAATGGAATAAACTTGAAAATATGTATATATTGCTACTGGTCTGTGTGTGTATATCTGTATATATTATTATTATTTCGATGAGAGAGAAGAGCTCTTTTCTCTCTCTTCTTTTTTTTTCTACTAATTTTTTTTTAGGTTTTTAAACTTAGAAGAAAACGAGGGGTGCGTGAGTTGTCGAGGTCGGACCGTCGCGTACAAACGAATCTTTTGATTGTAATCAATCTTTAGAGAGAGAGTGAGAGGAGAGAGAGTAGTGTGATTTAGAGAGAGAGTGAGAGGAGAGAGAGTAGTGTGATGAATATTCGAGGGGTGATTCTTCTGTGTGGGGCTGGTGTTGATGTAACCTCCGTAATTAGATAAGAACAAGGACCATGCCTTCTCTCTATGCGTCAATTTGGGGTAAATTGTTTTTCAGTCCCTATAGTTTTTGGGTTTTCGAATTCTGCCCATATCTTTTTTATTAATCAAACATATACCATATTAGATTGTCGTAAAACTCTAGTTCACTTTCTTTTTTTGACAAATTATTATATATAATTTTTTTTGGGTATTTAACTTTACACACAACTAACAAATGTGATTAAAAACTAGGCCGCCATTATATTGGATAAGAAGTTTCGAATTGAGAGAGTATTAGCTAAGTTTTGTGTATTATGGGTCGTGTATCGGCTAAAAATACTCAAAACCGAGGAAATACTTGTCAGTCTATATTTACGCTTTCAACCATATTATATTAATATCTACAAAAGTTTTGTGTATACCACTTTTTTATATTATTGTGTGTACCACACCACAAGGGTATTGATGTGCTAAATATGACCCACTTGATTTAATGAGAAATGTCACATGTGAATACCCTTATAGTATGGTACACAAAAAAATATACGAAAGTAGTACATACAAACCGTTTCAATTAATACCATAGATATAAATGTTTTTAAATCACTGAAAAACAATGAGGTCAAAATTAGAATATAAGAAATTAAAGGCCTAAACTACAATTTACTGCCTTTATTTTCTCTTTTCTTATTTATTGGGTTTTTTTCTCACTCCCCTCTGTGCGGAAGGAATATCCTGTAGGTGTGGAAGAATCTTGAGATACATCGAAGGGGTGGGGAATCTTTTGGGAGAGCGTGACTACACGCCTTACACTGTCGCGTTAGCCGTATCAGTCAATTCGACCGCTTCGCATGTATGTGTGGCTCTTCTTCATTCTCTGCCAGGGCCAGCAACTATTCCGATAACCTCCCCACCATCGCGTGTGGTTCACTCCCAATACCGAACTTGGGATCCCAATTTCGAAAATGGCCGAAATATCATCTCAAAATCGATTTCATTTCGGAATTCGGTAAATCGGAATTTGACACGGTATTCGGTAATACCATAAATTTTGCATTTTTTTTTCTTTTTAAAAAAAGGTTTAGAAATACTATTGCACATGACAATACGGAAAGTAGGGATTCGGCACGATATTCCGTAATACCATAAATTCTGCATCTTTTTTTCTTAAAAGAAAAGTTTTAGAAATACTGTTGCTTGGTTTCAAACACTGGATTTCAAACACAGGATAATACTGCAAGCAGGTTCTTATTTGCAAGGCATTAATCATTATGCTACATTAAATTTTTATTAATTATCTTTAAATAATTTTATACTTAGAGATATAGAGTAAAATTAATTTATTAATTACTATCTACTAGTCTTACTTTTTAATATTAAATTAAAATATATGTAATGTTATGTAACTTACGTTGAGAAATAGAAATATAAAATCGTGCACCCGTTCCCGACGGACCGATTTTTGAAGTAAAAAATTAAAAAGCAAAAATATATCAAATATATTCTAATTGGCCCATAATTATTATCGATATTTCGGGATATCCCGAACTCGGGATCAGTAATCCCAAATCCCATATACATGATAAAATCAATACCGCCAATCCTGAAGAATAATATTTCAGGATCCGACACCAAATTTATCAGTACGGTATTCGGGATTTACCGAATACGAATCCCGTATAGACACCACTAGGTGTGTCTGATACAGAAGAGGCTAGTGAATTGCCAAAATAATATTCCCTAAAAAAATTATTCCCAAAATAACATCATTTCAAAACTAATTCTTAAACTAACACATGTTTTGCCACCTATTTGTTTCCTTACTAAATAAATATCTACATGGACAATTTTTTTTTATTTTTTGCACTACTAAATTACAATAAAACATACTCTGTTCTAATTAAATCGTATTTTTAAATAAAATAAATATATATATTTGTTAGTTTTTTATTATTTATTTTGTAGGTCATGTGTGCTGTATTTTCTAAATTAAAAAATGATTTTTATTTGTTTACTTGTACAGTTAATTTTATTTCAAACAAATAAAAAATACTATTATTTTTTTATATGAAAAATGGAACATCTTTTATTAAATAATTATAGAATAAATAAAAATGAAAAATAAATACAACTGTTGAAATTAGGCCGGAAATAATTTCTTTCCCGTAAATAGATATTTTATCTAATTAATACTAATATTTTTCGTATTTTCTATATAAATGTAAAGTACTTTTTTTTATTATTCTTCAAAATACTAGTATTGTAAAATTAATTTTATAAATATAAATTATTTTCTATGTAGATATTCATTTAGTAAATAAGTGAATAGATTACAAAAAGTGTTGTAAATATATTTTATATATATACTTACCATATATTGTGATGACCATGTAAACCCTAAAAGCCCATGAGCCCATCTTGTACTCTATAAATAGAGGTCTCCACCCTCATAATAATACACGTCTATTTTTCCGTCTTCTCTATTATTCTCTCATTCCATATAGTTTATAACACGTTATCAGCACGAATGTTCTACATTTATTAACATCTCTTCTACGGTGTCGTCATCAATAAGGTAATCTCTCGTATATGTGTGTTTCTTAATACTATATTGATGATTATGAAATTATGAATTCTCCAGAGAAAACAACTCGCACCTTGTGATTCCCATGTTTCTTTATTAATATTATGGGTTAATCTTGGGATATTATTTAATGTTTATGAGAAAGTTATCGGTTTTGTCTATTTCATAAATGCTATTGGCTATACGTTATGATTTATTTGGAAATCATGTTGTTGTCGATGCTTGCATCTTAAGTTAATCTTTGTTATATATGTATACATTATTGATACATAAGTGATTTAGTCGCTACATGTATACTTAACTTGTTCTCGAATTAGCGCAAATATTATTCCTAAATGATATTAATTACAAGCTCTTGAAGAGCAATTCAAATCTATATCAATTGTTGCTCCCGAAGTAACACAATTAATAATTCATGAGAGATTATTATATGCTCTTATAGAGCAATTCATCGGCTTTAAGTATTACATGCTCCTGAAGAGCAATTGAAAAACATATTTTTCAATTTAACTTATTGCTCCAGAAGTAGCACAATCAATATTCTTGAATAATATTATATGCTCTTGAAGAGCAATTCCAAAACATATTTTTAACTTAAATTGTTGCTCCAGAAGTAGCACAACCAATATATATTCCCGAAGAATATTACATGCTTTTGAAGAGCATTTATTTTATGCTTTTATTTATTTATTTGTTTGTTATTTATTTATTTAATGTTGAATCTAGATTGTTGCTCCTGAAGTAGCACAATTGTTACTCTTAAAGAGTTATTAATATTATCTATGTATTTTTTTATATACCTCAGTTTATTTTTCTCCTGCATACTGTATAATATTTATATCTATATATACATACAATCTTAATTTGGTGCTCCTGAAGCAGCACACAATTAATATTCCTGAAGAATATTATGTACTTTTGATGAACAATTCATATAATATATCTTATTGATGGCGAATCTTGGTTCTTCAATTGTTATTGTTGTTACTATATGTTCCTGTAGAACAATTGGGTTTCTCGAAAATATTAGTCATTCGCCTGAAGTCATTTAATATAGACTAAATTGGTACTCCTGAAGTAGCACAATTACATTCCTGAAGAATGATCATATTGTGATAGAAACATTACTATCACATGTTTGTGGAAATGATTCAAATATAGTATTTTATATATTATTTAACTTTTGCCCCTGAAGTAGCATCATTTATATTCTAGAAGAATATTAAATGCTTTTAAAGAGCAACTTGCATTTTCGATGATATATGTTATTCTTGAATGAAAAACATTATTTATGTCTTGTTGACATTAATGCACTCTTGATATCGATGTTCATCTGCCAATAAGAGGGCATGAGAGAGACAATAGAAATGAAGCATCCAGTAGAATTGCTTAAAGATATAATTGATTGTCCTCCCTAAAGCTCGATACGAGTATGTGCATCCTAAATTGCAAGATTTTCAAATCTAGTGCATCGAAATTATTGAAGGCTCCAGAAGAGCATGTGTCATTCTATCAAAAGATACGAAATCAACTATTGAGTTTGCCCTTTACTCTAGTAAGTCTAGAAGGAACTTACTAAGTTTTAAGGATATCCGCTGCAATGGATATTATATTGAAATAATATATAAAGGTAGTGATTCTTTTGTATTTAGCCAGAAGCTAACAAAAGAAAAGTTATCACACTACCACCTTGAATGTATTACACATTCATAAAAATAAGTGAGACAAAACATGTCATGAACCGGAAGTTCAAAAGAGCTCTATGCTTTGACATGATAAGTTTGGACATCTGCAAGCAACTTTGATGCGCAACATAATTGAAAATTCATATGAGCGCAACATAGAGATCCTGAAGAATCTCTTAATTTCCATGAATGCTCGATCTCTAGAAGAAATATAGCACTTGCTAGAACTACAATTTCAAAAATAAAGGCTCAATTCAATCAAGATGATTTGCCTTGATAAAGCAAGTGAGTTTATTACAACTCCAAGTGCCTCCTGAAGATCATTTAATATTATATGACTTTTGGATTGAGATTAAATATTTAGTTGCTCATGTCCATCCTCAAAATGAGTTTTGTACATAAAAAAATGCGTCTCACATTAAGATTGTTATTATGATGAAATAACATTTCCAACATTAGTTGGAACATATGTCACATTTAGATTCCTGAAGTAATCAATGTGAAATCTACATCCAACAAAAAAACACAAGAACAAACTAGCCACATTTGGATTCCCGAAGTAATCAATGTGAACAAGAAGTTGAAAGATTCAGTTGCAAAAGATTGCAAAGGAACTTCTTGATGCTTTTAAGTTTTGTATATATAAGAAGTGACGATGTCATTTGCTGCAAATACCCCCGCAAGAATAAATGTCCCTGAAGGACAAGTACAAATTTTAGCAAATGAATATAAATTCGTCAAAAATATGGTCGACCAATTGGTTTTAAAAGAAATTTTGTGTCTAAGAAAAGGGGCACAACATATGAACCAAAAAATGACGATAATGATTAATTAATCAAATAAAAGTTCCTGAAGAACTGTCAGCGTCTAATTCATGAGATCTCAATATATTGGAGAGATCAAGTATCGTCGTGGACGCATGACGATATATTCGCCTTTAATATGACTCTTAAAATGAAAAAGAGGATCCTCAACGACGATCTATAAGAGATTGTCAAGATTGAAATAATTAGCCAAAGAGAAACGAAGTCATATAAGGTGAATTAATATTCCCTAGAAAGCCGGAAATATTTGGATCTCTAGTTCCAAAATCCGGAAAATATATCCCCGAAGGATACAAATGTGTCTTTGTTACAAAGAGAAATGAAAAATTACGAGATATAGGGCAATACTCGAACACAATATTTCTCTCAAAGACCCGGGAATTAATTAAGTACTCTCCCACAATAGACGTCGTTGTATTTTTAGAATTTGATTAATCTGCTTATGTCACAAAAGGCTTGCTATGCGCCTTATGGATGTAGTAAATATCTATCAATATGATTCACTAGACAATGACATATATATAAAGATCCCTAAAGGATTTAACTTGCTCAAATCATGTAAGTCAAAAAGATATTTTCAATTAGACTCAAAAGTCATTGTCAGGGCTGAAATAGTACAGTCGTATATGATGTAATAAGAACGAGGAGTATCCCTTTGAAGTATCCCTTTGACAGAATGGTACAAAAATGATGACTTCAGTTTGATTGAAACTCCTGAAGAGCATAATACTTATATGTATACTCCGTCCTAATGACTTACATAGAGCAAATTATTATGAATTATTTTATTCATTGATATTTTATTTTATAATCCAACTCACATCCTTGTCGGCATCAGGAGGAGATATGAAACATAAATGATAGAATGCCACAAATATCTCGTTGGATTAATTATTTAGATTCACGCACTATGAACTAGAAGTTCATCAAATTATTTAGTGCAAAAAGAGTGACTAAAATCTCGTATACCCGTTGTATATGCACCATGGAAGAACTGAAGTTTCTCATAGGCAAAATAAATCAATTAATTCTCATTGACGCCAGAAGCGTGAGAAATTTATTGGTGCTAAGAGATAAGAAGTCCGCGGAATACAAAGTTAGAACACATCACTCCAAATTCCTCCTGAAGAGGATAAGTGAATCATTATGTACAAAAGTACTTGATATAATCAACCCATGCCTAAAGACGGAGTTAGAATCAAAAGCCTTGGGTTAAACTAATAATTGTCTAGACCTGTAGATTGAGCATCTCCCTGATGGAGTTACGCTAATCGACCTACCTGAAAGGTCTTTAAAGAGATTTTATTGTATCGCATCCACATGCGTATCTAATGGTTGATTCAATCACTTAAAGTGGATAGAGACTCATTTAGACCTATAGAAGATAACAAAGATGAGGACCAGAAGTTCCTCAATTATGTGCAATTGGAGAATTTGAAATGGTATTGATTATCCTTTGTTATTTTCGAGACAAATATGATATTGGTCTATTTATGAGAGTAATGATATATTGACATATTTCATGCTATTCTCTATGAGAATAATTAAACTTGTGTTGCACATATTAGTGTAGACCTTGAAGATAACTTTAAAGATTGTTATCTTGAGGGGGAGTAACAAATTGTAAATAATTCTGAAGATTAGACTGACTCCTAAAGGTCAAATGACCCTGAAGGTCAAATGATTGTACTCTTTTTTCCTTTCTAAGTTTTTCCCAAAGGGTTTTCTTAGTTAAGGTTTTTAACGAGGCATCCAATGCAACACACGAGTAAATGAATCATTGAGATTGATTCATAAAAGAGACAATGGAACACATGATCTCCAAAGGAGTGGCGGCATCAACATCCAACAAATACGCTCAAGTGACAACCTAGCGGATTCTTTTACAAAGGCATTACCAACGTCAACATTCAAGAAATTGGTACACGAGATCGATATGCGCCGACTTAAGGACAATAATGACTATATTGAGGTGGAGCAGCTGTACTCTTTTTCCTTCGACCAATTTTTATCCCAATGGGTTTTTCTGGCAAGGTTTTAACGAGGCAGCAGTTTCTTTTAGGGATGGTCAATCAAGGGGGAGTGTTGTAAATATATTTTATATATATACTTACCATATATTGTGATGACCATGTAAACCCTAAAAGCCCATGAGTCCATCTTGTACTCTATAAATAGAGGTCTTCACCCTCATAATAATACACGTCTATTTTTCCGTCTTCTCTATTATTCTCTCATTCCATATAGTTTATAACAAAAAGAGTATTAATTTAGGAATTATTGTTTAAAAAGTATTATTTTGAGAATTATTTTTTTTGAAATTATTATTTTGGCAATTCACTCTAGAAGCGGCGCGTTTATCCTCTTTTTTCTTTTTAATTATTTATTCTACTTTAATTTTCGGCCCTATTCCGATTATTATCCGAGAAAATAGCTTAACTAAATATTTATAATATGTGCTTATATCATAAATTTGGTTTGGATATATTTTTACATAATTACCTAATTAGATAAATATATATAAATATATATATATATATATATATATATATATAAATTACAGCAGACTTGATAAGAGAATTTATTTTTCATAAATTATTTTTGGCTACCGACTTATGAAATAAACTAACATAATTTATTTGTATAAATCCTCCAAAATGCGTATATAGGCACTTATTTTTTAAAATAAGTTCAATAAGTTGATGATTTGTTCTTTCAAACGGGTGCTGAATAACAATTACACGAAACAAGAATATTAGAAGCACTGGACACGCTAGGTAATGGGTTCAATTTCCACTGAACATAGCGGTGAAGGTGGGTGGCCCGGGATCGATAGGTAATGGGTTCAATTCTCACTGGACACGCTATGTGTGAGCCTGTCACCCTGTCACATTAAGGGTGGTTTAACTCTTCTGTGTGGTTTGCAGGCTATTACACAGGAGCGAGGTTTACCCTGTGCGCACCAAAGGTAGTGGCTGCGGGTTCCTCGTCAATAAAAAAAAAAAGAATATTAGAAGCATGTCCCCATGGGATGGCATAGCGGTGAAGGTGGGTGGCCCGAGATCGATAGGTCATGAGTTCAATTCCCACTGGACACGCTATGTGTGAGCCTGTCACTCTGTCACATTAAGGGTGGTTTAACTCTTCTGTGTGGTTTGCACGATTTTTCATTTCGGGTCATCCTAAATATAATGTTCAGTTTCCTTTTAAGCAAATTATTATACAAAATTTTTTTGTAGGACCCACACATTTATACATTTCTACTCACAACTAACAAATCTCCTTAAAACCGTTCGAAAAGCAAAGTGGACATTATAATTGGAACGAAGGAGTACAATTTATAGAAAATTATTTTGTACAAAATTAATCGAGAATTTATTAAGAAAAATGTTGTGTTAGTATGGGCCAATAAGATACCGAGTGATGAGATAATTCGGGCCGATTGAATTGGACTAACACGAGCTTTCGCCTGTATAGTTCGTTTGGGCTTTTTCAGCCCAGTTAGTACAAGTTCACGCAATTAGCCCGAAACTAAAGGCTTCAATAAGCCCATATAAAGATTCATGCCCGACAAAGTAATTTAGGTAACGTACTATAGTCTTTAAATATGTATGATAGCTGTAACACATTTAGAAAGTATTTTCCAACCATGGTAATTTATTTTCTGTCAATGTGTATATTACAGCTATCATACATATTTATTTTAGGAAATATAATGAGGTCTCCATGTGCACCGTATTAATAAAAATTAAGTTCCACATTACATTAAAAGCAATTATATTTACCTTTTGAAAAAAAATTTAAAGTATCCATTTATTTGTGGAAAGTGAAATACTAGTAATTTGCAGCATTAAAAACAGTACGTTGAGTATGATACTTCTTTAATACGAAAAAGTGATACTACTATTTATTTAACTGTTCTTAATCCGTAAGTTTATGAGGCTCTGGCTCATCATGGACGCCATACTTCCATGTGATACTAAAAAATATTCCATCCGTCCCACCGAACTTATCTGGTATTTTTTTTTGGCTGTCCCACCAAATTTGTCCAGTTTCTAAAAAAAAAGTAGGTCTCACACCTTTAACAACTCAAATCAACTCAAAAATATTAATTAATTAAATGACTCACACACCTCTACCTCACAAATTAATTTTAAATTATTAATTAATGTATGAATCTCACACCTTTATCAATATATACCAACTTTCTTAAATTATCGCACAAAAAAAAACTAGACAAGCTCGGTGGGACAGAGGAAGTACTACACATGAAATTAAAGTTACTAGTTAATATATAATTTGACAGTTGAAGATAAGCATAGCTTGAGAATTGACAGATGGAAATGGAATGATGATAGAGAATTGTCTCTATTTAAATGGAGGTTTTCGGATTGTGGAATCTACTTTAAATTATTAAATTGGATGCAATTCGAATTTAATTAGATAAATAAAAAAAATCTCAATCATGTCATGTAGCCAAAATTAATATTATCTGTAAGACTATAATTAGTAAATTGATTTGTGTTAATATCTCAAACACATTCTCTAAACAATATTTGTCGAATTCCAAAAATCAAATTACAACAAACAACTCAAAACACCAAAATAAATAAATTAATTTCCAACTACAAATATCAAGTTGTGAAGTTAGAAATGGCAGCCTGAGGCTCGGTTGCCTTAGCAGCCGGCGCCGCCTCGACAGCCGGCGTCGGCGCAACCGGCGTCACCACCAGCTCCGCCGGCAAATCCTTGATCCCCTTCAAATAAAACGTATAAAATAATTTAAACGGGAAAACTATCTGCTGCAGTTTAACACTACCGGAAACCCCCTCGAACACGCCGGAGCCGCCGGTGACGGCCAAGTAGGTGTCGGCGTTAGTGAGGTACGCGCCTTGGACGGAAATGTGGCCGTAGTCGCCGAAGTAGAAGCTGTAGATGGCCTCGTAGCGATCGGCCTTCAGCTCCGGCAAGTGCTGGATTAGTATGCATAAACCGGCGGTGATTCCTAACCGCTTCTGCAAGTCGCCGGAGTAGAGCTTGTTGGAGAAGGGGACTAGGTCGCCGAGCGAGTTGACCTCTTTCTCACTCAGCGGGAGGTAGGCCGGGCTGCCGCGGTCGCGCTCGTTCATCTCGTACACGTAGAGTTCTTGAACCTTGGCTAAAATGTTAAATACAATTTTATATTGCAAAAAATACTCGGTTCACTAAAAATACTTCCGTAAAATTTAACTATACGTGTATCTCCAACACCTTCATTTTGTTAATATTTCAATCAAATTAAGTTTTTGCATGTAACAAAATTCCAATAGAAAAGAGTAGAAATTAATAAAATTATTGTGTGGTTTTGTTCAATAAAAATCTTGTGGGATTTTAACAAATATTTCAAAAAATATAACATAAGATAAATTTGATGAGAAGAGTTTCCCTACAATATATAACCAAAAATTATAGTTTTACGCGTTTTCATCTCGATTAGCGATGGATACTCTTGAAATCATATAGTGACATGATTCTTACGTAATTTTTTGTAATTTTCATTTTCACCCCCTCAAAATTTACAATTCACCACTTCTCTAATGAAATTGAGATTTCGCCCAATTGATCAGATTCGTATCTTGACGAAAATACGAGGTATTGTTTTATAATTTCCCTAGTAGTGATGATCGAACTTTGATACTTAATCTTGTTGTACTCCTCTCTCTCTCTCTCTCTCTCTCTCTCTCTCTCCTCCAACACTAACTATGTTTTGACTTCTAATAATTTCAGCAAATCATGGATAACTACTAATATAAAGCACAAAACATACACATAAATACATATGTATAATACATAGAAAATAATGAAGCATTAATCTGTGATTTACTTAAATCTGTGATTTACTTACTTGGTTCTGCCTTCGGCTTCAACCAGTTCCAGAAGAATGCTTGCGGCGTTAGGCCCTTTGAAGATCTAACGGTGGAAATCAATCTCTTAGACGGCTTCAGATTGTTGAAGTTTTTAGTCGAAACAGAACGGGAAAAGTGGAGATCGGCGGCGGAGATTCCATTTCCGGTAGCTTCGGCCTTGAAGTTGAGCAGTTTCAGTGAGTTGGTACAAGCCATTGATGGAAATTGATAGAGAAACGAAGATATTTGCTGATAGGAGTTGTACCTTGGAATCCCAGATCTATATAATCTGTGCAAGTGTCGGAATGCTCGAGATTCATTGGAAACACGTGCGGGCCACGTGCACATGTCTTTATTTTAAGTTGGCTGCTGGAATGAATGATGCCGTTGGAGATAATATATTTATAAATTATATCTCCCGTTTGCTATTATTATATTTTACTAATGTATATCTATTAGAATAGACATTCAAGTTGTAAGATTCGATGATTAAATAAGAAAAATAAATTGTCCAATTTCCCAATCTCCATACAACGTATTCTTTGTATTAAAATTCTTGGCAGTTAGCGAGACGTGTTTGGATTATATTATTGACACATTTTTAATATCTTTACATCTAGATCTGCATAAAATAAATTTTTTATTATACACAATGAAATGAAGCCATTAATCGAGGCCACTACTGGGCCTTTAGCCCCAGACAGAATGTAACTGAGCCCATGATTGGGCTTCTAAAGTGGCCCACTAAATTTGTTGGGCTTATGATGGCCCAAATCACAGGTTCAAGCACATGAAGCCCTGAAAGGAAATAAAATGGTCCAACACTATGCCGAGAGAGAGAGAGAGAGAGAGTGAGAGAGAGAGAGGAAGTTGCTAAGAAAAATCATAATCTTACTTGTGCTTCAAAATAACGCCGTTATATATGTATAATGTATGTATGGACAAGTTGACTTCTTCGGAAGAAACGCATCTTTCTAATGGCGTGTTTGCAAAAGCACTTTTAATTGCTAAGTGGGAATTAATTGTTTTTAAGCAAAAACAGTATTCCATCCGTCCCATAGAAAGTGTCTCATTTCTATAGAGCACGAAGATTAATAAACTTGTATTACGTGGTGTATATTGTTTGACTTTTGATTTGTTAAATATGGTCCATACATTCTTTGTTTTTTTTAGAAACATGACACTTTTTTATGAAACGGTCCAAAAAGAAAAACAAGACACTTTCTATGGAACGGAGGGATCGAGTATGGTTTTTGTATCATTAATAAAAAGTAGATAGATTTTGTAGTTTCGACGATTATTGTATTTTATGCACTAAAAACGGTTTAATTCCTTAATTTTAAAGATGGTACAAAAGTAAATAGATTTTCCAAACCCAAAAAAATATTTATACATGAGTGCTTAAAATAAGTCTAGAATATATACAGTTAAATGCATTAATTAAAAATATAATCCTGATCACGTTAATTAATTTATTAACAAACACACTTACACGCTTAGGGATTCGGTGGTTTGGTAGGAAATCATTTATATAATGGAAATAATATATAATGGAACACGAGAAGGATTTTACAGTATTGGGAGATCAGATTTCATGCATCATTCGATCAGTGGATGAATCTGAAAAGGCAGGTTAATTCATGCACCGTATAATTTTGGTATCTGATAAAAATCATATCGTACGTAGATCATGGAAAATCATCAGAGAAATCATGTGAAAGATACAAGTTGTAATATTTTGCAGGTAAGGAATTGATTTTTTAATTAAGCATATCTTTACACTTTGATTCTCTATCACAAGTTTGTAGTGATCGAGACTTAGATCTCCTTTGTGACGATGGTATATCCCTAGTTACTATTTAATGTCCCATAGGAGAAAATTACCACATTTGGGTATGTGTAATAACATGCAAACTGTAGGCGAATTACACGACTTTATAAAATCACGTGTAAATAAGAGCAGATTCAAGATTACGAGAGACAAAAAAAATTATAAAAGGACTCTTGCACCCCTCTTGTATCTGCCTCTGCATATGTGACGAATTCGATGTACATACACATATATTCCCCCATTCCTAATTCTATTTTATATGCATATTTGTTTTTTTTTCCGGACATGTTAAGAAATAAAATTGATGATAATGAAAATTTTATTTTCCTTGTAATATTAAGATAAATATTGGTATTGGAATTTGAGTAAATTAAAATAAATTACTACAAATTTAACAACATAATTGTGTTTGCTATTGTAAAAATTATAAAAAATAGTATTTATCATATTAATTAAGTCTATAATTAGACGCAAATAAATTGCTAACGAGCATGTATATAAAATTGGACATAGAAAAAAGAAAGCGGACATATAAATTAAATACTGAGATAGTATATATTAGTAGTTTATATATTCTATGATAAAAATGATTGTGTATGTGACAACAAAGAGGCCGTTTATTTGATATTTTTCACTTTTATAAAAATAATTGATTAGGTTTCATCTCTCTCATCCCCAATGGCAATAAAAATATTAAATGTTGAATTGGTCCAAATTAAAAATTAATTTAACTCGTAAGACGAGATTTTCCGGCGATCTAAATAGATATCTAACTAACCGATAATTAATTTCCAAAAGATTATATAAAAATGATTAAGAAAAACATAAACAATTAAAATTGACAGTTTTTTGTATTCCCACTTGTTCAAACATAAAATTCAAGTAGCCTTCCTTTTTTCACGTATTTTTGCTGTACAATTCGAAGCTTCTGCAACTTGCAACATCGCCATCTCTCTCCACCTTCTCTCTCTCTCTCCCCTTTCCGACCACATTAACAGTCGACAAAAGTAAGAAACAAAAACAACAGAAATTACTACAAAATCAAGGATTAATTTCCAGCTATAAGACATTGATAATCCTTTGTTTCTTGCTGCAACTCAATCCCATAATCTCAAATTCCCTCCTCCTCTTCCCGCCACAATCCACGGCCGCAATATTCACCCCGAATAACCTAACCATCTGAACCGGCTGAACCCGGTCCGACGAACCGCCGGCTTTCCAATCAATGTACAGCTGCTTATCCGGTCCGGCGGACCGCTGGAAGCTCACGATATCACCGGCCCGCAAATCCTTCTCCTTCACGAACCGGCTCCACCCCTTGGTCAACACGTAGCTTTGACTGCTGTTCCAGTACGAATATCGGAATCTCCAGACTTTTCCGTTCTTATCTTCGAAATTCATCAAAACTCCCTTCGAATTAATCCCTCTCTGCAAGGGGAAGTGTTTTTCGGCGTGCTGTTTGGGAATCACGAGGCGGTTGAGTTTTCCGACGTCGCTCGGCGTCACCGCCTTCTCGAAGAGGTGTTCGTTGTCCCCCGCCATCTTCCTCCCTCTAACGCCGTTACTCGCCGTCTTTCTTCCGTTAACGCCGTAGTTCGATCTGCTCTGCTCGAGCTCGTCGTTGTAAGTGTGTTTCCGAAGCATATCCACGATCTCGGATTTCGAATGCGAGTTTATGAAATTGGATTCGATCTTGTCGTGCGGAGTCTCCGATAGCGGCTTGAAGTTGGTCACGGCGTCGCGGCCGCGGAAGCGCTGCGCCGCCGTGTCGTAGGCTCTGGCGGCTTCGTCCTCCTCGTTGAAGGTGCCGAGCCAGACGCGCTGGTGCTTCTCGTAGATTTGCGCGCCCCACCGCCCGTTGGGCTGTGGGACCACCCCTTTGAATCTTGACGACGGTAGCTTCCTTGACTCGGCTTCGACGCCTGTCTCCGGCGATTTGGACAGCGAAGGGAGAGTGTTTGAGAGGGAGTCGGTGGTTGTGCTTTCATCGTCCATTGTTTGAGAGATTGCTAGAGAAAGAAAGTGTGGGGATTGTGAAGTGAGATGTTGGATGAAGAGGGATGTGTGTGGATTTATATATATATAGATAGATATAGATTTACGTGTGGGGAAATAAAATAATGTTGGTAAAAGCAGTGCATAGTTGTGGAGATAGAGATTATGAAGAATTTAGAGAGATATGGAGATGTGGGTCAACCCTAAAGATGGTAAGGTAGTAGGAAGATTCATGTGGAATTTAACTATAGTCTATAGTAGGGAAAGATGAGAGAGAGAGAGAGAGAGAGAGAGAGAGAGAGAGAGAGAGAGGAAGTATTCGGGATTCACATGAGTGTGGACCGTGTTTAACCAAGTTCATCCCCCTGAATCTTGCTGCTACTTACTCGTTAGAGACGGATCAAGAATTTATAGTCTAAACTTAATTTCATATACAATTTAGAATAGTGTAATTTTACAATTTTAGACGGGCGAATTTATTATTTCAAAAAATAGAAGAAAAGCCGAGTTTAATACATAATTTTAGGGAATGACAACCATCATCCCCAAGATCCATCATGCATTCAAAATACTTCTTCCCTCCCATTCTAAATGACCAGTTTTTTTCGGTATATTTATTAAAAAAGTTGTTGATTGTTTATAGAGGAGTAATAAAGCAGTGTATCCAATAAATTATATAAAATATTATTTTACTAAAAAATAAAAATGGACAATTATAGTAGAATAGTTCGAAATAAATACTAAATAATTAAAGTGGGACAGATAGGGTAGTAAATTTATATTGAAAACAAAATGGCTATAAGAGAAATGTTTCAAATTCTAATAACGTTGAGTGTAAATTTAGAATGGTTTTGTATTTTTAATCTAGTTTATTATTACTACACATAAGAGAAATTACCCAAATACGCACGTCTTAACAGCTGTAGGTTTTTTCTTAAAAAGAGAAAAAGAGAGTATAAAATTTGAGAGTAGAGAGGAAGTAGTGATAATGTGGTTGTTCCACCAGGATGGGAAGTGTATGGGCCACTGGCAAGGAGGGATGGATAGACTTGAAGACAAATGAGGACTTATCCAAACTAGCAATTTATTCTCCACCATAAAATCTTACCTGGCATGATTTGATTCGTCCTCTCCATATTTGTTTGTCCTATTGCCTAGGTTCACACACATTAATTAACTCCATACATTTCAAATTTCCGCCATTAATTCTCTATTTTCCTTTTATTAATTCCAATTTTCTTTTTGTATCATATATGTTATTAATTAATAGTTTATATTATTCGATTCACAATAGGAAACCATTATAAAGTTCTCATCGGAATAAATATATATATATATATATAAGGAGAAAAAAAAATATATAAAAATATATAAGGAGTGATTCCTGTATTAACATTCATAATTGTGTGAATACTGCACTTTAAAGATAAATATACTATACTTTCAGGATAAATATAAAACACTTTATTTGACAGATTATAAATATGCCTCCTAAGTGCAGTCTCGTCATTTTGAAAGTCAAATATTTAAAAATTTTAATATTATAATCTATAAAATACAATACATTTATTTTTAAATTGCATAGTTGGCATAACAAAAATATATTCACAATTGAACAACCTCCTAAATAAATAAGTATATTATGTGTGTATAGAAGGATTACGATTTTCGTACGGAGGGGTCCCGGTCCCTACGGCTGCAAGTTGAGTTAACCCAACCATAGTTTAATTTGGTGTTACTGCCCCATTTGTGACTTGGCTGGTGATTTTTGGTGGATTTCTCTTTATTAATTTTGTCTTGGCACTATTTTAAGATTCTGCCCAATTGACCAAATAATTCGTGACGCTTGTTTAATAAAATTTATTGCTCAATTAGTTTTAATATTTGTTTTGCTTATTTTTAATTAAATTTATTTTCTTCGAACTAGTAGGTATTTATATGGTTTAATTAGTTCCCAGGATGTATAAAATTAGTAGCTTATATTGAATAATAGTACTTGCTAATTCTTGTCGGATTTGATGGTTGGATTCGTACAATTTCATGAGAGATTTAATTTGTTTTTAGAAAGAAACGGAGTAGTACGGGTGTGTGTGAAATTGGCAATACGTGTTGATTATTACCCATTCTGCTTCTGACAGCTGGCATTAATAGTCCTCAACCCATGGAATAGTTTGAGTGATTTGACTACCTAATTGTTATACACACATGGTTATGTTTCCTTTACCCCTTCCCATTTTCTTTGGATTATTCTTTCTTAAAACAATACTCTAATAGGTGTTTCTATTTTAGCTACCTCAATAAAATACACAACAATTTAATCACTTTTATATATTATTCTATAAATTAATCAAAATACAATTTGTCATTAATTTACTGAATGTATAAGACTAATTGTTCAAAAGTTGTACTCCCTTATAATTAATTTACTGAATGTATAAGACTAATTGTTCAAAAGTTGTACTCCCTTATAATTAATTTACTGAATGTATAAGACTAATTGTCTCATTTTTATGAGGATCGGAGATTAAGAAATTTGTATTGTGTGGTGTATATTGTTTGACTTTTGAGTTGATAATTTTGGTTCAAATATTCTTTAATTTTTTTAAAAACATGACATTTTCTATGAGACGGTTCAAAAAGGAAAACAAGACACTTTCTATGAGACGGAGGGAGTAATATATTACGCCATCCGTCACATAATTCTTGTCACACTTTCATTTTTTATCTATTAAATAATTCTTGTCTAATTTCCTAAAATAGTAAATTATTATATACACTTTAGTTGGGGGCTAATCATCTTACTCACAATCAACCAATCTCCTCAATTCTAATGTTTAAAAGAAAGGAGATTATAATTATGGGATGGAGGGAGTATTATTCTCGTTCCACTCACGCTGATAATTTCATTTTCAACTTTTGTACCATTTTGTGTACTAGAGTCTCGCTCAACGTCCCTCTAAGTTTCACTCTCACATCCCGATCATGTCAGACTAAAAAGTTCTAGAATCATGTACTAGTAGCTATATTCTAGGTGAAAATATAGAAGTATATTTATCTTTTATTTAAGAAATATGACTACTATTCTATATTAACACTAATTATAATGTCGGATACAATGAGATTACTTTGTTTACACGTTTCACAAGAGAAAATTACGAGACTAAAATCACAACATCAAAATTTACGTGATTAAAATTAAAATTGCATGTAATAAAAGTTATAGAGCTAAAACTACACAACCACAAAATTAGGGGATCGAAACGACAAATGAGAGAAAGCTTTGAGACCAATTTTGCAATTTTCCTTCTCATGGTATTGTTTCCTTGTTTGGATAAACCGAACCCACGTAGACGGATTTACACTATACAGATTTATTAGAAATTTCAAAATTACGTCACTTTCAGACAACTGTCTTATAATAAATCGAGACAACATATTTTATTAACCAAACCTCCTATTACAGACATCCAACGACGTGTCGCTAATTATGGTTCACAAATCCGGATATAGATTAATCAGATTACACGTCATGATCAGCAAATGAAGGTCGGTATATTTTTTATGGTTATTATATGAGGAATATATACAATTTTGTATATATTATAATTACTCAAAAATACATTATCATTTAAATACTTTTTTTTTCAATAAAAATAAACCTCGCTTTTTTAGTACACGTAACCATACAAATCATGATCTTACTTTAAATCACATTTTAAAATCAGAAAGCAGATGCTATTCAGAAGAGATAAACATGTGTTTATAATTTATATCACCACCCCATCTTTTCAAAGAATAATTTAATGTTTTAAATGATACTCTTGATTGATTCTTTGAATAAAAAAAATAGGATGTTTTCCAAGAGAATTGTGTGATCGATTCTCCTTCCTCTTTTAGCAGGACCATTGTTTTATGATCATAATTCATTACTTATTTTAAGTTGGTATTTTCATTTCAACGTAAATAATTAATTCAATTAATCTAATATTCAATCCTTATTAAGACGGATATGATAATACGACTATAATAAGACATTACAATGAAGAAGAATGAGATAAGTTGGACAAATAGTCAAACTTTCTATAATTATTATATATATAATTAATAATATATAAGATCTTTTTTCTGGCATACTCAGGAGTTCTTTTCGACTCTGACTCTCTCACTCCAGTCGTTGCTTTTCTTTCTGTTACTTCGAAAGTAGCTGCTTCAGCTTCAGCTACTTCAAACAACTGCTTCAAATATATTATCGGGAAGTACTGTTTGTGGAACCTCAATATCCACGGGCTTATTAGCTAAATGACAATTGGCACATACAATACGTCTGGTCGCTTCTCGTGAATTTTCATAACCCTGCTGCGCAAAAATGGGTTTTCAGTTGATATTTTCATTTTAACGTAAATAATTAATTTAGTTATCTAATATTCAATCCTTATTAAGAAGGATATGATAATACGACTATAATAATACATTACTTATTTTCGTACCAAAATAAAACATCATATTGAAGTGGGACAATACAAATCATTATCGAGCTTTAAGAGTAGGCAAAAGGATATTAGGATAATCAACTCCCATTATTATAACATTATCTTCTTGGCATCACTAGTTAGTTGCTGTTAATTTAGTTGGTGGAATAGTAGTAATTATTATTTACACAATATTCATAGAGAGATTTCGTTCCACCACAATATAAATTAGTAAATTAATAATAATACAAATCTTGATCTTTGTTGTCTATGATTAGATACTTCGGCTCTTCAATTGGACACAATATTTTTAATATTATCTGAAAATAGTATAACAAGCATAGATATTTGATATTAATAATAATAAAGATTATCGATTGCGCCTGCGGCCTGCGAAAAAAGGAAAAAAAGTGACTAATTTCGGCACATGGGTTATTAATTAGTTGGCTGATTTTTATTTGGTGATTGTATGCTAATGCTTTTTATCGCCATGTCATCATATCATTAAAAAATAATGTCATCACATCAATGTTGTTACTAAAATTAAATATTCACGCCTGCTTTTGTATATTCGTGTCAATAAATTTTTAATTGTTATAGTATGTACAATTAAACCTTCATAAAAGTATATTCGTCAAAGTAATAATTTCACTAAGAAAATAATTTATTCCGGTCCCGATATGGGTCAATGCACTAAAATAATGTTCGATAAAGCAATAACGTCGTTAAATGAATATTTTTTCTCGATCCCAAAGTTAATACTTTTTCGAGGTTTAACTGTAATTATAACTTTTAGAAAAAATAAAAGATTTCAAAATCTAGAATTGTTGTAAGTTTATATATTATTAATTTGAAATCGATCAAAATGAGGATTGAACACGAGATCAATCACCTATGTATAAATGAGTATCAATTACATTATATGTTATCGTAAGTTCATATAATATCCTTGAATTAGGTATATTATTAACATTAAAATTTCGGAAAGACATGTTAAAGAGTTGAGTTACTCAAATCACTAATAATTTGGTGGATTTTGGAATCAGTTATCAAATCTTAAATTAACGAAATACGATTACAAACTACGAACCAAATAAGAATATAAATTATCCAGAAATTTCCCTTCACTGTCAAATTTTAATGGTAGATGGCTTCACCTATTTATATCCTAACTTCAGTTTCGACGAGATCAATAAATGCCCATTCACTTTCTTGACCGAGATACAGTATTTTTAAAGACAGTTTTAATTAACAAAAATATAGTAATAGTAATATAGCTTTAAAATATAGTAGTAGTAATAATTAATATAATAAATCATAATAAAACGAGAATAATGGCAATCATTTGTCTCTGATTCTTCCAACTTGTTTCTTCATCACTATCGCACGAAACAAAATCATGTATTTCTTACTATATTCCTTGATTTTTTATAAAGAAAAAATATTTAGTTCGTTGAAAGGATATTAAAATTGAAATATTCAATTAATAAATAAATATTAAAATAACTAACAACATATCTTTGACTGTTGCCTAATATATCCCGTCACGGGGTGACGAAGACCCGGTTTCCCGGGTCAACTCAGTGAGCAACAAGTTAATAGTCAAAATTAATGCTTAATAAATCAGTCAATTAATGCTGTAATGACACAATTAGATTCAGAAAAGGGCAAAAACTAAGAAAATAAAAAAAAAGCTGTTTTTTTCTTGCACGAAAATTGTCAAAAGATGAAGGCGGACGACGTCGTTGTCCACTTGTCCGGAAGAATTTTAGGGCTCAATTCTTGTCACGGATAGACGACTTGGGAAAATTAATCCGGTACGCGGGAAAAATGTGACATGCACCCAATCTGTACCATCAATTTTAACCCTGTTCAAAAAATCGAAAAAAAAGTCACTCATACTATTAATATGCAATTGAAAAGGTCAAACTATAATCAACGCATAATAATGCAGATCGAAAGTAAACTAGTCATGTCTATTTTCAATTCGAAACTGGTTCAAATCTATTTTCAAACCGTAAACAACCGGTTTATAGTTCAATATCAATTTTTATTTTTTCGAAATCATGAAATCAATGGTTTCGTCCGATTTAAAAACCGAATGAAATCGGCGATTTCATCAGTTTCCGTAGTAGAAGCATAAAGCAAACAAATTAGAGGTTTTTGCTGCACTAATCAAACTTACTAAAAAAACACAAAAGTAGTCAAACATTAACATTATATTCACAAAGTAGTCAATTTAATCAAGAATACTCTTACTTTTTTGGATGAATTAATCTGATTTCATAAATGCAATGTCTATGACCCGTATCTCCCCGCCACACAGGCACTGCCTTTTCCCTTACTCGATAGCAGTGCCTGTGGTGTGCCAGAAGGGGACACAAATGCATTTATAAAATTCAAATTAATTCAAATAAAAAAATAGGAGTATTTTAGATAAATTAACTACTTTGTGAATATAAGTTTAAAGATTGATTACATTTGTGTTGTATTAAGTAAATTTAACTAGTTTTATATATTAACACAACAAAACTATGTAGAATTAAAATTATAGCCACTAGAGTGGGTAGACGTGCAAGTTGGGCAGTGCATTATGCAGCCAAGTTGCTTTTGTTGACGAGAGAGACTGTCAAATTGATAAATGGACCACCCCATAACTCGACTTTGCCACATAAATTTTTAACCAAATAAAATAATAATTGAAAACCCTTTCTTAAATGCCAAATAATATCACAAAATTATCAAATAATGTAGATCATTATTTATTCATTGAAATCGGCCCCATTGAAAGGTAGTATGATAAAGCGGGTAATATCTAATTTAATCTTATATTACTATTTATAGTAGTCTAGTTTAAAATTAAATGGCGTAATTAAGAAGCGGAGAAATTAAGGTAGGGAAAATAGCTGGCTATATATATGTTGCCGACACGGCATGCTAAAACATAACGTTAGCAAGTCAACGTCGATTTTGGGGTTATGTTGATGGGCTTTTTTTGTTATCTTCTGCTGCGGATAATTATTCCCTATTTAGGTCACTCCCCATCTACCGCATCGTAATCTAAGCGGATTCAGAATTTAGAATTCATAAGAAAAAATAATAAAATTAGAAAAATAAAATAAAAGTCTAAGTACATTACACAATTTAAGGGATCAGATAGCTTCGTATACGCTCCTTAGATTTGCTTATCTCGTAAACTCGCTAGTGAATACTAGCCACGAATGTAAATGACTATCTTGGCCTTGATAGACTTAATTACTCTTAACATGTATTAAGATTTAAAGTGGGGTATCAAAGACAAAGTTGTTTTAACTTATATAATCAATTTAGGAATTAATTGTGTGATGACTTTTGGTGGGATAAATGAAGCAAGTCGCATAGGGTAGTGAAGGGAATAGTAGACTTTTATTTTTTTTTTTTTTTTAATTTTTAAATGATGAGGAACCCGCAGCTGCTATCTTTGGTACGCACAAGGGAAGAGTAGACTTTGTTAGTATGTTACGAACTACGAGGTCCACTAAGTCGAATTGTGCAAAATTCTATTATCTCGTCACGGGCTTACATATTGCTAGCTATTATAGTTGAAAAATAATTCACCGCCATTAATATTTGCACAAGTTGGTACTCCAATTTTTTTAACATTATGCGGTGAACAACTGATTTAATCGGATTTTGCGATTTTTTTATTGTTCAATTTTGAATTTTCTTGAGTAGTTCAATTAATTAATTAATTTGTTTTTAAATGTGAAGAATCACGAAAGACTCGTTGATACTATATGATCATCAAATATGCATTTAATTAAATAAATGCAAAGGGTACTTCACATATTATCAAATCAACTAGGATTTGTATTTTGATTCGTTTAGTCAAAAAATAAGATAAAATTTATAATAATTAGGAGTTGCAGCAGTGAAATTGAAATTATACTCAACAAGACAGATAGATGATGTTAATTTTTATTGTATGAGAGCTTAAAAAGTCAGTTGTTCATTATATCTGAAAGTCGTCGTAGAGAATTTGTCAACTTGGCTATTTTATGGAGTCAAAAGAAGACGAATATACATAAATAATATTATTATGCATGGATCTTGAATATATAAAACTAACATAATATGCATATTTTCATAATAAGACATTAATATTAAGTTGAATTTCATTCTTTGTCATTGTGTCTTCATCTTAACTTCTAAAATCCATGACTGAGTCGATTTTGCCTCCCTTTGGGACATAAATTTATTGGGACATTAACATACTCAACTTATACTCCCCCGTCTCATTTGAAATGATCTGTTTTCCTTTTTGGGACGTCCCATTTGAAACGACCCGTTTCCTAAAAAAGAAATAACTTCTTCATATTTTATCAATTATCTCACCTACTTTATCTACTTTTATTATATTAATCATTTTCTCTCTCATACTTTATTATCTACTTTCTCACTATCACACTCATCTTCTCTCTCTTACTTTATCATCTACTCATCTCTCATACTTTATCTTCAACTTTCTTAATTACCGTGCCCATTTGAAACGGGTCGTTTCAAACGGGGCGGAGGGAGTAATATTTTCTATTGTCCTTAGGTTAGAAGAAAATGTGACCATATGTTATTACTAATTATATTACAAAATCAAGTTGGATTATTAAGTTAGATAATTATCAATTATCAATGATATATGGTAGGGATTCGACAGGAAGACAAAGACATTATATAGGAAGATAGGAAATATGCATACTCTTTTTATGTTTTGTGCATATTTCTAATTTTTTTTATGCATTAATTTTGTAACTTTTACACTTTTGCCTTTATGCGTAAAATTTATAAGGAATATTTCAAAGCACATTCAATCCAAACCATCCATATTAAGATAGAGGGTGCAGATTGATTCTTATTTCATATTTTTAGAGTTTTCTTTATATGATCCATTCTAATCGACTATATGTACAACTTGAAAATTTATAACTAGAAAGTAGCTTGAACTCTAAATGACAACTATATATCAATAAAATGTAAAAGAGGATACACGAGGAATTAATTATTATATAAAATAAAAAGGGGAAATGTTAATTGCATTGCATAGTATTCTCAACTACGGGCGTACAACTTTTTGCGTTCTATTTGCTTTGAAAATTCTAACAAATGTCCATAAAGATTCACCTTTCGGACCAGCAGACTTTCTTGCCTGCAAAACTGTGTAATCTTTCTTTTAGCATAATATAATTAAATGTTTTCTCTACATTTATGCTTCTCTTAAAAAAAAAAAAAAAAAAAAAAACTAACTAAAAAAGTTAAAATTATACCTTTTCCTAGTAATATATAATGAGATGTTTTCTATTTTAGCCACCTCGCTGAAATAAAGAATAATTTTAACCACTTTTATAAATTGTTATATAAAATAGCCGAAAGTACAATTTTTCATCACTTTATAAAATGTGTAAGACAATTGTCTAAAAGTCGCTCTGGTCCCACTCACACTGGCAAATTAAAGTCACTCTCAACTTTTGTATCATCTTGTGTACTAGAGTCCCGCTCAAGGTCCCTCTCTGTTTTAACCTCACGTCCAGCTCATGTCAGATTGAAAAGTACCAAAATCATATATTTGTAGCTATATTGTGGATGAAAGTATAAAAGCGGCTATATTTGTCTTTCATTTAGGAGATTTGACTACTATTGTATGTTAACACATATATAATCAACTCACTTTCTGTCTTAATTTCATTTAGCTTCACTGTTCCATTGAGTTGGAATTTTGGAGCATAGCAATAATAACCAAGTACTTTCAGAGACAACATAGGCTGAATAATAATATTGAGATAAGGCAACATCAATTAAACCAGAATAGACAGTTCGAAGATAAAGTCATGGGGCCAGCCGGCCAAGGAAGGTAAAGAAGATTGTATGAATTAGGTCAGAAGCTCAAGCAGACATCCCTAAAACCCGAAAATCGGCTTCGAATACAGTGGCCTTGCTTTTGAAGGCTTGGATAATGTCCATTCACTGTATCATGCCAACAACATGGTTTGCCAAAGGCCCCATGAGCAGACTCTTGAAACTAAAGTGACATCTTATCTTATCCTACTCTTATCGAGCACGATCCGCGTACTTACGTTGTATATGTACTTCACCATTGATGTTCTTGTCGACAATGGATGATGCTATTCATCATATTTTGTTCCAATGTCGTGTGTTGTTTAATGTGAATAGACTGTTTTATTGAAGAGGGGAGTATATATGATACTCCCTCCGTCCCACTCATCTTGACGCGTATTCATTTTCGGGACGTCCCACTCATCTTGACGCGTTTCCAAAAAAGGAAATAACTTTAAAAAATATTACTAAATTATCTTTTACTTTTTTATTTATCTCTTCTACTTTTTCATTTATCTCTCCTACTTTATCATTTACTTTATAACAAACTCATTTATCTTCTCTCTTTTACTTTATCATTTATCCCTCTCTCATACTTTATCATCCACTTTCTTAATTCCCGTGCCGAAAAAAAACGTGTCAAGATGAGTGGGACGGAAGGAGTATGATGAGTAACATCAAACTATATCTGTCACATGCATGGGCCGAATAAATATCTTAGTTAGATGATTGAATGATATATTGATGAATGATGAAATTTGGGATGGAAGATGCATGCATGCAATGTGCATGGCAGATAGCATGGGCCTGGGCCCAGAAGTTACGTTGAAAGCAACTTGAGATGGGTCCAAATCGAGAGCAAGAAATTTAATTTGAAATTGACTCTATAAATGTTATTTTGGGCCTGTTTTGATAAATATCTAAGAATGGGCCTGTACGTTTAATTAATAAAAGTTGTGAACATTCTTCATTAGGCCCAAATGTCTTTATATTTTTTTTTCACCCACTCGCCCCAAATGGGCCGAATGTTAAGTGTGTGGCTTTGTGTTATGTCAAAATTGTGGTTTTGTAAAGTCATCAACTCATTAATTCATTATACAGTCATTTTCAAGACAAATGTACACTACTTTTAAGATAAAAATATTATATATGTATTAGTCAAATTGAAAAATAAAAAAACTTAAATATCGTTGAATATTTAAAAATGCAGTACTTAAAGTGTAATATTATATACAGTACATATTTCTTTACAAGACATGTTTATATGTTCACACGATAGAGTATGTTCACATTTGAAAATCTCATAATATATATATATATATATATTATTATTAATTAGATTTTAAAAACCTTTTAAAGAAGATTTGATTTAAAAAATCATGGTAGCAATTCTAGAGTAGCAAGTTAGCCTAATTTAACTGTATCTTAAACAAATAATATAAAATATCATAAACACACACTTTCACTCACAAAATCAAGATTCCTTACAAAATCAGCAAAGAATGATTGCCCCTTTCATCCAACAACAATCTTGAACTATCAATAAATAAAGAATGATTGTCCTTCGGGATGACGTAGCGGGATGACGTAGCGATGAAGGGTGGATGGTTCAGTATTAATAGATTATGAGTTCAAATTTTACTAGAATTAATATATGTTGATGTCTATGTGGTTTGGAGGCTTTCCAAATGGCTACACCAGCACCGGATTCGGAGTAGGCGGAGTGAAAATCCACTCCAACTCCAAACCCATTTCTTCATTTCTGGGCAAAAAACTCAATTTCAAAACCCTATCCGAATCGAATGCCCATAAGAAATTAACCACTCGCAGATCCAAGAATCTAGTGGTTTTCGCCTCTAGAGGCGAAATTTTCAATCTTGATCTTGATTTTTTTTGTGGGCGTTGGGGTTGGATTGCCCTGCAACAGTAATGGAGTGTGGCGACATTATTTACCAAAGTACCCTTCCGAAATCCAATGGGATTTCGCTAACTGTCCCTGGTGTGATTTTACCTTTGGGTACAATTTCTTACCTCTGGGCTACTCCTGGTGTGGCGCCTGGGTTCTTTGATATGTTTGTTCTTGCCTTTGTTGAGAGAATCTTTAGGCCCAGTTTCAAAAAGGTTGGATCTTTGATTTGTTTTTTGCTTGTTGGTGGGTGGTTTGTGGATGTTGGAGGTTTTGACTGTGTGGTTTTGTTGCAGGACGACATCGTTTTGGGGAAGAAGTTGGGTGGAGGGTCTTTTGGAGTGGTTTATAGGGCTTCATTGGTTAATAAGAAGCCATCCTCAAAAGTATGTGATTTTGTAGTTATTTGTGAATTCTGAAGTGATTCGTTTAAATTCTTGCTTAGGAGTGAATGAATTGGTGTTATGGTGCTTATACATTGAGACTGAGCAATTATGACTTCCTTTTTGAAATTGAATCATCACTAATTTCAAATAAAAGATTTGAAATAAATCAAGGGAAAAGTAGCATTTCTCTTGTCTTTTACTAAATTACTCTAGTTGTATGATTTTTGTTATACATGTGTTTGGAATTAAGGTTGTAATGGATTGTGTGTTTTGAATTAAAACTTTCTGAAGTCACTCTTAGGCATTGTTCTGCCCTAGTGATTTCTTGTGTTCTAACTATAGAATGGTGAGATAGTGTTGAAAAAGGCCTCTGAGTATGGGGCAGTGGAGATATGGATGAACGAGCGTGTGCGTAGGGCTTGTTCAAACAGCTGTGCCGATTTCTTGTACGGATTTCTTGAGGTTTGAATAACATCCCAATACTCTCATCATCTTGCAGATATTGCACCAACATAATCTTGATTTAGTCAATGTATACACCATTCATTTATGTCCAGAATTCTGCAAAGAAAGGCTCTGAATATTGGTTGATATGGAAATTTGAAGGAGAATCCACACTTGCTGATCTAATTCAGAGTAAAGAATTTCCTTACAATGTTGGTACTTTCTTGAATTACAATCCCTTTGTGCTTCCTTCAACCATATTTTCTTAAACATATGCCTTCCTTCTTTATCCTAATCACGACGATTTTTCAGGTAGAAGCTCTGATTCTTGGGGAGAATCAGAACCTGCATAAGGGGATAGAGAGGGAAAACAGAATCATACAAACTATCATGAGACAACTCTTGTTCGCGTTAGATAGTTTGCATTCTACGGGAATTGTTCGTCGAGATATTAAGCCACAAAACATCATTTTCTCCGAAGGTAATCAGCTAGCTACATTTCTGTGTATCGTAGTAGTAATTTTAATTTTTAACTTGCTTCTTCATGAAGAACTTAAAAACAGATTCGCGTACGTTCAAAATCATCGATCTTGGAGCTGCTGCAGATTTGAGAGTTGGAATGAATTATATCCCCAAAGAGTTTCTCTTGGATCCCAGGTTATTATATGAGGCCTAATTATTTGATCATATTCTCCGTTAATATTTGGATCTTCGTAGAAAATTTGTATGATCCACATAATTTATTGAGTTAAAATACGCATGTCACCATCTGATTGGTGTCGTTTCTTACCACGACGAATTTCCATGCAGGCATTTCTGGGGTTAGGACCGACAGCGCGCTCATACAATTCAACCGGCAACTCAAGAGATGCGAATGCGACCTAACCGCATGGAGGAACACCGTGGAGCCCCGTGCGGGCCCGGAGCTGAGGCGTGGGTTTGAGTTGCTAGACGTGGACGGAGGGAGAGGGTGGGAGCTTCTAACGTCCATGGTCCGTTACAAGGCGCGACAAAGGACCGGCGCGAAGACCGCGCGCGCCCATCCTTACTTCGACAAAGAAGGGCTACTCGCTCTATCCTTCATGCAGAGCTTACGCCTCCAACTCTTCCGCGCCACACAGCAAGACTACAGTGAGGCCGCGGTCTGGATTATTCAGCTGATGCCTAAGTCCGGCACGCAGAAGGACCGCGGTTTCACCGAAGCTCAGCTGCAGGAGCTTAGGGTTAGCAACTCATCCTCCAACTCTAGTTCATTAAAAAAAAAAAACCTTAATACTTTATTTTTGCTAGTAGACCTAAATGGTCCTCAAATTTAAGATTTTTGGCTAAATTGGTCTCTTATTCAAATTTCTTGGCCAAATTGGTCCCCATTTTTTTAGATTTTAGTCAAATTGATCCTTCCGTTTATTTTACTGTTAGTAAACGCAAATTTAAAAAATATATAAAAATATTCGGAGGAGAATAAAATTTTGAGATCAATTCACCCAAAATATTTTTACCCAAAATTTTTACTGAGAACCAATTCGACCAAAATTTTTATAGGACCAATTCAACCAATACTTTTACCCTAAAATTTACTGAGGATCAATTCGAACAATATTTTTTACCGTAAAATATATTGAGGACCTATTCATGCCAATATTTTTACCGTAAATATTTTGAGGACCTAGTTCATTAAATTTTTTTTTTTTTTCGTTCATGAAGATTATGTTTGATAATGTGCAGGAGATCAAGCCGTCGAAGAAGGCGAGCGTGCAGAGGAACGCGCTGGCGTCGGCTTTACGGGTGCAGCGGAAGATTGTTCGGACGATAAACGAGAGCGTGGATGAGCTGAACCGGCGGAGGAAGAGGTACTGGTGGAGCAGGTGGATTCCGAGGGAGGAGTGATTGCTGCAAATATACAAGATGATTCCCATCGTTGTTGTAAATTTTGTGCAGTTTAATGTGTTGATTTTAACAGTTTATAGAGAGAAAAGATTTAGAAAAATATACATATGATGATGAATTTGCATGGAGAATAGTTTTTTTTAGATGAGAGAAATTCGTAGCCGTATTATATATAAAATTCGAAATTTTTGTTAATTAAGATTTGGGTTAATTAGCTGTCATCAGTGGGTTTTTGTTAATTTGTTAATATTATATGTCCGAAAAATAATATACTATCACTTACTTGGGTTTTGAGCCATTAATTTGTACTAACAAAACGGTAATCGATGATTAAATTAATTGTACTAAAGTTAGTCTTGAAGGTCACAGCCTAGACATGGCTGTTACTCGATTTATTAATAATATTTATTACTAGTATTGTAGTTTTCGAAAAGAATATGGCACGGCAATCTGTAATTCACGTGGGGGTTTGACTGTTCTTTGTACTCGCTTGATTGAAATTAAATTTAATTCAACTATATACAGATGTGGGTATGCACTTCAATACAATTATATCATTAATTTTTCCTTCCTTCATTAAAAAATAAAATAAAATATTTTTTCATTCTAAATTTATGTGTACTGTTTTTTAGTCTGTTCTAAAATTTATATGTACATTTATAATTTTTTTGTGTCTAACTTAATTGTTTTATTAACTTTAATATATCTAACTAATATGATAATATTAAAAAAAATATTTATCCAATTTTTATAATAATAAATACAATTATATCATTAATTTTTTAATAATTTACTTAAATATACTCAAATTCCAATCTCACCATTTATCTAACGTGAATTATTAATTTTTTTCTTATATATTTTAAAAAATAAATGGTATATATTTGAGAACGGAGGTAGTACGAAACTATATGTGAATCATGTGGTGCAATAATTGAGGTGATTAAGACAGAAAGCAAATTATCCAAGAATAATAGTTAGTGCTACATTTGACCTATAACCTAAATTCTTGTTACATAATCCATTTATATAAGTATTAAATAGCAATTTATGGTGACATAATATTCGTTTGCATAAAAGCTAATAAAGTGTGTGTAAGATTTGCTTTGTCAAGTAGGATTCGTCAGCTGAGAATCCCTTGTCTGTTAGTTAGATACCAAATAAATAAAATAAACATAATAATAAGATTATACCAAAAATAAATAAAATATTTCTATAGCTTATAAACTAGAGAAATATGTTACCTGATTGAAGTACTGGCCGACCCCACGAGCGCTAGAAATCCACTGTCCCAACATTTCGTATCCCATTCGGTGGCCCACCAATCACGCCCCGCCACGCTTGCATTGGTGGGCCACACTTTTATAATTAAAATAGTTTTTTATTGCTAACATGGCCCACCAATGCATGCGTGGCGCCGCATGATTGGTGGGCCACCGAGTGGGATACGCATTTTGGGCCAGAGGATCCGGATTGCCCCACGAGGTGGTAGGTAAAGCCTGTTACAATAATATAGAACTGTTATTCTGATAGTCTAATTAATATAATCAAATCCGGATCTTATGGTTCAACTTATGAGGACAACTACATGGCTCAACAATGTGTGTTTTAAAAGTCAAATAAATATTATAATATTAACTACATGGCCCACCAACATACACGTGGCACCACCTGATTGGTGGACTATGTAGTGATCCCTCCTATTTTGGGTCAGATGATCTCTCACGCTAATTAATGGCAAAATGATTTTATTTAATTTTACTTTTAAATTTTTATGCAATATATAAACTGATTTTTTTCATAGTTAATAATTGAATGTGTTACTACTCCATAAAATTAATAATCCTAATCATAGAGTAAATTACCTTACGATCAAATTTCACATGTTCGGAAAATAAAATCGAGGAATCTGAAGCCGATAGCGTGGGGGGAACAGTGTGGCGCCTTTTGATGCCCCATAGTTGGCTCTTTAGTCGACCACTTCTGATTAGGACCACGCTCCCAAACACCCTATAAGAACCCCTCTTACCATTCTTTACTCTTCAACATCAAACCTTAATCAACACCGACTCTCTCTCCCCTCTCTCTCTCTAAAACACACCCCCTCTCTATGAGGAAGATGAGCAGCAAGAGAAGAAGCTCGAGCAGAGGCTTCTTGAGAGAACAAAAGGCTAAGCTTTTACATCATCCGACGATGCGTCGTCATGCTTCTTTGCTACCACGATTGATGGTTAATTAAATCTCGACTAGAGTATATTTTCTTTGATATGGTTATCAGAGTGTAAATAGACATGACGGTGTAAATTAATTAGCTAAAAGATCTTGACAATTTTGTACTCGATGGCCTAATTAATGGCCTTCTTGTATTCTAGCTATGAAATGAGGCTATTATATTCTTCATTCCAATTAAATTTTGTAGTCTTAATTTCTTTGCTTATATATGCTATGGTTCTAAACTTTATCTTCTTCATCTTCTTGATATTTTTCTTTTACATGAATTTTCATCATATTTTGCATTTTTTCTGATTCAAGGCTAGGCTTAATTTAGGTGTTATCTAACTAATAATGGTAACTTTGAAAGGCATTCCTTTTCTACTCGAAGCACACAAATTGCCCTTCTTTGAAGTTCAATGATTGTAATCCATAAAAGCAAGATTTTTACGCCGTCTCCTATAGCCGAAAGTCGTAGATTCGAATTACCTCAAAATAGCAGCGGTGATTTTTATTACTCCCTCTTGTCTGGTTTCAGCACGGATTTTGATGAGTGGATGGTTGTGCGTAGAGAGTAGGTGATTGTGTGTAGAAAATGGAAGTTTGTGTAGTAATTATTTCCTATTTAGGAATCAAGACAAGTCTGGTGAGATGGCCGCAAAGGAATATAAGAGAAGTCGGGGGACGGAGGGAGTATCATAATTAAAAAAAAAATCATGGTATGATTTTAACCCTAGCACTAATTAAAGTGAGAGCAACAAAAAAAATATCAATAAAATATTAACATATAATTGGATTAGAAAAAGTTAATCTACGAAATCATAATACTATGATGGCAAAAAATTCCTTTTTGATCGGTCAAACTCTTTTTCCAACAATTTTTAACACTATTTATAAGCACGTCTCTGAAGCATGCTTAATAATTATTATTTTTAAAAAAAAGAATGGTGCTTAATTATAATTAGGTGGCCACTAAGATAAGATAATTGTTTGTTTCACTTGTTTTTTTCGCATTGGAGGTTAGTTGACATAAAACTGCATTAACATCTAATATTTTTTAATTGCACACATAAAGTGTTGTTTAATTTCATTGTCTTCAGAGCGGCTTGTCTGTACCACAATTGTGTACCCTTGTGTGTACCACACTATAAAGGTGTCGACATGTGGCTTATATAGCCCACTATTTTGAATAAAAAACACCATATATCGATATCCTTATAATGTGGTACATACAAGGGTACACGATTATGGTACACCTAAACTTTTGTTGCATTCTCTTGCACCAAACAACATTTATATTTTTCTAAAGTTAGCACATAAAATAGATTTTTATTTTCGAAAAAAAAATCCAGATAAATTGTTGAACTGAAATTCGCCACGTTATATTCGGTCAAATATCAAGAAACATTTATTGTGGCCCTATTTATTCCAGTGTTTAATCTATGTGTGCATGTGTTTAATCTATGTGTGCATGTGTGCATGTGTATGAAAAGAAATCGACTATTTTGTTAGATGTTTGGTGGCAAGCTATCATATAAAATGAAAATGAAATTTATTCAATTCATAACTTAATAGCGATTACGAATTTTATTTCTCATAAAAAAGAAATAGAGTTATTTCCTAGGAAAAGTTTCACTTCACAATATAAGCGAAAAAAAAATAATCAATTTTGAGAAATTATATTGGCTTTTGTCTGTTTTTAGTTTGTTGGTTAAGGTCAAGTTTAGTCTGTCAGAAAATAGTTTAATTTTGACATGTATTGTGAAATTAGATAAAGTTATACGATTTTAGTCCTTTTCGTAAGTGTACATGCTTCATGAATTAAAAAAACAGACTCACACATGTGAAATTAAACTTTTTTCTGACTCTGTAAATTTACACATGATAATTTATTTTTATTTTAACTTTTTTACTTCCCAACGCTTGTAACATATGTGTGTATATGCGTGAAAATGACTAAAATCAGACTATTTATCATTTTAATAAACTAAAATTGAAATTAGATAAAGTTATCCGATTTTAATCCTTTCTGCAAGTGTACACGCGTCAAGAACTAAAAAAACAAAACATAAAAATAAACTCTTATGTAGGGGTGAAAACGGATCGAATATTATCCGCCTGATCCGGAGCCGGATCCGATCGGGATCAAATTCGGGGAGCAAATCTAGTATCCGGTCGGATACGGGTTCGAATTCGGATAGCCTAAATCGGATACGGATTCGAATTCGGATTTCACATTATTCGCCCGTATCCGATATTTCTCGTATTTAATCGGATATTTCCCGGATTATAAATTCGGATATTTCACGGATTATGAATTTGGATATTTTTCGAATTATTTAATAATTAATTTTTTAATATAATAATAAATTAAGATTAAGAAAAGCTATTAAAAAAATATTAAGTGCATCTATGGTTATTGTTAGGTATTTTATGTTGAATTTTGGAATTTCTTCGTACTTTCTTGATCCTAAAAATTATGTTATTCATAATGGGTAGTATTTTAACTATAGTTTGCATTAAAACTTCTATTAAATATTGTATACTTGATTTTTTCTTGTGTTGCAATCACAAATAGATGGTTATTTATGAATCATTTTATTCGATTATTGTTATTCGAATTCGATCCGAATTCGTCATATATCCGCCCTGTATTCGTATCCCGAATATTCCGAATCCGTATTCTGCCTTCCCGTATTCGACTCCGAATTCGATAAAAAAATATGGGACAAAATATGGGAAGATCACTATCCATCCGTATTCAATCGGTTTTCACCCCTACTCTCATGTGTAAAATTGAACTTTTTCCGAAACTCTGCAAATTTATACATGATAATTTATTTTTATTGCACCTTTTTTTACTTCCCAACACATGTAACCGACGTGTGTGTATATATAGAAAATGACTAAAATTGGAATATTTATTATTTTAATAAACTAATATTAAATATGATGACCAACATATTAAACTAAAAACAAAGATAAGGCAATGTTATCAACCAAATTGATTTTTTTCCCACAACATAACGGTATCTTAGAGAGAGAGAGATTTGATGAGACAAGAGAGTGTCATGGTGGCATGAGACATGAAAAAGAAATTTGTGGGTGTCGGCCAATAATTAATTAATGCCATCAATAGGTAATGAGAAAAATATAGGCTTATGGTCCAAACAGTACACCCACCCTTCCGACATAAATGCGACGAGTGAAATTCGCCACATCTACTCGTGCACCTCTCTCTCTCTCTCTTTCTTTCTCTCACAGCTCAATTTTTGAAAGAGGGCGTATGACATGGTGTGGGAAAAAATAATTAAATAACTATATAATTAGCTTAAAATTGAGAATTTATAATTTGCGAATAAAATAACTCGTGATAATAATCTCATAAGTTCAAAGCACTGGATATATTCAAAATACGAAAAGTATCTAATCCATGAAATAGTACGATTTGACTAAGTAAGTCTAAAGTGGCGACCAACAAAACAATTACATTTCCGGAGCGAAACAAAAGAATAATTTAGCACAACGGAAATCCATTTATTGAATAACGACTTTCTCCCTCGGCTCGCCCCGTCTGCGAGTAGCCGCTCAACCTAAAAAATATTTTTAAAAGTTTTGGCCGAGTACTAGTGTACCCAAGTGGACTAGTATTTGATAAAACATTTTATTAAAACTTGCGTTTATCCAAAACATAACGTATAACTTAGGAGATTTTAAAAATGAAAATAATACCTAAGCATACAAAAATATTTATCACTTCATTAAATTTCGCACGCTAGCAGCGTTCATTAGTTACTCTTGTGATCCCGGAACGAATCCACGTCAGAGCCTTTTCATTGGAGTCTCGAGCCATTACTCAGAGTACTCATTTAAAATAGGATATTGGACCTTTCTCCAGATATCCTTACCGTAGCCGTAGAGTTAACGCACATTGGAGATCATACCACCTGTACGACTAACGGGGTGTACACAATTCTTGAATTGACGTGTTAGGTCAAAACAAGAACTTCGATCGACCAATACAAGAACATTAAACATATTCGAACGCGCATAAAGATTTTCAATGGATAACAACATTTCATTTAGCAGAGCTTAATAACTCAAAATAAATTTTACGGGAAATTAAAAACCCACCTTGTGGTGCTGTCCTATCGTTGCAGCTATTCTCGGAGTTATTGCCCTTCCTGGGGGCCTACAAGAGAGACTCTAATTTTAGCCATAGCTCAAACTAATCGTCTTAAAAATTAGACTTCTAAAACACACAATTTGGCGAGAAGGGGATTATATAATTATTCCAATCGGCTTTGAAATCGTTAAATTTCATTGGCGTTAAGTTTGCCTTAATTAAATTCTTGCTCGGATATGCCTATCTCGTGTGGACCGATATTAATCATGTACTTTCAAATATTTCCGAAACGTTGGTAAAATAACCTAAAATTTAAGAGATTGTTTTGGGGCAGTTTGTTATTTTAACAAGTTAAGAGATTGTTTTGGGGCAGTTTTCGCAGCCGACTTCCGGTCTTAGTTTCGGACGATATCCGACCATTGATTTTTGGTGCCAAACTCGTTTTTAGATTCTACTCTAGGTGAAGTACAAACTGTAGAATTTAAGCCCCGATCGGGTATCGTTTCAACATCGAAGTTTGTCCACGAATTAGCCTTGGCGGATTCGCGGCAGTTTCGCTAGCTGTGCTTCGGAGACTTATATCTTTCGCGTTCGAACTCTGTTTTGCAATCCGAAGGTATCGTTAGAAAGCCAACGAACTTAGCTTTCCAACGATATAGTTTTTGACAACTTAAGGTTGGTGAAAACGAGCAGACTTCGTGCCGAAGTCTACTGTTTCGCGCAAGGGTGCGATTTCAGCTGCTCGACTTTGGCGGTTCGTATCTCCTCGATCCGGGCTCCGAAAATTACGCGAGACGTGTTTTCAGAAAGCTTAAAGGATGGGTTTTTCAATAGTATAGGTTTCGTTAGGTTTAAATTACTGGCGAAGAACAGATTTCAGTATTACTACAGCTGCTTCGCTACGAACGCGTTTCGAACAGCCCAACTTTCGAGCCTCGTAGCTCTTCGGTCCGAACTCCATTTAATGAACGGAAAGCGGCGTTGGACAGCTGAAAGTACGAGGTTTAAAGTGGTATAGTACTTAGGTATCTATTTTCATTATTCTAGTCAGAAAACAAGTCGTAAATCTGCCGGTCAGCATGCTCAGGAAAACAATAGCTCAAACGATGGTTTTTCCGGGGTATATAACTCGCTGGTACGAACTCCAATCAGCGAGAGGAAAACGGGTATGGAAAGCCAAAAGAACAGAAGTCACTGTAGTGTTGGTTTTAGGGTTCATAGGTTAGTGGATTATTCAGAAAAAATCCGTTTAAGAGTAGCCGTTTACTCCTTAAAATAAGAAGAAAACAGAAGCCGGTTTAGGCATTTCGTCGAACAGTTCGTGGGCATATGACAACAGCAGCCATTCCACACATTTCGCTGCGTTTGGACTGCTCCCACGTAAGAAAGTTCAAGTATTACGCTATCTATGTGTAGATTCGAAAGTGAAGCATCATTGTCGTCGGCATTTGTCGAGCATTTAACGGATACGTATTTTCAGCGGTTGACATGTTTTAAACAAGATATTAACCATTCCAATACATATAAGATTTCTAACTATACGATTTTAACACTACTACGAGCAACTTTCATACAGAAACCGTGTTCAGAATGCCAACAAAAGAACGTAAAAAGTCGGAACAAAACATTTGACATAGTGCTACATGGAATACCGAAAAATTCATCGACTAGCTCATAGAATCATGCTCAACACGCAGGAAACGGGATATAAGCAAGACGAAGGTAGAGATTCATGCTCGGAAAAGGCACTACTCATGGAGGGAAAAGAGATAGATATACCTTAGTTCCTTGAAACACCTCGTGGATTGGCGATGGCGGTTAACGACGACGGCTCTTGCTACTATTTCCCCGGGACTGGATGGCCTTTAGCAGGGCCGGCCCTGACATTTCGGAGGCCCTAGGCGAAGTCAAAAAACGGGGCCCCTCTTAGGCGAAGTCAAGAAATGGGAAACGGCAACTTGAATGATTCGGTCGCGCATTTAACCGTGGAAGATGCGCGCTTCTCGACCCGCTCGCTAAGCCACAGCTCGTTGATCTTCTTGCTAGAGCGTAATTTCTCTAACCCTAATTTCTTATCTCAACCATTGGGGCTCTGACCAATTAACCTTTTTTCCACGTTTAGAAGATCTTTTAGCTTTGATTTTGTTCATGTTTGGGGATTTGCTAGAGCAATAAATTTGTTGAGATATTATATCTCTTGCTACATTTAGAGGTATTAGTTATATATGACTGCTTTATTTGATGAGAAATACGGTCTTGCTGTAGTACATATTTATTAAAGAAAAATCAACAATAAAGAAAAACTTATAATTGTTTATAAATAAAGAAAGGAAAAGAGTCATTGGGCTTTTCTAATTATTAGAAAAGAGTTGTTGGGCTCTATATTATATATATATTTTTTAATTAATGGGTTCTGGTTATGTATTGAGCCAAATTAATTTTGTTTATTGGGCCGAGTTTCAAAATTTGGGGCCCCTTAAAATTGGGAGCCCTTAGCAAATGCCCCACGGGCTATTCTTTCGGGCCGGCCCTGCCCTTCAGTCGTATAATTTCTGAAGGCGAAGAGAAGCGGGGGAGATGAGTAGAGAAGATGATATGCAAGTGTGAGAGAGAACTTCTTGAGGTGCAATATATTCGAGAGGGTAGAAGGAATGGAAGAGGGAGATTTGACACGAGGAGAAGTGGTGGTTACGTGGGAGTTTTTCCTACACTAACCTACTCCCCATACTGTCTGCAACCTCCAAGTTCTGCAGCGTGATGCATGGATTTCGTGTGGGTAGAGAAAGAAGGGACGTGGGAGAGGAAGAGGAAGTTGTTGGAGATGTTGCCGTGGGATTATCATCATTTGATTTTTTTTATATTTATATATATATATATATATATATATATATATATATATATATATATATATATATATACAAATGCATATAACTTACCCCATATATATATCCTATCCATATATATCCCATTATATATATATATATGTCATCCAATCTTTTAAGGTAAGGTTTAAATTTCTATACCGAAATAATTAATTTCTATTGGTGTAATGTATATATATAATATTATTTTAATCTACTATATCATGAAATATTTAAAGAAGTGATAATCAATTAAGCTCAAATATTCGTCATCGAGCCGGATTTAATTTGGATTAAATTCCAATAGTAACTTTAGATTTTTGGGGATATCACACTTTCTCTCTCCTAATTTTTCAGAACGTGATTCTACATGGCTTCTCTATAGACTATACATCTCAGAAATTTTTAAATATACTATTTGCAAACTATTCTTAGATAAATAAAATGTAAACATTCGGAAACTCTTTTTATTATGACACATAATATATATGGCACGCAAGTAATGTAAATTGTGAGATATAAAAAAAAATCGCTAATAAAAAAAGTAGGAAACCACGAACTCCAATTATTTTAGTTCATACTTGACTAGAGGCCTGGATATTTCCATATATTTAACCTTTATTAAGATTTAATTATGACCATCTTAAGTTCTTAATTATTGGTTTTTGGTCGTATGTGTTAAAAGTCGCACATGACACCAGAAAGAGTTGCAATGACTAAGATATTATCAAAATTACTGTGCCTTCAAATTACAAAAATAAAAATTCATTTCGAAAGAAAGAATCTTCCCCTTTTCAAAATCCACTCAAAATCAAGAAAGAAAGATAAAGCAAAAAAGGCTTCATAAATTCATCTGAATCTAATACAGCTAAACCTCGATAAAGTAATATTCAATAAAGTAATAATCTCGCTAAGATAATAATTTCTTCCGGTCCCGATATGGATTAATGTATTAAAATAATGTTCGATAAATTAATAACCTCATTAAATGGAATTTTTTTCTCGAACCCAAGATTATTACTTTATTGAGATTTAACATTATGTACGAGGCACCAACTAGGTTGTCCGAGGCCTTATATCTCTAGTTTTTCATTTACTCAACATTTTCAGAAAAAAAAAAATTAGAAAAAAACAAGAAAACAACCCACGTGAACAAAATCCAAATCAAAACAATCTGGCCCATATAATTTAATTCTCAAGCTTTTACATATATAGGAAAGTGTTTCAATTTCAATATCTTGCAAGAATATTTAAAATTTCATCCAAACATGCATGCATGCTTCCATAACTACTAGCTGAGCCACATTATTCACATATATTGTGTTGATTAAAGAGTTTGAAGGTTCTCGACATCCTACTATAATATTTATGACTCAAATAGCTAGTATTTTATAATGAAATTGAGTCATATTCCACATTAAAGAATTAGTAAAAATCCTCTTTAATTTCACCTATTAATAAATGTGTTTCCTCATTATTATTATGTATATCTAATAATTAGTCTTTAGGTCTATGAACACATTCCAGATGACCAAATGATAGTAAGATTATTTTTTTTCTATAAATATTCTTGTACTTGGTGCGCCCAGATGTAATTGCAAGACAAAACAAATTGGGTAAACAATTCTCGTGTTTTTTCTCTTTTATTCGTTTCTCGTTATTCTTTCCGTGTTTTTTCTACGGATTGGCTCCCCTTCTGCAATCATGCTTCCAATGAATTCAACAAGTTATGATCAGGAGAGAATTTTTTGCTAAAATTGATGTTCCATTCTATGGCCATTTGTTATGAATTACGGGTCAGAAGATCTCACCCGTTAGATTAGGGCGGATTTAAAAATTTAAGTGACATTGGATTGGACTAAAAAAAATCTTTTCTTTCTTTGGATTGAACTAATCTTAGCTGGACTTTATATTTATTAAAATTAAAATATTGGGCTAAGTAATAATTTAAAAGAATATATATACTTTGGGCCTTAATTTATTTGGGCTTCATACGCTTATTTGCGTATCATAATCAAAATAGGGCGGGAATTGGAGTAGACAGCAGCGATACGCAATTAACGGTACCTTAATTGCGATTGTGAGGATGCCGTCAGGACGCCGGATACGCCATTCATCGTCTCAATCACCTCCTGACTCCGATCGTCGCAGCAGTAGAATACGACGATATTCCGACTCGGATTCCCCCCCCAGCCATCGGTGCGCAATACTAAGAGAAAGGTTACCGAGGATGACATTACCAAGTATCTCGCGAAGAAGGCTCAGAAGAAGGCGCGTGTTTTCCCAAATTACATTGCTATATTCTTTTCGATTGGGAGTTTTGTTGTTTGAGTTTCTGATTTTGTGTACTTTAGGCTGTGAAAGTTGCCAAGAAATTGAAGACGCAGGGCGGGGACGTCTCGGGTTATGCGAACGATTTGAATCCATTTCGAGATTCTAATTTGAATGAAAGGTTAGTCTCGATTTCACCTCTTAATTTGTATAGATTCTTTTATCTTCGAAGTTTATCGGATTGCTGCATTTATTGGCTTTTGGAGTTAATCTGTATAGCGTTAGTTTGAACAGCATAGAAGAATCCTGAAGGAGCTTAATTCACCCTTGTAACATCGATAATTAAACTGCTAACGAATGCCATTACTAACACATGTGTGACTTAGAGCCTGGAATATTATTTGATTGAGAGGATGGTTTCAAAGTTTCCTAGAATATTAAATTTAAATTGTTTCAAATTCCAGATTTGTATGGGGAAAGAAGATTGAGCGGGATGTGTCTCAGGGTGTCCCACTTAAGGAATTCTCCCTAAAAGCAGAGAAGAAAAGGCTGAGGGAAACAAAGGTAAGATTGTTTGTGCTGCACTTCTATGTGGTCTCATCTTTTTCAAGCCTTGATGTTTAAAATACCCTCTAAAATGATTTATTTTTAGTCACATTTATTAGAAAAATCAATACATTTGGCCATGGTGGTCCTTCTCCTGAGAGTGGGGCTTACGAAATTATCAGTGGGTAAGCTAATACTGCTGGTTTAGTTGAAACAGCATAGGAAACTGGTAGAAGAGGATTCGGTCATGTTTGTCTGAGAACATAGTTTGGTAGACAGATGATTATCAAGACATCAGCCATTATTTGTAGGATGACACATCTAAACTTTTAAGTAATGTGATGTCTCCTTAGGCATTATGAATTCCATTGAGCGGATATTGAATTTTGCCACACGTTTTCTTATATGAGCTTTTGACTAGTTGAATTGTGTTTTGAAACCTAAACTTGAGGAAGTTTTCTTTGTATGCATCTGATATGTTTTTTCATTTCCTTCTCGTCCATGTTAATGTTGAAGCATCCTAAATGTGTTTTGTCAATGTCACGCTGCACTATTATTTGATTAACAGAGTGTTCATATGTTTCGAAGAGCTCAGATAGATCATATGAATATGCAGATAACTCTCTACTCAATTATTCCTTCAATTTGTTCCTTCCTACATCCATAATTTGACACTATTTTACACCCTTGACAGAGTTGCATTGTAATGTGCGTATCCTTATCCAGGTGGAGAGTATTTACCCGTGTTCTTTCTATGCAGGCTGAGATTGAAGAAATCAAAAAGAGAAGAGAAGAAAGAGACATTGAAAAAGCACAACATGAAGAAAGGATGGCGAGTTACTGATCTTCTTTACTTTTATAAGGATTCTCTGTTTTATTTGACTCACTAGACTTTAACTGATTGATCTACATGACTCATTCTTTGATGCCTTCACCCGTATAAACTTCTGGTTTCTTTATGTATTGATTAATGAAATATACCCGTTTATAGGCTCTGCTGGATAGAGAGCGTTCACAAGCTGAGTTCCAAGATCAGGAGAAGAAAGAAGAAAAGGTAAATCATTAACCTCCATTATGATGCATTTCTCGAGTTTCTTTGCTTTAGTCCTTCAGAACATAACTCATTTCTGATCTTGCAATGTTTTCTATTTTGCAGTTTCATTTTGATCAAAGCAAAATCAAGTCAGAAATTCGATTACGTGAAGGTCGTACTAAGCCAATTGACATTCTCGCTAAACATCTAGATCCTGCTGATGACTATGAGATAGAAATAAATGAACCGTACATGGTTTTTAAGGTAAAGTTTATTCTATGTGTCAAATTGCGGTTCTTTGTCGTTCTTCCTTCTAATATTGCGGTTACTATTTTTAAAGGTGAAATAGTAATTGTGCTGGATTTTATCATAGTGTTGATGTTTGACTGTGATATCTTTGATGTTTGACTGTGATATTTTTACTTTCTTTTAGGGTTTGACTGTAAAAGAAATGGAAGAGCTTCATGATGACATAAGTATGCACCTTGAATTAGACAGGGCAACTCCTACACACATAAGATATTGGGAGGTACTGTAGATTTCTTTCTCTATCTACAAAATCAACACTTCTATTTAGTTTTATACTATTAGTTTAGTTGATGAATTACATCTTACGATCTTGTGTCGTTTCATTTATTCAGAGTTCTAGACGTTCTCTGTATATACTGTATATTTGAATCTGTTCCTTTGAAGTCTTGGCTTTTTCTTCAGTGTTGATGTGTTAGAATATTACGACTTAAAGTTAATATTCTTCACACCCTGTGTAAATGGATAACAGGCACTTATGGTAGTTTCTGAATGGGAACTATCTGAAGCCAGGAAGAAAGATGCATTAGATTGTGCAAAGGTGCATGGAGAACGATTACCTCCGAACGTTATCAGTGAAGAACGAGGTTTGCATACGAGCATCAAAGCTGCTGTTAAAAACTTTTTACTAGAGAAAACCAACGTTGAACTAGAAGCCCTGCACTCCCAAATTGAGTCGAAAATGCAATCTGGAACTGCTAAGGTGGTCGAATACTGGGAAGCTATTCTTAATCGTCTCCATATATACAAAGCAAAGGTAATTTTTTGCATCATAGGTATTTGAAATTTGGGAAATCAATAAAATTTTGATTTAGCCTTGACATCTTACTCTGAACTGCAGGCTTGTTTGAAGGAGATTCATGCCAACATGCTGCACAAGCATTTGGAACGCATGGAGACGCCACCCGAGGGTGAAAATATCAAGATAGAACATGACGCTCAAGAACTTGATCATGATCTAGAGGGTATGATAATGAAAGTTCTATTTGCCTTCCTAGATTTATGGACATTAAAATAGTCGACTAACGGTATCTGAGTATGCAGATGCTACGGTGTATCAAACACCCGTAACGAATGATGAATTAGCTGGATCGTATTGGCCTCCATTGTTGCACGGTGGTGAAGACAAAGAAGAAGATGATGATAATGCAATTGACCCTGAAGAAGACAAGGCTATTCTGGTAGTTTTGCTTTACTTATATGCAGATATCTTGAGGCTAGCTAGTTGTGCTTGAGATTTAAGCTTAACATAACATAACATGCTTGCAGGAGAGGAAACGCATTGCTGTGAAAGAACACATGACTTCAAGACAGAGTCCTCAAGAGGATGATAACTTTGAGAGAAGTGCAATGAAGGCAATGGGAGCAATTGAAGAAGGAGATGCCATACTTGGGTCGAATTACGAAATCAACCTCGACTCCCCTCAAGTGAGCTTACATTCAAACTCTTTACTCTTCATTCATTTGAGCTATGTTTGAATTTCTTCAATAAATGGTTATAACAGTGTATTGGTGGCATGACAAGTATCGGCCCAGAAAACCGAAGTACTTCAACCGCGTACACACGGGTTACGAGTGGAACAAATACAACCAAACGCATTACGACCATGATAACCTTCCTCCCCAGACTGTGCAAGGGTACAAGTTCAACATTTTCTACCCTGATCTGGTTGACAAATCAAAAGCTCCTTCATACACCATTGAGAGAGATCGAGATAGCGGTGAAACCTGCATCATCAAGTTCCATGCCGGGCCGCCTTATGAAGACGTAGCGTTTCGGATTGTGAACAAGGAATGGGAGTGTTCACACAAGAAGGGATTCAAATGCACGTTTGAAAGGGGGATTCTCCATTTCTACTTCAACTTCAAGAGGTACCGGTATCGTCGTTGATGTATTATCTCGAACATTTGTAGTGAAGCTTTACGCGACTTTCTTTTTTTCTGTCGCGTAATTTACTAGTGATTTATTGTGTTCTGTTAATGATGGCTTTTCATTTTTGGCAAAAACAACTAGAGAAAGAAATGTTGAATAACACAAAAGCTTGTGTGTACCACTTTCGTATACTCTTGTGTGTGTGTACCACACCACAAGGGTATTGACATGTGTTAAATATGACTCACTTGATTTAATGAGAAATGTCACATGTCAATACCCTTGTACATACAAGCCGCTCCGATTGAATATATAGTTTGTAGTCATAATTGATGTCAACTACATGGCAAAAGTTAAAAACATGAGATTAGCATTAATTAATGGTCTCTTCAACAAAGAGTGCAACTAAAAATCTTGCACTTTGATACAGCTAAGCTGGAGCTGCATGGCCAGCATATATTTGAAAAGACCATTTAAACCCTCACATAAATTAAACCATACCATAAAATACTATATGGTCCATCACAAGCTCACATCATCATCCACCTCAATTAATGGATATTAACATGACACAAGAGCTGGAAGCCAGAAAACACCACACCGCCGATCTTGGATGCGGCGGCGCCCCCACGGCGGCGCAGATGGCGGAGAACACCCACTAAATAAAACACACCCACAACCAAGAAAAAACACCACACAAACAAAGTAAACCAAAACCTAGGAAATTAAAACAAGAAGTAGAATAATACTGTAATAGAAAATAATTTGTTCAAAGGGACCTGTACTGATCAAGAATGGTGGCATTAGTTCTTTGCCTCTTCACACTCCCGGAAGAATCCTCACCGTTGGATCTCTCCATCACCGATCTAAGCGCTTCTTGAATCGAACTTATAGAACACTCCTCCTCCTCCTCCTCCTCCTCATCATCATCATCCCTATGACTAAAATTGTTCGAATCTTCATCTCTTGTAATAAAAAGAACATTCCTCACTCTCCCTCCAAGTGTAGTGATCTCCGCTCGAAGCGTTTTCAATCTCAATGCTTTGAGAGTTTTGATCAACTCCGGCAAGAGATCCGATCTATCCTCACAACAAATGGAGGCCTTGATCACAAACTTGCCATCTTCAAACTCATCCGTATTATCCACCGTTACTTCGTCCACTTCTGTCGGAACCGGGCTCGTCTCTTCTATTACAGAAGTCTGCCGCTTTAACTCCTTCACGTGTTGGATTACTTCCGCTAGCAACGATGCTTTGTCCGTCTACAATGGAAAAGAAGTTGAGGTCTTTGTGAGCGTAAAGTATTTAGGTTTAGTTATAGTATGAAAGTTGTGGGTTGGGGAGAGTAGGCGTGGGGAGGATAGTGTCTGAAAATGAGGCCACACTCTGAAAAGAATGCTTCTTTGTCTCTCTTTTTATTGTTCTCTTACATTGCCTTTACTTCAATTTTTTGACTGCAAATTGGGCAAGAATTTTCCATGGAAGCTTTTCAGCTCCCCCTTGGTCTCACTTAATCTTACATTCGGCCGGTAATAACGCTACTTCATACACTTTTTTACGAAATTTTAAAATGTCTAAAATACCCTTTATCCCGCACTACAGATTTTAGTAGCCCTACCATCAAAGAAACCGGTTTTCGCCCCCATTTCGTATTATAATCAAATAGTAATATTAATACACCAAGATTGAATTTTGAATGGTATTAATGCTATTTCGCATGCTTTTCGAAAATACCCAAAATACCCTTTATCCCGTATTACAAATACTACTAGTTTTAGTATCAAAGAAAGCCCTTTTCACCCCATTTTCTATTGTATTTATAAAAATAAATGAAGATTCGAATCAAATAGTAATATTAGTGCATCAAGATTCAATTTTGAAGAATTGGACTTACTTTAGTGGTGCTGGGGAGCAAGCTTCTAAGCTTAGCAAGATGATTATTGATTCTCTCTCTTCGTCTTCTCTCAGCTTCGCTATGGCTTTTCGAGGCGGCTAATGCTTTAGCATCCATGATTTCTTGCGCGGTGAGTTTCTGCAGCTCGGCGTGGAGGCCGAAGGGGGCGGAGCCGGAATGCAATGCGCCGTCGTAGCCGAATTGCACACCGGACGGTCTCCGGTTGTACAAGCCCCCGTACGACGGCGGAGCCGCGGCGGAGAGGAGAAAGGGGTCGTGGTAGTTATTGACATGGTTGAACGTGTGGACCGGAGGGAGCGTCCACGGTAGTATTTGCGACACGTCGGAGAAAGTTAGGGTTGATCCTCCGCCGCCGTCGCCGCCGCCCAATCCCATGCCCATGTACCCATCGCCGCCGTTTTGCTGCTGCATCTGCAAATTCACAAACAGACACAAATACACATAAAATAAAATTAAACACCTATCTTTGTGACTGCAAACAAAAATTAGGGTTTTCTTGTGATGATGATGATCATGGTATATTCTTGTTTTGCAGATAAAATGAAAAAAGGTGGGGAATAAATGATGTAAATTCTTGTAAGAATAAAATTATAAAAGGGTTTTTTTCTTTGAAGAAAAAGGAGTGAAAGATTATACCTTTTTTCTGTTCTTCCTTGTTCTTCTTCTTCTTGTTCTTCTCTTTTGTTGTTGTTTTTCAGCCTTTGGAGGTTTAAAGTAGTGAGAGATTCTGTTGAATGGTGAAGAGTGGAGAGATGGAGGAGGAAGCCCTTTTTATCCTTGTATCAAATGATAACTCCCCTTTGAATTCTACATGCTTTGTTTGCATCCTTTTTGGTTTATTTGAATTTTATTTTATTCATTTTGCTGGCCCCTCCACTCTCTCCCAATATACACATGTTGAACTTTTGCACTGTTAGTCTTCTTGCTTTTCTTCTTACGGCACTCCCCTTTTCTCTCTCTAACTCCCTATATAGTCATATACCATCCGCTTCTACTCATACAAGTGCTACATGTTGCTTAGTGACGAGTTATAAAACTATTAAACCCCATCTACAAAGTTACGGGATCGAAATCGCGGATATTATGAAGTTACGAAATTAAAATCGCAAGTAAATAAAAGACGCACGACGAAGACATCATTTTCTCAATGACAAAAAGAAATAGTAGTTAATTAGTGTGTGTGAATAATGGTCAAGCTTCCCCACGTTGTTCCATAATATACCCTTTTTGTATAGCTATTTCCACGCCAAGCCTTTCTGCTTCTTCAAGGCCCATGTAATCATTGTGTCTTGTAATACAATCCTCCACCCCTCTCTGCCTCCGCCCCACCCCTACAAGAGAGAGAGAGAGAGAGAGAGAGAGAGGAGAGAGAGATCTTTATTAATGTAAGGTTACAGTTTTTGTCCCTATAGAAGCATAAGTCTCCTCGGTTTCAGCTGCTTTACTACTGCAGATTTCTCTATTTCACCTTGATTCATGGATCATAATTATTATTAGTAATTAATCTTTGCAGTTGTATCAATACAAATGCCTTTTGTTACGACAGCGGTATTTAATTATTACATCTATGTATTTTCTTGTCCTTTTGTAGCTGATATGACTGCTGGTGCTAGATCATATAGCCACATTTGATATTCTTTCAATTTTTGGAATTTAAATTATAAAATGTGTTATTATAGTTAATACGTTCATAATTAATTAATGCTTATGGTTTATTAATACTGTTTTTTTAATTTTTTATTTTTAATTTTTTTTTCAGTTTGGACAGCGAAAGCACGGCTCACACGCTTGTGCTCCAAAACGGTCACACGCATGGCAACTTTCGGTCCCCATTTCTTGGCCTTTTTTGCGACCCACCTTTTTTTTGTATTTTTTTCTCCTACTTCTCCACTATACAATATAATTAATTTGTACGATTTTATAGTTTCATTTCACTAAAATCTTTAGTTCAAAAATGGGATGATGGTCGGCTGCCCCCTTCCACCACTAAGAAACGGCTCATTATGGAGGGTATTGACGTATTGTAATTCAAAGGAATTTGAAATCTTTAAACAATATCTTTATTCGGTTTTAAAATAAATATTTTTTCATATAAATTATAAAATTATTATTCATTTATTCAGTTGCGAAATCGATTCTTTATTATATGTATGGTAGAGAATGCTCTTATACAGTTAAATTTCTTTAAAGCAATAATATTGAGATCAAAGAAAAATATTTGTATAATGAAGTTATTACTTTATTGAACTTTATTTTAGTCTATTAACCCAAGCTAGGACCGGAAGAAAATACTATCTAAATGATCAAATATTACTTTATCGAAATTTAATTGTATGTATATAATGTAGAGAATGGATCAAGTATGAAAACTCATTAAAATAAGAAATAAAAATAACTTGCATCATTTATTTTATCATTGGATGATGTGGATTGAATATATATGCTCTAGAATATCCGTTATGTATATTATTTAATTATATGTTTTATACATAAGATACAAGTATAAATTGCAAAATTTATGTATAAAAAGATAAGATTACACATTAAAAATACTGTAAAAAATATGAATATTTCATACTTTTTATATAAATCTATTTTCCTATTAGATCGGTAAGCTATAATGTTAACCTTAACATCTCCACACAACATTCATCAATTAAAGCATAAAAAACAATAGAGGAATAACTTCTCTTTCGATTTGGGGTAGTATTTTTTTTCAAAATTAGGACTCACAATTTTAATAGTAATATTTAAACATAAAGGAAATAAATTTAAAATAAACCGAATCTCGGAATCTGCAGTCGCACATAATCGGAAAATGGAAAATCAGAAAATTTACTTCTCGGGCCTACGTTCTTGATGGAATGATGACATCACGCTCACCTGTCATGACGCATGCCACTTCCCTCCAAATAAATCTATGCCTTTTTCTTTTTTCTATATAAAAAATAAGAAAGAGAATGTGATGAAAAAGACAGTTCGTGTTAGCGGACCAGGAAAAATCTATCGTATCTCAGTCTCAAGGATTATAAACTAATCTCGTTCATTTGTAAGAAAGCGATGTAGGGTTTCCATTCATTTGTCCTAATGCACTAATAATGACGCATTAATTTATTGTGTTTATACTTTAATTTTATGACTACTTTTTTTTTAATGAACAAACTCGCAGCCGCTATTTGAAATGAGCACACTATAGCCCCACTTTTATATAATACTCTATCCGTCTCATTGATCTTGCTCCGTTTTCCTTTCTGGTATCACACTTATCTTGCACCGTTTCCTAAAATAGAAAAAAAATGAATGGATCATAATCATCTAAACAAGTGAACCCCACAATTTTATATTTCTACACAGAGTAAACAATCAAACTAGTCCTCAACTTTTTTCATAACATTCACATTGGTCTTTCACTTTTTAATAGAGTAATATAAATCTAAACATCTCAATTGCTATAGTCGTCCCTCCACCTTTCCTATAATATTCAAATTGGTCCTTCATCTTTCAATTGAGTCATATAAGTCTAACATCTTAATTTTGTCTGGCATATTCGTCCTCTCATCTGCCATTTTCCTCAATTTTTAAACCGTAAATCAACCTCCATTTTTACATGAAGGAAGAAATTAATGAAATAAACGTATGTATTTCGATGTTGCAACGAGTTAATACTACGAGAGAGCTATGTCAGCAAAAGGAGAAGGTGAGGCGAAGGGGATGACGAATATGACAGACGAAATTAGGATAGTTGGGCTTATATGACTCAAATGAAATGTAGGGCTTATATGACTCAAATGAAATGTAGATGATCAATTTTACTGTTATGAGAAAGGTGGAGGACCAATATGATTGTTTATTCTTTTTACACCACTTATTTACATCTTTACACCAACTATCTTAAAAACCCCGCTGAAACCCATTGGTACAAGATCAATGAGACGGAGAGAGTAATTTGTAAAATCACACAATATACAAATCATAATATTATAGGTTAATCATAGGTGTCAGATTCACATAACAATGGATTTTGAACCGATAAAATGGATGTCTTACTCACTTTGAATTTCTATAAAAGTCAGAGTATGTTCAGCTAAGCAAAGACAAATCTTTCCAAGAAGAATTATGGTGTCAACGTGAAAAGTGAATTTTGACCAAATTTTAGGGTTTTATTTGCTTCTAATGATTTCCCTACATGCTTTATTTGCATCCCGTTTCATGCAAAGCCGAAAGTAAAACGCCTTTTAATTATTTCTACGGATGTATAACATCAACTTTGCTTGATCAGCGGATAATCACGTTTCTGTATTTAAAAAGTTACTTTTATTAATTTTCAAAATAATTTAATAAAATAGCCTTATTTCAATATATACCTAATCAAGGATTGGGCCTGGCTTTTATGGGATGTGAATTGTTGAAGGGTTGGGCTTAGGTAACATCTCTATGGAATACTCAACATAACAGTAAAAAAAAAATTATCCAACTCGAATAAGTTATAAATAAAAACATATTTTAAATTATTGTAAATAATATTAACCGTATATAGATTGACCACATGTAAACCCTAGCAACCCATTAGCCCATTTTATGTTGGCCCAAGAACCCATCTTGTACTCTATAAATAGAGGTTTCCACCCTCATAATAATACACACTTCAATTCATTCTCTCTATTATTCTCTACATTATTTTCTAGTTTATAACACGTTATCAGCACGAAGGAGCTCTCCAAAAAGAAAAGAAAAAAGAAGGTAATTTTTTTTATGAAGATGGTTCCGCCGAAAGAAAAAAAAAAGGTATCAACCCATTTGTAAATAATATGAAAAGGGTTGATACTTTTCGTTTCTCTTTCTCTTTTAATTATTATTTAATAATATGATAGTTATATTATCGTGCATGGTTTAAATAAGTAAATCAATTACTTATTTTGAATCATGCACTTCTTTCGAGAAAATCATTATATTTATTGTCGCTCGAAGTAGCGCAATATACTAATATTCGTGAAGAATATGACATGCTCCTGAAGAACAATTGAAAAACACATTTTCAACTTGATTTGTTGCTCCAGAAGTAGCACAATCAATATTCCTGAAGAATATTACATGTTCTTGAAGAACATTTACTCTACGCTTTTATTTATTTATTCGCTTGTTTGTTTGTTTATTTATTTATTTAATATTAAATTACAATTGTTGCTCCTGAAGTAGCACGATATTCCTGAAGAATATCATATGCTCTTAAAGAGCAAATCAAATTCATTGAAATAATTATTGCTCCAGAAGTAGCATAAATTTAATATTCTTGAAGAATATTTCAGACTCTTGAAGAGTTATTATTCGCAATTTATTTATTTTCTATGCATATTATAATATTTGTTTATATATATATACTATATATAGTTATATAATCTTAAATTATTACTCCCGAAGTAGCAAATAATTAATATTCCTGAAGAATATTAATGCTCATGTATAACACTGTATGATATAGGTGATATATGTTTATCCTTGAAGGAAAAACATAAGTCTTTATTGACATTAATAATAATTTATTTTAATTGTGCAGAGTTGCACGAATGGCAAATATCACCAAACTTGAGTTCGTTGCACTTGACATATCCGGCAAAAATTATATGTCATGGATTGTTGATGCCGAGATTCATTTGATCTCAAGGGGTCTAGGAGAGACTATACAAGAAGGAAATACCGCATCCCCGCAGGATCGCGCAAAGACACTGATTTTCCTTCGTCACCATCTTCATGGTGACCTAAAAATTGAGTATCTCACCGTCAAAGATCCATATGAATTGTGGAACAACCTTAAAGAAAGGTTTGATCACCAAAGGACCGTTATCCTTCCTAAGGCTCGATATGATTGGTTGCATATTAGACTATAAGACTTCAAATCTGTGAGTACTTATAATTCTGAATTGTTCAGAATTAGCTCCACAATGAAATTATGTGGAGAAACAATCACTGATGAAATGATGCTTGAGAAAACATTCTCCACATTTCATGCCTTTAATGTTCTCCTACAACAACAATATAGGGAGCGAGGTTTCAAAAAGTACTCCGAACTAATATCTTGTTTATTAGTTGCTGAGCAAAATAATGAATTGCTCATGAAAAACCACGAGTTAAAACCCACCGGTTCCTCTGCATTGCCTGAAGCCAATGCGACGTATGGATATGGTCGTGGAAACCAACATGGACGTGGGCGCGGTCGTGGTCGTGGTCGTGGGCGTGGTCGTGGGTATGGACGCCGACATAATAATCCCGACCATGCAACCTCGAGCAACAAAAGGGCTAAGACATCCAAAGATCACAATTCATCTAACAAGGAGGAAATATGCCATCGATGTGGCATGAATGGGCATTGGTCGCGTACCTGTCGTATGGCAAAGCACCTTGTGGATCTGTATCAGATTTCAATCAAGGGAAAAGTAAAGAAGGAGACCAATGTCCTCGACTATGATGGTTCGAGTAATCCAACAACTCACTTAGATGTCTCTGATTTCTTTAATGACCCAAATGACAACATTGATGGCTTGATTGGTGGTGGTGTTTTAGAAGACAATTGATGCATTTTAGCATATTTAGCTTTAATCATTTACCGTTGTTAAATAGTTCATTTCATTTGCTTTCATAACTCTCAGTATTGTTATTATTTTTTTAAACTTATTATTCTTCCTCGGATTATTATTGATTGCCTTTTACTAATTAAGAAATTATTTTCTTGAAAAACAATGTCTCAGAAAATGCAAATGAATCATTGTAATATATGTTTAGCTGATAGTGCCACTACACACACCATTCTCCAAGATAAAAAGTATTTTCAAAAATTAACATTAGCTGAAGATAATGTTAATACTATATCTGGTGCATCGAACATCATTGAAGGCTCCGGAAGAGCTTGTATCATACTACCGAATGATACTAAATTAATTATAGAGCATGCCTTATATTCTAGTAAGTCCAGAAGAAACTTACTAAGCTTTAAGGATATTCGCCGCAATGGCTACCACATTGAAACAATGTCAGAAGGTAGTAACGAATATTTATATATAAATTCTTTTGTATCTGGCCAGAAGCAGATCAAAGAAAAATTATCAACACTACCATCCGGAATGTATTACACATTTATCAAGGCAATTGAAACGAACCATATCATGAACCCGAAGTTCAATGACTCAAAAAGCTTTTTGCTTTGGCATGATAAATTTGGACATCCGGGAGCAACTATGATGCGTCGCATCATTGAAAACTCATGTGGACACAATATAAAGAACCAGAAGATTCTAATAACAAATGAATTCTCATGTAGTGCTTGTGCGCAAGGCAAGTTAGTCATTAGACCATCATACACAAAGGTCAATACAGAATCTCCATCTTTCTTGGAAAGAATTCAAGGAGATATTTGTGGACCTATACATCCACCATGTGGACCATTTCGATACTTTATGGTATTGATTGATGCTTCTTCTAGATGGTCCCATGTATGCTTGCTTTCTAGTAGAAATGCAGCTTTTTCTAGACTACTTGCTCAAATAATAAAATTGAGAGCTCAATTCCCAAACAACATGATTAAGAGGATTCGCCTCGATAATGCTAGTGAGTTCCAGTCTCAAGCATTTAATAGTTATTGTATGGCTATTGGGATTGAGATTGAACACTCGGTTGCTCATGTTCATACACAAAATGGTTTAGCGAAGCGTTCATTAAACGCCTTCAACTTATTGCTAGACCATTACTTATGAAATCAAAACTCCCAATTTCGGCTTGGGGTCATGCCATTTTACATGCTTGCATCATTAGTTCGGATTCGGCCAATAGCCAACCAACAACATTCCCCAATGCAAATTGTTTTTGGTAGAGAACCCGATGTTTCTCACTTGCGGATTTTTGGTTGTCTTTGTCCAAGTCCCAATTGCACCCCCACAACGTACAAAAATGGGTCCCCAACGAAGACTTGGGATATATGTTGGATTTGATTCACCCTCAATCATAAGATATCTTGAACCTTTAACGGGTGATTTATTTCTTCGCACGTTTTGCGGATTGTCATTTTGATGAAATGACATTTCCAACATTAGGTAGAACAAACCTACATCCAGAAAAGCAAAAGGAAATCTCTTGGAATGAAAAAACCTTATCACATTTTGATTCCAGAAGTAATCAATGTGAACAAGAAGTTGAAAAAATAATTTATTTGCAAAAGATTGCAAATCAAATTCCTGATGCTTTCATAGATACAAGAAAAGTGACACTATCTCACATACCGGTACGCCAATACACCTGCTAGAATTAGTATCCCTGAAGGACAAACAGCAATGGTAGCAAATGAATCCAACATCCGTAAAAAACGTGGTCGACCAATCGGTTCCAAAGATTCTATGCCTAGAAAGAGAAAGGCACAAAACACGAACCAAACAATGACGGAAATTATTGATCAAAATAATGTAGTTCCTGAAGAACCACAAGCGTCCGAAAATCATGAGATCTCAATAAATTACTTATCTTCTAATAAGATATTGGAGAGAGAAAATATCGTCGTGGACGATAAATTCGCCTTTAATATGGCTCTTGAAGTTCTAAATGAGGATCCTGAACCGCGGTCTGTTAAAGACTGTCAAACTAGACATGATTGGCCAAAGTGGAAAGAAGTCATACAAGGTGAACTAAATTCCCTTGAAAGCCGGAAAACTTTTGGACCTGTAGTTCAAACTCCGGAAAATGTTATCCTTGTAGGATACAAATGGGTCTTTGTTCGAAAGAGAAACGAAAACCATGAAATTACGAGATACAAAGCCAGACTCGTAGCACAAGGTTTCTCTCAAAGACCGGGAATTGATTATGAAGAAACATACTCTCCGGTAATGGACGCGATTACATTTAGATTTTTGATGAGTATAGTTGTATCAGAAAGACTTGATATGCGTCTAATGGATGTAGTAACTGCATATCTATATGGTTCACTAGACGGTGACATATATATGAAAATTCCGAAGGATTTAAATTGCCTGAGGCATATAAGTCAAAACCCAAAAGCATGTTTTCAATTAAACTGCAAAAGTCGTTGTATGGGTTGAAGCAGTCTGGCCGTATGTGCTATAATAGACTTAGCGAATATCTCTTGAAAGAAGGGTACAAAAACGATGATGTTTGCCCTTGTGTTTTCATTAAGAAAACAAAGAATGGATTTGCAATCACAGCAGTTTATGTAGATGATTTGAATTTAATTGGGACTCCTGAAGAGCTCAATAAAACTGTTGAATATTTGAAAAATGAATTTGAGATGAAGGATTTAGGAAAGACAAAATTTGTCTTGGTTTGCAAATTGAACATGTCTCTGAAGGACTATTTGTTCATCAATCCTCATATACAGAAAAAGTCTTAAATAGGTTTTATATGGATAAAGCGCATCCATTATCATCACCAATGGTCGTTAGAACACTTGATGTGCATAAAGATCCATTTCGACCTATTGAAGATGGCGAAATGATACTTGGTCCCGAAGTACCATATCTTAGTGCAATCGGAGCATTGACTTATTTAGCTAATTGCACAAGACCTGATATAGCTTTTTCTGTAAATCTTCTCGCAAGATATAGCTCTGCACCCACTCTAAGGCATTGGAATGGTGTTAAGCACATTCTACGTTATTTAAAGGGTACCATTGACCTTGGATTATATTACTCAAAAGGTTACGGTTATTCTCTAGTAGGGTATGCGAATCTTTGGTTATTTATCCGATCCACATAAAGCCAAGTCACAAACTGGCTATGTTTTTACACGTGGAGGAACTGCTATATCTTGGAAGTCTGTTAAGCAAACCTTGACTGCAACATCCTCAAATCACTCTGAAATAATTGCAATCCATGAAGCAAGTCGAGAATGCGTGTGGTTACGGAATATGACAAGTCATATCCAAAAATCGTGCGGATTAGCTTCTTCAAAGGACAATCCAACGACGTTATATGAAGACAATGCCGCTTGTATCACGCAATTGAAGGGGGGTTACATCAAAGGCGACCGGACAAAACATATTTCTCCCAAGTTTTTCTTCACACATGAACTTCAAAAGAATGGTGATATCGACGTTCAACAGATACGTTCGAGTGATAATCTAGCAGACTTATTTACGAAGGCACTACCGACGTCAACATTCAAGAAGTTGGTACACAAGATCGGCATGCGCCGTCTCAAGGATTTACAATGATTATTTTGAGGGGGAGCAGCTGTACTCTTTTTCCTTCGACCAGTTTTTATCCCATTGGGTTTTTCTGGCAAGGTTTTAACGAGGCAGCAATTTCTGTTTAAGGATGGTCAATTAAGGGGGAGTATTGTAAATAATATTTACCGTATATAGATTGACCACATGTAAACCCTAGCAACCCATTAGCCCATCTTATGTTGGCCCAAGAGCCCATCTTGTACTCTATAAATAGAGGTCTCCACCCTCATAATAATACACACTTCAATTCATTCTCTCTATTATTCTCTACATTATTTTCTAGTTTATAACATAAATTTTATTATTGTATCTTTTTTAAGGATTAATCTTAAGAATTATCTACCTCATACTTTTTGGATAAAAAAAAAGATAGGATTCCTGATTATTCAAACCTTAGTCGAATTATAGATACCGATCGTTGTAATCTCGTAGATCCGACCATTCTCTATATATGATATATGAGTGAATATTTTAAATGCTCAAATGTACATACACTTTTTTACATTTAGTTAATATATATTTGAATAAATATACACAATATCTATACATGATATATGTCAATTTATGTGTTAAAAAGTCACTATTAATCTTTATCTTTTAGGTTCATGTTTTATAATATGTAAACAATAACATAATGATCTAAATATCGTATAATGTATATTAGTTATTTTTTAATATAAATTTTAAATATTAACCTCTACCTAAGAGTAATAATTTTTATTTCTCAATTATATTATTTTATGTAAAAATGAATTAAGGTTTTATAATAAATTATTTAGTCTCCCACTCTCCTTTGTAATTCAAGATGTTAGATGTAACTTAAGGTACAAGGTTCTTTGTTTTTCTATTACCTTTTAATTTTGCAGATCTGATTAAATGTAAAAAAATACGACAAGCATCATGTTTCCTCACGTGTTTTACTGACAAGCGTAAAACAAAATTATCCGAATATATTTAAAATAAATAAATAAATCTCGACGCATGTACCGCAAATTAAACCGCTCGTAATAAATGGATCTGGGCCTAATAGTTAGGTCTCTGGGCCAAGACCTAAAAAAAAAATACTCTATTTGTTCAACTATTCTTATCCTAGTTTTCATTTTTTTTATTATTCGACTACTTCTATCTTTGTCCGAAAATGAAAAATAACTTGTGAGCAATAATCAATTTAAATAGTGAACCTCCCAAATTTAACACACTTTCTTAAACTCTCCATTGAACATAACTAAAACAAGAATAGTGGGATGAAGTCCCCTTGGGATGACGTAGTGGTGAAGGTGGGTGGCTCGGGACCGATAACACCTGGGTTTAAATTTCACTGGAACCACTATGTGTTGCATGTCACCTATGGTTAGCTTAGGGTGGTTGAACTCTCTTGTGTAGTTTGCAGGCTACTGCACAAGGAGCGAGGTTTACCCAGTGCGCACCGGAATGTAGCGGCTGCGGGTTCCACAAATCAAAAAAAAAAAAAAAATTGTGGGATGGAAGATATAATAAAACCGTTGTAAGAACAAGAAATAGTATTTGCTCTGAAACAAATATTTTTGTCCTTTTGAGGATGAGTGCAATAAAAACCTGGCAATATTTGGAGTTCAAATTGCAGAAATCTGCAGCAAGCATTCAAGTCTTCCTAAATAACTAACTGTTCAATTTCATGATTAAAAAGCATACTCCCTCCATCCCGAAAAAGGAAAGTAGACATATATATTTGGGACGTTGAGAGTATATACCATAAACCTTTATCGTAAGTAATTTAAAAAACGAGCATCTTTTTGCATTAAAGTTGTGAATGAGGAAAACTATGGGACAAAAGCAAATTAATAATGTTTTTGCCTTACAGCCTTTCCCTCTACTATTGTCCATTTCTTTTGTTTTATAGTCATGCCCTCCTTCCTTTCCTTTTTCTTAAAATCCAGTTTCAAGTTTCTCCAGCTGTATCTATAAAATAATATACACTTCAGATATTGTAGGCCTCAAATATCAATTTCGGGTTTCTCTCGTGAATGAAAAGAATGAGACAATCATGTTCTTAGATTTGAAAAAAATTCGATTTTGATACTGTAATGACATGTATTGGTTTTTTTTTATTATGTGGTCGTGTCCGTTATTGGTCTTATAATTCTAAAAAGGGTTTTTTTTTTTTTTTTTTTTTTGACGAGAGTAATCGCAGTAGCTACCGTGGTGCGCATTATGTAAACTCTGCTCTTGTGCTATAACTTGCAAACGACACGAGAGGGGCTAACCATTCTAGAATAACCATATCCGACAGACTCACGTAGCGGCAGTCTTGGTGGGTTTTAAACTCATGACCTTTCGGCCACATGCTAACGATCTTAACTACTATGTCATACTAAGAGGGAGAAAATAGTCAGTTTTTTCTTCTTTCAAGTTGCATTTTGTGCACCTCTTTTCGATCGTCTAATTTATCGATGATTTATTGTGTTATTGATTTATTCATGACTTAACATGGTAATAGCAACATTAGTCATACATATTGCTGATCGAAAATATATCAGACATTAAAAAAGAATACGTGAAATATACTCCCTCTATTTTGGTACACTACTGTCCTATTTTTCAAATCGGATTGTCCCGCTATTACTGTTGTCTTTCTTAAAATGACAAAATTTACTCTTAAACATAAAATAAAGTATGTCCGTTATTTACTACTCACTCCATATTCTTATACTCTCCCTATCCAAAAATCTACCGCTCACACAATTTCGTCCGCTCCAAACTCAAAAATTTATGAGTTTTAATTTTTTAAAAACTGTAAATTATTTATTTAATCAAGACATAAAAAACAATGAAAACAAAATTGATTACAAAAATTTGGATGAACCATTTCCCGTATTTTATATCAGATAACCAAAAGCTAACCATTGATCAGACTTCACATTAAACCCTATATTAAAGAATAAAACACGAATACATGCTACATTACTATATAAAAAAATGAAATTCTGTCTCTTAGATCTCCAAATTGCATTAATAAATTGAAGGGACTGAATTTAGGAAAATCCAAATCCAAATAGCCTCAATATTTGAATAATCACATATGAAGACAAATAACATTTCAGGACAGCTTTTCTTCTGCACATTGGGTGTTCCCCCGTGTCATAAAAAATAAAAAGACATGATCAAATTTAAATAAATGGAACTCTCACGTGCCCAGAATCTAATCACATTTCCCTCTTTTCAAAACATCTAAATAAAATAATAAAAAGCAAATAATCCATCTCGTAGCATTTGAACACGACTCAGCGAGTCACCGCGCCACAACCGTACCGTGTAAACCCGAGTCGCGACCTATCCTTATCGAACTCGAAGGTGAACCCCTGCTGCATTAAGTTTCCGATCACCGAAAACCCTTCCTCCGCCGTCACCGGCTGCAACGCCAGGCATTTCGAATCCTCCGCCGCGTCGATGAAGTAGTTCCGAGGCGGAGGCGAGAACACCGCGCCACCGCCGAGTTTGAAACTCAGTTGTGGCAAACTCGTGCTCGGCACGCCGGAGACGTTCAGGCACAAGTCGAATCCCGGAACCGGCTTAGCCGACTCCGGCAGCTTCACGAGCCGGTTGAATACGGCTAGGATTTTCCGGTAAGCCGGTTCGGGGAGGAAAGTTATGGTGGTGCCGGAATCTATGATGGTGCCGCCGTTTCCGTACTTGTCTATTGCCCAAACGGAGGGGCTAATGTGTAAATTAACATTATTAATTGATACGCTTTCGATGGCAATGTAGTAAAATGTTGGGGAGAGAGGGTTTGTTAGTAATGGAGTGTAGGTTAGTTTAGCTTTTCCGGCGGCGGAGCCGCCGCCGATTAATAGATAGCTAGTCGGCGGTGGGGAGAGAGTGTAATCCTTTAAACAATAAGAGAATTTCCGGCCGAACTCGCGGCCCAATTGAGACGAAAATGAGATTGGGCCGCCTCCGAGACCCAACACGCCATCGCCGCCGTTGAAACTTGAACCGGAGAGGCTGGGCCCGGAGTTCCAAAACCCACAGCCGAAGGAGAAATGCGGGAGCTTCAATAGCTTGCCAGCGGTGGTGTTGAACGTCGTCGTTTCGCGTGAGAAGAAGCCGTTAGTGAGGGACCCATCGGAGTAGGAGTATTCGTATCGGCACGTGCTGTGGAGGCGCGTGTGGTTGCAACGCGGGGCGTTCCTCGGGTGCGGGACGAGCTTGCACGCGGCGTCGTAGCAGTGGTGGGGCGAAAACGTGGCGGAGTGGCGGGGGTAAAAGGCGGCGGCGCGTGGGGAGCAGCGGCGGCGGCAGGCGGAGCAGGAGACCCAGGTGAGGTCGCTGCCGGTGTCGGCGATGAGGAGGAGGCGCTGCGGAGGGGTGCCGAGGTGGAGCGAGACGAGGTACTGGCCGGAGCCGAAGGAGGCGGCGGAGGTGACCGGGAGTTTGGGGCGGGGGTGTTTTCCGACGGCGGAGAAGAGGAATGTCAGGCGGCGGTTGTCGGTGGAGAGGGCCTCGGATGGGGTGGGAGGGTGGGCGTTGGCGTGGAGGAGGGGAAGCTTGAGGTGGTTGGCTGCGGAGGAGGAAAGTGGCAATGCGGCGGCGGAGAGTAGGAGGAGTAGAGGGAAGAGAGACAAAGAGGATGAAATGAAAGCTGCCATTAAGCGCGCGTGGTGGGGGTTGGGAATCAATGCCGATTTGCTGTAAGAATGGCGAGCATTTAATAGCACCACTATTTTTCTTATCAATTATATAAATATAAAATATTCAGTTCTTCAAATTACTATATATAGTTTTATTATTGAATTATTATTCTTCTGCACCTGGGGATATTAATGTGTGTTTTAAGGTTAATTTTAAGTGAAGATCATTAAATGAGCTTAATTTTGAGTGAGTGTAAGGCTTTATAGTTTCTACAACATATGCTTACAATTTAAAGGTTTTATTTGTATATAATAATATAAGAGAAGGAGGATTGTGGTTTTAACGTTATTATAATTTATGCATTACGGTCTATTTAGCGGGTGTAGATTATTTTCGTAAAACAATTATATCAACTAATCACAAGATTGAAAGTCCTAATGCTATTATGATCAACTGCATTTAACTTGGCAAAATTCAAATTCACAAATTGGATTTTTCTGAGGGAGGTGGCTGACGTGGCAAAAATTTTGGCTTGTAGGAATTGGATAAACAATACTTGTTATATTTCATATATTTAGTCTAATATATTTTTTCAATTTTTTCTTTTGGCAAATTAATTCAATTTTGCCTTTTGGCAAATTATTATAAATATTTTTTTTTGAGGAATTCATAAATTTATACAACTCTACACACATCAACAATTCTCCTTAAAAATTCTGGCCGAAATAAATGGGTTAAATCTAAGGGAAGGAAGGAGTAACTAAGTGAGTGTTTGAAGTAGCTGAAGTTTATTGATAAGTGCTGAAAGCTGTTGATTTGAGAATTTATAGGTGTTTGGAAATAAGTGCTGAAAGTGGGAAAAATCGTGTTTGGAAAATTGCAGATATCAATAACTTATTTTAAATTTTTAAATAAAATATTTGTTGTACTCTCAATATTATTAAATAATTATAATTTATAATAATTAAATTAATAAATATTAAATTAAATTAATTTTTATATTATATAATTTTATTATATATCATATTAGCAAAAACATACCATATTATTATATTTTAAATATTATTTATTTACTTAAATACATAATAATAATATTTTTATATAATTTAAATAATTTTGTAGCTAAAAAATATTTATCATTAAATAAAAATAGAAAGAATTTTAATTTAAAATTCAAAATTTTCAGAATTCACTATTTTAATTCATCTATATTTAATAATAATTATTTAATTAAACTTGAAGAATTTACAAATAATAAATATAAAATATTTTTATCAAATTACTAACTAATATATTAAAATACAATTATAATTAAATTTTTAACTAAGAAAAATATTAATTTTAAAATTTATAATTTTTTGATAATTATAGAAATATTTTAAGGATAAAATAGTCCAATGAATTAGATAAGTTGTAAGCTGCAGCTGAAAGCTGGGTCATAGCAGCTTAAACAACTTCTCTATCTTGGCTATATTTGATAGATAATTTCTATTGAAAGCTGAGTGTTTCAAGCACTCCAACTGCAGTGAAAAACTATAAGCTGCAGCTGAAAGTTGTTTCAAACACCACCTAAAACAAACAAAAGATCACAAGGCTAGCTTGCCCTACTTCAAATTGGGCCGACATTCATAACATAAAGCCCAATGTTTTTATTCGGTTTTCTTGATCTTGTTGGGCTAAGAAATGACTCAACTTGAGGTTCTTTAAATAAAATATAAATCCTATTATTGTTGCATGAATTTCTCGAGTTGAGCATATAAGATATTATATATATAAAAAAAATAATGATTAAATTGGTGAGTTGTGGTGGACCTAGATCAAATGATACAAAATCTTGTACAGGTGATTCAAATCTAGGCGAATTGAAACAACACAATAAGACCTTATTGGTACAACAACGTGGTCCTTGTGTTTTACTTTGTAGGGTCTTAAAACAGATATTTAGTATCAATAAAAACATATCCTAATTTTGCTTTTTGCTTTTTGCTTTTTATGCTAGGGGGTCGAGTCTTGACGACCGTCCATGGCCCATAAATTTAGACGTTCCAAAACTTCTAATTTCGTACAAAATGTAGTTTAACAACATTTCAAGAAATATCTTGAAAATTCAGATATGTTAATTGTATTGAGCCAAAAACATTTTTAATGTATTCTATACGAAATTGTAGAATATATAAAACTAAGCAGTCTAAATTTTAATATTGGGGTCTTTTTTATTTCAATTTGAACCTTTTTTCTTGGGACCGGCCTTAAATATGATACGAGTAGCTCGATCAATGAAGTTTTCAGTGGATGTTTATATTAACTAGGTTGTATATATATTAATGCAATTCAATGTTATTTTATTTTCCAATAGTACTCCAGTTGGACATCTTTGTGGTACATTCGAACTGACAACAACATATTTTTTTTGGATGTAATTTAAAGTTCATATTAATGTACTCCCTCCGTCCCATTATTCTTGTCCTCTTTGCCTAATCATTGTTCCGCTTATTATCTGTCCTCTTTCTTAAAATAGTAAAAATTACTTTTAAACATAAAATGAAGTGGGTCCCCCTTACTCACTACTCAACCTCCACATTCTTATACTCTCTCTTTCTTCAAAAATCTATCTCCCACTCGATTATGTTCCGCTCCGAACTCAGAAAATTATGATTTTTATCTTTTTGAAAACTTTAGATTATTTCTTCAAATACAATATAAAAAAATATAAAAAATAAAAATCGATTGCCTTTTTTTAGCCTTGCAAAAATTTGGATAATTCTCATTTCTTTCCACCAACCACTCCTCGAAAACTGTGTCATTTTCTTTATACAATTAAAACTCATAAAATGCACACTAAACTAAAATTTCTTAATCTCCGTGCCGAAGTCAACTGGGACAGAATTAAATTATGAAATGCATTAATTATATTGAGGCCTTGTGCGATCTGTTTTTGGGCTTTAGGCTCGTGGCTGCATTCATTAATTTTATCATAGAGTCCAATTTGGGCCCATTCCCATGACCCACTAACGTATTAATTCACTCTTTATTGTTATCCCTCCGTTTCACTAATGAAGTTTCATTGCTTTTGGGGACGAGAATTTAGAAAGTGAGTGGAAAAGAAAATATATAGTATAAAAGTATAAAGTGGTGGGGTCATTTGTTTAGAGAGATTATGTTCCACTTTTTTCTTTTTTTCATTTATGGAATATGACTTGTTTAATGAAATATTCCAAAATAGAAAATGAGTATTGATTAATGAAACAGAGGTAATAGTAATATTTATTTTCAATATTATATTATATATTATATGAAACTACTAAGGCAAATTGGATTTTTTAGTCCCCAAACTATGTGTGTTTGGCCAATTTGATCCCTTATTTTTTTTTAGTTAATTGGTCCCCAAATTATAGAATTTTGGATGAATTGGTCCTTTTGTTAATTTTTTGGTAAGTCAACTGTTAGTCAATGATTTTTAAAGGGTATTTTCGGTATAATATTATTGAGGACCAAAACGTCCAAATACTAAAAAATTGAGGACCAATTTGGCCAATTTTTTTTTACTGAATTTTTTTTAATTTTACAAAAATCGAAAAGTATTTTAATCATTTTGATTTGTTTAAGGACCAACTACGCCAATTTTAAATAAGTTGAAGACCAATCCCTATATTTTGGGATCATAATCGTTAAATTTTATAGCTCTGTTATCAAAATTTTCGAATATATTATTATGATAAAGAGAGATAAAAACGTAGAATATTTGATAATCAACGAATAACTATAGTAGATTTCCATTCAAAACATGTTTTCATTCCAATATGATTTATTCAATAATTTTTCGTATATTTTATGTTTTAATCCCCTGTTTTCATAGTAATATTCGAAAAAAATTGGTTACGGAGTAATATATTTTATGTTTTAATCCATCGTTTTCATAGTAATATGATCCCCAAATATATTATAATTAACGGGAATGGTCCTCAACTTATTTAAAATTGGCATAATTGCTCCTTAAAAAAAAGCAAAATTATTAAAATATTTTTCGATTTTTGAAAAACTTAAAAAAAATTAAAGAAAAAAATTGGTCAAATTGGTCCTCAATCTTTCAATATTTGGACGTTTTGATCCTCAATAATATTATAAGGGACCAAACACTCATAGTTTGGGGACTAAAAAATCCAATTTGCCAACTACTAATGAAATCAGGAAAAGTTCAAATGAATAAAAACATGTGGGATTTGTATAAATCACTATCAACTTTATTTATAATATCATGGGTAGATCTTGGGCCGGATTACTTTTTCCATAGTGTCAGGTAAGACTAGTCGTTTTCTATAATTTGATTGAGTCTATGCCCCGTTTGGTTGGCAATGATTCTGCCTTAGGAAAGTAATTTAATTCCAAATTGTTAAAATTCTATGTTTGGTAGTATATGAAAAGTAATTTGATTAAAAGATTTTAAAATTCTGTGTTTGATTCAATTTTAGCAAAATACTAGGAAAGTAATGAGAATCCTAGAAATAAGAAAAATGGTGTAATAATTGTTGATTTTTTTCCCTTGTTTAGACTAGGTATTCTTTTTCCTTGGTACAAGGAAAGTAGTTTATTATTATTATTATTATTATTATTATTATTATTATTATTATTATTATTATTATTATTATTATTATTATTATTATTATTATTAAAAATAGAATAATAATTAGTTATTATTTAATAATAATATTATTAATTTATAGTTAATATAATTTTACTAATTAATCAAATATTTTAATTTATTTATATTTTTATTATTTTTTATTTATGAATAATAATAACAATTTAATAATAACTATTTTTCATAAATAATATTGTTATTATTCTGAAAATATTACTACTAAAATAAGTGAGTTCTTTAATAAGTTTATTATTATTATTAAAGAGGTTATTAATATTAAAAAAGATAGTTGTAAATATATATTTTATATATATACTTACCATATATTGTGATGACCATGTAAACCCTAAAAGCCCATTAGCCTACCTTGTACTCTATAAATAGAGATCTCCACCCACATAATAATACACATCTTATTTCTGCTCTCTCTATTTATTCTCTGCATTCTCTCTAGTTTATAACACATTATCAGCACGATTGTTCTACATTTACAGTTGCGATCGAGGATGGAATCGTTTCTTTCTAGTAAGTATCATTCTTATTGCAAAATATAGTGTTAACATTATTGATACTTGTTTCATTGGCCCCTATCCGTACGTCATCTGAATTAAAATTCTTAATTGCTAGTTTCTTGCATATGTTTATGTTATGATTACTGTTTAAAAACCGACGGGAATTGATACTTAAGAAAAAAAATCTTAATCTTGTTTTCATGTTGTTGCACGTTGTTCAGAGCCTAGTTATGAATATTGATTCAACCATTATGAATGTTCATATTATTTTATTTGGCCAAATCAATTAATTGGGCATTATATTAGATTTTTTTTTATAATCATTAGATGATTGAAATATAAGTGTGTATATATCGTTATGAATTGTTCGAAGAATACGAGAGGATATTCTAGCTACCAACGTTTATCTATTTTATTATATTATTGTTCCTAAAAGTAGCACAATACCTTAATATTCCGAAGAATATTACTTAACTTTTTGTTGCTCCGAAGTAACACAATTTATATTCCCGAAGAATATTTCATGCTCTTAAAGAACAATTGACACTTACTTATTGAAATGATTTAATTGTTGCTCGTAAGTAGCACAATTTAATATTCTTAAAGAATATTATATGCTCTTGAAGAGCAATTCCAAAACATATTTTTAACTTAAATTGTTGCTCCAGAAGTAGCACAATCAATATTCCCGAAGAATATTATATGCTCCTGAAGAGCATTTATTTTACACTTTTATTTTTTTATTTGTTTGTTATTTATTTGTTTAATGTTGAATCTAAATTGTTGCTCCTGAAATAGCACAATCCATATTCCTGAAGAATATCATATGCTCTTAAAGAGCAATTCAAATTTATTGAAATAACTCAATTGTTGCTCCATAAGTAGCATAAGTTAATATTCCTGAAGAATATTACATACTCTTAAAGAGTTATTAATATTATCTATGTATTTTTTTTATATACCTCGGCTTTTTTTTTATTGCATATTGTATAATATTTATATCTATATATACATACAATCTTAATTTGGTGCTCCTGAAGCAGCACATAATTAATATTCCTGAAGATTATTATGTATTTTTGATGAACAATTCATATAATATGTCTTATTGATGGGCGAATCTTGGTTCTTGAATTGTTATTGTTGTTGCTCCCGAAGTAGCACAATTTATATCCCAAAGAACATTATATGTTCCTAAAGAGCAATTGAGTTTCTAAAAAATATTAGTCTTTCGCCTGAAGCGGTGTAATATTAGTGCTCCTGAAGTAGCACAATTTGTATTTCTGAAGAATGCTACATGTTCTTGAAGAACAATTTAAGCTTTTAATTTTGACAAATGTTATATGTTCATAACTCTAATTGTTGCTCTTGAAGTAGCACAATTAACTCTACATGTTCTTGGAACAACTAACATTTGTCATTTTGAAATCATATATCACAATAACCATACTTTAATTGTTGCTCCTGAAGTAGCACAATTAATATTCTTGATGAATATTACATGTTTCTAAAAAACAATGTATATCTAAAGGTATGTTGTAATTTAAAATATTACCTAATTATATGGAGTGGTAGCAAGAGCTCCTCTTTGAATGACAATTGCATTTCCAATATCCTATTGAGGTTTAATTTCTTTTCAAGAATAGATGTGAGATCCGGTAGATCTCAAAATTCACAATTTATTGATTTCACGTATTATGAATAAAACTAAGTTGTTGCTCCGGAAGTAGCACAATTATATTACTGAAAAATGACCATATTGTGATAGTAACATTACCATCACATGTTTGTGGAAATGTCTCAAATATAGTATTTTTATATACTATTTAACTTTTGCTCCTGAAGTATCATTTATATTCCAGAAGAATATTAAATACTCTTAAAGAGCAACTCGCATTTTCGATGATATATGTTATTTTTGAATGAAAAACATTATTTATGTCTTATTGACATTAATGCACTCCTGATATCGATGTTCATCTGCCAATAAGAGGGCATGAGAGAGACAATAGAAATGAAGCATCCCAATAGGATTGCTTAAAGATATAATTGATTGTCCTCCCTAAAACTCGATAGGAGTATATGCATCCTAAATTGCAAGATTTTCAAATCTAGTGCATCGAAATTATTGAAGGCTCCAGAAGAGCATGTGACATTCTATCAAATGATACGAAATCAACTATTATGTTTACCCTTACTTTAGTAAGTCTAGAAGAAACTTACTAAGTTTTAAGGATATCCGCTGCAATGGATACCATACTGAAAAAATAATATATAAAGGTAGTGATTCTTTTGTATTTAGCCAGGAGCTAACAAAAGAAAAGTTATCACACTACTACCTTGAATGTATTACACATTCATAAAAATAAGTGAGACAAAACATGTCATGAACCGGAAGTTCAAAGAGCTCTATGCTTTGACATGATAAGTTTGGACATCTGCAAGCAACTTTGATGCGCAACATAATTAAAAATTCATATGGGCGTTGCAGAGAGATCCTGAAGGATCTCTTAATTTCCACGAATGCTCGATTTTTAGAAGAAATATAGCACTTGCTAGAACTACAATTTCAAAAATAAAGAGCTCAATTCCATCAAGAAGATTTGCCTTGATAAAGCGAGTGAGTTTATTATACTCTAAGTTCCTCCAGAAGAAGACTTATATTATACTCCCTCCGTCCCGTCCGACTTGGCTTAATAGGTTTGGGCACGGTTATTAAGAATAGTGGGTAGTTGTGTGTAAAGTGGTATAAAGTGGTGGGATCCATTAGAATTTATTAGAGTATTATTTTAGTTAGTGACCAAGTCAAGTGGGACAATGAAAAAGAGGAAAGAAGCCAAGTCGGGTGGGACGGAGGGAGTATTACTTTGGAATTGAGATTTAACACTAAGTTGCTCATGTGCATAATAAATGTTTTTGTACGTATAAAAATGAGTCTCACAAGAAGATTGTTATTATGATAAAATAACATTCCCAACATTAGGTGGAACATATGTCACATTTGGATTCCTGAAGTAATCAATGTGAAATCTACATCCAACAAAAAGCACAAGAACAAACTAGTCACATTCGGATTTCAGAAGTAATCAATGTGAACAAGAAGTCAAAAGACTCACTTGCAAAAGATTGCAAACCAACTTCTTGATGCTTTTAATCTGTGTATATAAAAGAAGTGACAATGTCATATATTTGCTGCGAAACCCCCCCAACAAGAATTCATGTCTCTGAAGGACAAGCATAAATGATAGCATATGCATTTAAAATTCGTCAAAAATATGGTCGACCAATTGGTTCTAAAAGAAATTTTGTGTCTAAGAAAATGGGCATAAGATATGAACCAAACAATGACGAAATGATTAATCAATCAAATGAAGTTCCTAAAGAACTACAAGCTTCTGGAAATTATGAGATCTCAATATATTGGAGAGATCAAATATCGTTGTGGACGCATGACGATATATTCGCCTTTAATATGACTCGTGAAATGAAAAACGAGGATCCTCAATGATGATCTATAAGAGATTGTCAAGATTGAAATAATTGGCCAAAGAGGAACGAAGTCATATAAGGTGAATTAATATTCCCTAGAAAGCCGAAAATATTTGGACCTGTAGTTCCAAAATCCGAAAAGTATATCCCCGAAGGATACAAATGTGTCTTTGTTACAAAGAGAAATAAAAATTGCGAGATATAGGGCAATACTCGTAATACAATGTTTCTCTCAAAGATCGGGAATTAAATATGTACTCTCCCTTATTAGACGCCATTATATTTGATTAATCTACTTATGTCACAAAAGGCTTGATATGCGCCTTATGGATGTAGTAAATATTTATCAATATGATTCACTAAATAGTGACATATATATAAAGATCCCTGAAGGATTTAACTTGCTCAAAGCATGTAAGTCAAAAAGATATTTTCAATTAGGATCGCAAAAGTCACCGTCGTCGATTTGAAATAGTGCAGCCATATATGATATAATCATAACGACGAGAATTCATTCACAGAAGGGTACATAAATGATGACTTGAGTTTGATTGAAACTCCTGAAGAACATAATACTTATATGTATACTCCGTCAAAATGACTTACATAGAATAAGTAATTATGAATTATTTTATTCATTGATAATCCAACTCACATGCTTGTCGGCATTAGGGGGAGATATAAAACATAAATGATAGAATGCCGCAATATCTCGTTGGATTAATTATTAGATTCACGCACTATGAACCAGAAGTTCATCAAGTTATTTAGTGCAAAAGGAGTGACTAAAATCTTATATACTTGTTGTATATGCACCATGAACGAACTGAAGTTCCTCATAGAAAATATAAATCAATTGATTCTCATCAGCGCCAGAAGCGTGAGATATTTATTGGTGCTAAGAGATAAGAAGTCCGCGGAATACAAAATTAGAACATATCACTCCAAATTTCTCCTGAAGAGGATATGTGAATTATTATGTACAAAAGTAATTGATGAAATCAACTCATGCCTAAAGACGGAGTTCGAATCTAAATACTTGGGTTGAACTAATAATTGTTTCGACCTGCAGATCTAGCATCTCCCTAATGGAGTTATGCTAGTCGACCTACCTGAATGTCTTTAAAGAGATTTTATTTTATTGCATCCACATAGCTACCTAATGGTTGCTTCAATCACTTGAAGTGGATGGAGACTCATTTAGACCTATAGAAGATAACAAAAATGAGGACCAGAAGTTCCTTACTTATGTGCAATTGGAAAATTTAAAATGGTATTGACCATCATTTGTTATCTTCAAGGCAAACATGCTATTATCTTTGATGATAATTAAATTTGTGTTGCACATATTAGTGTAGACCTTAAAGATAACCTTGAAGATTGTTATCTCGAGGGGGAGTAACAAATTGTAAATAATCCTGAAGATTAGACTGACTCCTAAAGGTCAAATGACCCTGAAGGTCAAATGGTTGTACTCTTTTTTCCTTTCTAAGTTTTTCCCAAAGGGTTTTCTTAGTTAAGGTTTTTAACGAGGCATCCAACGCAACACATGAGAAAATGAGTCATTGAGATTGAATCATAAAAGAGTCAATGCAACACATGATCTCCAAAAGAGTGGCGGCATCAACATCCAGCAAATTCGCTCAAGTGACAACCTAGCAGATTCTTTTACAAAGGCATTACCAACATTCAAGAAGTTGTTATACAAGATCGATATGCGCCGACTCAAAGATCAAGAATGACTATATTGAGGTGGAGCAGCTGTACTCTTTTTCCTTCGTCCAGTTTTTATCCCAATGGGTTTTTCTGTCAAGGTTTTAACGAGGCAGCAGTTTCTTTTAGGGATGGTCAATCAAGGGGGAGTGTTATAAATATATTTTATATATATACTTACCATATATTGTGATGACCATGTAAACCCTAAAAGCCCATTAGCCTATCTTGTACTCTATAAATAGAGATCTCCACCCACATAATAATACACATCTTATTTCTGCTCTCTCTATTTATTCTCTGCATTCTCTCTAGTTTATAATAATTTTTAACTAATACTATTTTATTATTATTATTATTATTATTATTATTATTATTATTATTATTATTATTATTATTATTATTATTATTATTATTATTGAAAAAGATATTATTGATATTAACTAAATATTTTGAATATTTTATTATAAATTATATAATTAAAAAAATACCAATAATAATTTTGGGTGATTTTATATATTTATAAAATAATAATATAACAATTAACAAATAATTGATGCTAAATATATATTTTATTCATATTATTGATAACATGATTTTACATTTGTATCAATCAAACAAGTGCAAGTAATTTGTTTTCTTTATAATCATATTCCACGGGATCAAATTCCTCAGTAATTTTACTTTCTATAATCATTTTCCTCGCAATCATATTCCACAGAATCATATTCCCTAACAACATTATTTCATGACAACCAAATGGGTCCTATAATTAATACTACTGCAACATTATTTCTTGTAATTTATTCGGACACAAAACTAATTCTAAAATGTTCGTTTGATATTTCTGGATTTGCAAGAGCAAATGATAAACTCTGTATTTCCTCTTTAATTTTAGTATATACAGTTAATGCAAAATATTTGCATCTATATATACGTGCTAGGATTTTTGTACTTAGTGTTACGGTCTTCAAGTTATAATTACAAATATTTATTGAAAAAGACTTTATTGACATCATCTGCAGTATAGCTAGATTCTTGATTAAGCCAAGGGCACAACTAAATAATGTATCATTAATCATAAAGCAATAAAAATCAGTTGTCAATCAACTAGCTAGTTTGAAGTTTAAGCCCCTCATTAGGTTGCTAATACACGCACGCACCCTCAAAGAGAGAGAGAGAGAGAGGGTCAAAGAAACATCGGCTTAAATGGGAGTAAAGTAAGATAAATACAGATTCAAATAATTGTCCTACTTTTAGGGCATAGGTTTTAATTAGGGTTAGGGCTCACCCATCAACTTCATTTTTATTACAAGCAGCTATCACTATCTGGGAAAATTCTATCCTGGACCGGGTCCATAGCTTAAACTATGGACCTTGTGGTCCTTAACATGCCACATCATCCCTCTCTTCTCTAAACTCCTCCGCCTTCTTATTGATACATTCCTCCATAAGCCCGCAGCAATTGCATTTTGCGAAATCGACTTCGAGCTGGCCCGACAGGGAATTCACGGGCTCGTTCAGTTCGGGCCCAACTGCCATCGCCATTGATTCGTTTATTATGCTCGTCGACATCTCTGAGAAAGCGAAAAAAATATCAATATCAAAATCAAAATCGAGAGGGTAATGGGAAATCAAGTAACCAACGAAACAAAAAGAGCAGATTTTACCAGCTGATTAAGATCTCGATCGGAAATAGGGTGGCTGACTGAAAATTGGGTGAGAATTTGAATATTTTTCTATCTTTCTTTCTCCCACTCGCCTTCTTCTTCTTCGGGGATGAAGAAAGTATACATTAAAGACATGTCAGAGAAAGCCCAATCGATCGAAGAGATAAAGTTCGAAAAAACTCCCCTTTTCCCTAATTGATTTTCTATGATTTCAATAGAAATCAGTCGATCAACGAGGTTTAAGGGATTTTTGAGAATAGAGAGAGAGAGAGGAGAGAGAAGAGTTTAGAGAAGAGAGGATGATGTGGCAGGTTAAGGACCACAGGGTCCATAGTTTAAGCTATGGACCCGGTCCAGGATAGAATTTTCCATCTGGACGTCAAAATCCTTCCACACCCACCCTTCCATCCCTGCAATTAAATGCCCCACAATCCATCTATAAACATACAAATTAATATATATATATATATATATATATGAGGAGGTTTAAATGTGAAGAATTTGTTATCGTGTGAACGTGTAAACACTGCACTTTAAAGATAAATGTACTGCACTTTAAAGACGAAGATACTGCATTTTAAAGTGCAGTACTTAAAATGCAGTACATTTGTTTTTAAGTGCAGTACGTAAAGTGCAGTATATTTACATTGAAAGTACAATACGTTTGTCTTTAAATTGCAGTATTCACACGTTCACATGATAAGGGCAGTTCGTACGGGAACCACTCCATTTATATATATATATATATAATTATTTTAATGTGGAAAAAATTAATGATCATTAAACTTGAATATATATTATATTTTTTGCTGCACTATTACAACATAACTGCTTAGAAGATGTGTAAAATTCAAGAGTCAAACTTCTTGACTGGTATTTATGACATTATTATTAATTGGTTAATTATTTCAATTATATAAATGTAACTTTTCCCTCCAAATATATATATGTGTGGGCTATTATTTCTTTTTTATAATGTTAAACATATAGTACTTTCATTGTAGTATAATTTGGTTTTCCAATAAAATCTTGGTCAATGTGACTCTAAAGTGACTGTATAATTTTAATGTGATATACAACATTAATTGAACAATTACAATTAACTGCGAATTCTTTCTCATGATTGAAGATGTGTAATATTCATGAGTCAAATGTTTTGAGTTTTGACTCATACCCATGACAAGATTAATTGGTTCTTTCGACACTATGAATTATTTCATAAAAAAATATAATTTCTTCAACTTACATCTAATTAAAATAGGAATCTTCTCTTATGTAAATTGAAAACCAATTTCTTTATGTGTCCGTTCATCATCTCTTATTATAACATTCAAAATATATATGTAGTTATCTTTCGATAGTCATATTTATTACAACCAGTTAGAAAATACATTATTTCTAGAGAAATATGGATGTGTATATACACATAGACAGATGTTGCTTTCTTTGGTTCGAAGTATAAATTGCAATTAGGAATTGAGTTCGAGTTCAGGATCATTCATTAGGAATTTCAAATTGGTTGATCCGAAAACGTATCAAGTCGATCACTAAGGTATGAGAAACACAAATTTTCTAGATTTTTGAAATCTTGATTCTAATAGACTTAATCCAAATATTTTACATGATTTTTACATATAGTTTCATTCTTCATTAAAAAAACCTCTAATCAAACAACCCTAATAGATTAAATTCTTGAATATACTAACTTAGCATCGTGTGATTGATTATTTCGTAGGTGGTTGAAATGTACCGTAATTGAAAGAGGTAATTATTAAAGAAGGGAAAAGAGATACTCCTAGTAATTAACTATGCACGAGCATTATTGGTCTTGGTCTCCCACAACCCAAATATACATTATTACATTCTTTCTAATCTTTAATTGCAAATACATACATGCACATGCATATATCATATATCATATATCATATATATGTATATATATGTACGTAATGGAGGCAACCCCACCACTACCACTCTCTCCTCCTCCATCACCATCAATGGTGTAGCATCCAACCTCTCTCACACATAATCGAGCATCCCCTTCTCTCTCATCCCTCCTCTCTCTCCTTCCTCGTCATCATCTTGTCCAAAATTTAGAGAAATTCGTTGGAGTTAGATCACTCCTTTAAAACCCCTCCACCAAATCCGATAAAGACAATAATTGTTAGCATTTACAAGCTCCACCAAAAATGCTTCCTCCACCACCCAACTGCAACAACCCTTTTGAATCCACCTTCCTCAAAACGACGTCTCCCCACCAAAACCCTACTCCCAAGTCTCCCCTCTTCAACTTCCCTTCCCCTTTCCTCGACGAACACGAGTCCCTCCTTAACCAAATCTTCTCCCAAATCGAGACCCACAACCCTAATCGCCATGAACCCACAAAAAGATCCAATCTTGGCAAATCAAAAATCGAGGCGCTGCCGAAGGGCCTCGGCATAGTACCGCGGCGGAGGGCGGGAAAGAAGGACCGGCATAGCAAGATCTGTACGGCGCAAGGGATTAGGGATAGAAGGATGAGACTCTCTCTCCAAGTTGCCAGAAAATTCTTCGATCTTCAAGATATGTTGGGCTACGATAAAGCGAGCAAGACGATAGAGTGGCTGTTTGCCCAGTCGAAGGAGGCCATTAACGAGCTCGCCGACGACGCCCACAAAGGAAAGACTGAATCTTTCGCGTCAGAGTGCGATGATTTCTCGGGAGTTGAGGAGACAAATTCGTCCAACGTTGTACCGAATCCGTCCAAACCTAGTTTGAAAGAGTCGAGGGAGAGGTCGAGGGAGAGGGCGAGGGAGAGGGCGAGGTGCCGGACGAGAGAGAAGATGCTGGTAAAGTACCTCCAGTTTTCTGGGGATAATTGCTTTTCAAACCCTAATTTCGAAATAGGGAAATTAGGGTTTTCGAATTGCCCATTTGAAGGAGTCGATCAAGATCGGGAAATTACGGTTTCTCCGTTTGAATCCTGTTACAGCTCGATGGAACAGCAATTGTCTGAGAATTTCTCTTATTATGCGGATCCGAGCAGCAGTGGTTTGATGGGATTTCTTGGGAATTGGGAATTGCTTCCACTATGGAGGTAATCTCAACTTGGTTTACAATTCGGCCACCTCGGAATTTCAGTGATTAATTTCTCTCTCATAAATTAGCATACTTTTTGTTGGGAGAGAGAAGATTATTCTGCTAGCTAGTCTTTGCTCATATGATGTGTACATCATTTAAGTATGGTTACTGGGAGGACTTTGAATCCCTATGAATGTTTTGTATGAAAGGAGGATAGTTGATTATGATCCAACTGCACTTCTTGTTTTTATCACAATAATTTAGCCCAGCTACTACTTAATTAATTAATTTATTGCTATAAATGAGTATATATGTCAATATGTGTGTTTTCTTGAAGAATTTTCTGCTTCCTATCGTCTGCTTTATAGAATCTTGGGAATGATTGAAGAGAAGATACAGATAGATGGGTCAATTTAGGAAATGAATTAGGGGAGAATTTAAAATTTCGAGATGAAGGGGACAAAATCGACAATCTAGGAGAGCAAAAATGATAATTTTAAATTAAAAAAAATGAATTTGACACGAGTTTGGAGATCCACCAATGATTATGAATACATGATGCATATATATATATATATATATATATATATATATATATATAATGAATTGTAAGGCTGATATATATCAATTTTTTTTACTATGAGCTTATAAGGAATGATTTACTATAAGAGAACTCTCTCCCCCTTTATCTTGAACGAAATTGGATCTTGTGGAATCATATTAAAAATTTGCCGATACCTAATTATGATGCAGCTTTGATATATATAATGAGGCAGCCTGAAAAAAAGTTGCTCATTTTGCGAAAAGAGTTTGATTTGAAATTTACTGCACAAATCAGCCACCATTACCAAATCAATTCAAGAACCACAGCTTGCTAGCTAGCAATCTTGAGTACTTTAAATATATCCAAATTGCAAATCTTCCTCAAATAGAACATGCAATCATGAATTTTTCATATAAAGAAGCATGTAGAACTGATTAATTACATATTTAAGTTTTTCCTGTTATTTAGATTAATATAATTGTCTTTGCAAAATGTTAATTAAATGCAAAAACAATTTTGACTAATTAATTTCCCACTGCATAACTATTTTGAACTACTACGTATAATTGTTAATTTAATGATCAGTATATATGCTGGGAGAAATAATGGAGGTGAAGCTGAGGCATTAAATTAGTTTTTTATTAAATGGTAGATTTTCACATCAATGGCGATGGTTAAATTACATCTTAATTTGAATTCGAAATTGTTTCAGAAAGATGCGGCAGGTGGATGTTTTTAATATTTATCTAGGTTTGATCCATAAAAAGGTTAGGTTTTGCTGTAATATGTTATATGATGAACAATACTTTTGCTGCTTTCATTTAGCTGTTTAACTATAAATATACTCCATAAAAAGAGTATTAAACACGCATTTTGCATGATCTAGGTTGTACGGATACGTGATACTGTAATTTTAAAATTTTAAAACATGAATTGTGATTGAATATGGTAATTGGAGTGTAAAATTAATTCATTTTAAATTCTTTATTAAACTTATGTGCGGCATGTAATAATAATAACAACAATGCATAAAAAAAAGGAGCTAGCTATAGAGATATGATGGTCAAAATGGTCCTAGAAACATGTTAAATCAAATTATTAACTAAAAGTGCTGTAATATATAGAAATATAATCGATGTAACAATGATCTTAGTAGTACTCTAAAATCATACAAATCATAATAATAATATATTAAAGTTTAAATGAGGCCTTTTTTATGCCTATATGGCACCAAAAAGTGGGCACGATTAATGGAATTAATGTCCCCCATTTATTAAAAAATTAAATACTATCTTGATGGTGCGTGGACCAGCCAAAAACATAATATAAAAATGAGAGACGATAGAAATAAAAATTAAAAATTGGAAAAAGAAACATTAATGTAACATAAATTGCAATAAATATTGAATGGGGTTCTAATTAAGTTGTACTGCCAACTTTGAAATCAAGTGGTATGTTGTGATTGATCAGTCCTTTTCCTTTTGACCATATGTCACATGATAAGCTACAACATGACTATGCAATCATACTACACTATTTCAAATACTTTTTCTTGTGGCTAAATGTTACGAGTTTGGTTCTAGAATGAGTCTATAATATATGATTAACTTAATTCGATTTTTCTTGTTCATGTAATTTACATACTATTACGCATGGAAGAAGGTTAGAGGGTAAGGGTCAGGCCGCTGCGCCCAAAGAAAGCTGTTAGGCTGATTTAGGATCGTTGTATTATAGGCCCAAACGGGCCGGCCCAATTGAGCTGCGTTAGATGGACCGTGCGAGTTAGGCCCGCGGGCCGTAACGCTTTGTATTTAGATTTTGAAAAAAAAAAGCTAATTGACTTAAATGGTCCCATATATGATTTTAGGCTAAAATAGTCTCCAATTCAAATTTCTTAGTCAAATTGGTCCACAACTTTTTAGATTTTGGCCATATGGATTATTCTGTTAATTTAATCGTTAATCAATAGTTAGTCGGCGCAAATTTAAAAAATAGATTAAAATATTCAAAGTGTACTTTCGGAATAAAATTTCGAGGACTAATTCAGCCAAAATATTTTTACCCTAAAATTTTACTGAAGACCAATTCGACTAAAATTTTGCAGTAAAATTTACTAAGGACCAATTCGACCAATATTTTTACCGTAAAATCTACTAAAGACCAATTCAACCAATATCTTTATTATAAATTTTACTGAGAATCAATTCGACCAATATTTTTAACGAAAATTCTACTGACGATCAATTTGGCTAAATTTTTTACCAAAAAATATACTGATGACCAATTCGGCCAATATTTTTACCATAAATTTTAATGAGGGACCAACTCGGGAAAAAAATTTATTGGTCCCTCAGTAAAATTTACGATAAAGATATTGACCGAATTGGTCCTTCGTAAATTTTAAGGTAAAAATATTGGCCGAATTGGTCCTCAGTAAATTTTACCGTAAAATATTTGGTCGAATTGATCCTTAGTAAAAATTCTAGGTAAAAATATTTTGGACGAATTTGTCCTCTAAATTTTATTATGAAAGTACCATCTAGATATTATAATATACTTTTTACATTTGCGTTGACTAACCGTTGACTAATGGTAAAATTAAAGGGAAGGACTAATTTGACAAAAATCTAAAAAATTGGGGACAAATATTGCCAAAAAATTTGAATTAGGGATCAATTTGGCAAAACATCTCATATTTGGGGACCATCTAGGCCAATTTACCAAAAAAAAAAAAAAACATAATCTCCTACTTGTACTTATTATCCTAAATGAGTAGATAAAAATCACAAAATAGAAGATTTTAGTATAGTTTACTAATTTCGAGAAATTAGTGGTTTAGCCGAATTTATACGCAACCCGTCCCAATTATTGTGTCTATTTTGGCAATGCCGCGATTTTTAAAGAGAGTTGTTAGTTGTATTCAGAGTAGTGTAAAATTATGGGCTCTATAAAAAATTAAGTACAATAATTTGATAAAAAAAAACTAAATAATATATTCGAAACGATCCGAAATAAAAGACTTAACAAGATAATTGGAACCGAGGAGTATCAAGTACAATTTTATGGTTTGACAATCCAATAAGGACTCCCTTTTTGTTACTTGAATTTTAAGGAACAATTATTGGAAATTGAACCCATCTCCACGCCTTTTCTTCTGCTACTCTTACCTTAAATCCAAACATAAAACTATACATCCCATATAATTCTCTCTCCCCTTTACTTTCTCTCTCATGTATTTATGTATGCCTATATTTTTAGGTTCAACCTTAATTAATCCCAATCCACTAAAAAAACCTCGCCTAAACTCCTCCTTATTTCATTCCTCCATGTTTCCCCTACAAACCCTCCTCCCTCTCCACCACTCCTCTTCACTTGATCATGAAAATCCCTCCTCCACTCCATTCATTTCTTTGGCTTCTTCTTCTCTTACTTCTCATTCATCAAATCTACAACTTCGATCTCCTCGAAAAAACCTCAAACATCACCATCCCATCGTCGATATTAAGGCATCAACCGTTGATCACTCATAGGAAAGCACTTGCTAGCAATTTCGACTTCACGCCGTTCCTCCACCACCACCGGAAACTTCCGCCGGGTGGAGAGGAGATCGATCCACGGTACGGTGTGGAGAAGCGCCTCGTACCAACCGGTCCGAATCCGTTGCACCATTAATAGTCTTATTCTTACATGCTATATTCATCATGCAAGAAGATGGTTAGTGACATTGTCTTTTCTTTTCTTTTTTCTTTTTTTTTTGGCATTTAGTTCTCAAATTTTATTTGTTTTTGTATTTTTGGGATCATGAGAATGGTGATCTATGAAACTATGTAAATTTACGAGATGAAATCATTCTTTCTTTCTATCATACTCCCTCGGTCTCATTCATCTTATCTTGTTTTTCATTTCGGATTGTTTCATTCATCTTGTCCCGTTCCAAAAATAATAACGTTCCTACACACAATTAACCACTCTCTGTTTATGGGACTCACCCTCACAACTTAAACTCTTCTTAATATACGTGTTGAAAAGAAAATAGACAAGCAACGGAGAAAGTATTTTCTTTTGTGCTACGAGTTTTTTTTTTTTGAAAGTATTTATTACATAATTTACCTTACAATGAATGTAAAATTGAAGAAACACATGAGTAGATGCGACGGCACGGCAGGAGGGTAACTTAGCTAACAACTATATAATGATATTAGAGTGGTTGGTCAAAATTAGGAGCCTTGATTACTTAAGAACATAATTAAATTATATAGTGTGTGCATTGCACGTGATGAGCTGTATTTGTGTACTATTGCAAATCCGTGTTTCCTGCTGACCTCAATTTTCTCTATTTTAAAATTACTTTGATTCAAATTAAATTGTTTAATTGGTATTTTGAATAGAGGTGATTTCTAAAATAGTCAAGCAAAACACAAAAATAATCATCTTTTGAATGACATTGACAATAAAAATTACTACTAACTTTTTCATTTTTATGACTAACCCTACCAGTATCGATATTGGCGTTTTCATATTATTATCAAAATTTAATATTACTATTTTTAAATGATACCACATTTGAATATCTCATAATTGACCACTAAAATTGATTGATTGATTTTCTATAATTTTTCTTTTTGTTCATCAACGAAATTATATTAAACAACAAAACAGTAGATACAATCAAAACAAAAAAAAAACTAAAATTTCATCAGGACAAATACCCTCCACCGGAAAAAGGTTCCTACAAACTAAATCCTTCCACGTTTTGAGGCACGCCCATTTTGCTAAATAGTGTGCGGATTTGTTCCCCAACCTTTGAATCTTGGCAATTTTCTATTGCTTTTGAAGACTGTTAATGTTCAAGATGCTAGGAAGAAAGCCTTGACCTTACCAAAAAGCAGTTGCATCATTAAGGGTTGATGAGATCGACAACTTCAAGAGAATCTGTCTAAAAATAATTTTCTCGAAAGAAAGCCATGGAGATAGCAACAAACTCGATAGTAGCGGCACCAAAAAAGGACATGCGGTCAATTTAATAATCGCTCCGCAATGATTACGAGCAACTGCAGCATGATTTTCTACAATTGATACGTCTACATAGACGCATACAAATAAAATATAATCTTTTTTTTTTTGTCCATATGGGATGGCCTAACGGTTGAGGTAGGTGGCCCGGGACCGATAGGTCCTTGGTTCAATTCCCATCAAGACCGCTAGGTGTTGCTTGTCACCCTGTCACATTAAGGGTGGTTGAACCCTAGCCTGCACAAGGAGCGTGGTTTACCCAGTGCGCTTGCTTGTCACCTTGTCACATTAAGGGTGGTTGAACCCTAGCCTGCACAAGGAGCGTGGTTTACCCAGTGCGCACTGAAAGTAGCGGTTGCGGGTTCCATGAATCAAAAAAAAAATATAATCTTTTTTAAATAGTGTAGTTTTTCAGAACTATTTCCCGGTGATATTAATTAATAAGAAATTATTAGCAACGAGGGTCTAAACCACGCTCCTTATGCAGTAGCCTGCAAACTTTCTTATTAATTAATAGTGTGGTTTACCCAGTGCACCCTCGTTGCTAATTTTTAAATAGTATGATATTAATTAATAAGAAATTATTAGCAACGAGGGTCTAAATATATATTTATTCTTGTAAGCGGCGCAAAACGTATTTCCGGAAAGTTGATGGCCTAATTTGTAAATACTTTGCCCACTTCCTCATCTATTTTCCAATTATCATCACCCATAAAATCTTCGATCGCAGCAGCAGAATAAATCTTGCATTCCGTCAATCAATGGCGTCCTCCTGCCCTTCTCCCCTTCTTCCTCGATCATTCTTGGCCCCTCTAGATTCTCGCCGCCTTTCTACAGTTGAAAATGCTAAGATAAGAAGGGGAATAAGAAAAGCAAACAAAAGCCGTCATCTGACGGTCGCTGCCGCCAATGCCGGTGATGTTAAGCCGACCAAGTTGGTTACTTTCTTGGGTAAAGGGGGCTCCGGAAAAACCTCCGCCGCCGTCTTTGCTGCTCAGGTATAGTTGCAGTCACACGCTCACGCACGCAGTTTCTTGATTAATCTTTGGTTTAGGGTTCTCAATTTCTCCTCTGAGATTAACTTTCTTGTGTATCCAATATTACAAATTAATATTCATTAAATTAGTACATTATGAGAGTTTAATCGAATTAGGTAAGAAGGATATATATATTAAAAATAAAAAATCAAGGAATAATCATTTTGAAACTATCAATTGAATCAATTCAAGATTTAAAAGATGGTGTACTAGTTCTTTTTAATTATATATTAATTTTAATGAAAATTCCTTCATAAAGATATTCTAATTTAACAAAGATCAACAATTTAAATGATTAGATTTTAATCCATAGTATTTCTTAGGCATGTTATGATGCATAAACTGTTTGCTTAATTCAATCCAGCATTATGCTATGTTGGGGCTGAAGACATGTCTAGTGATCCATTCTCAAGATCCTACGGCTGAGCATCTCCTCAACTGTAAAATCGGACCATCTCCGGTCGAATGCAATGGCAATTTATCAGCTGTTAGACTTCAAACCACCAAGGTTAATTTGCTCTACATTTTTAAGCTTCATATCCACATAGTAGTTTTAATTGTCTAATCGGAGTTTTGTTACGCGTAGATGATTCTTGAACCCCTTAAGAAGCTCAAGCAGGCTGATGCACAGCTTAATATGACACAAGGTATTCTAGAAGGGGTAGGTAGGTAGCACCTTCTCTAATAGCCTATTATAGACTTATATATATAGTAGTAGAGATTTGAATCATTAACTGTTTTTATAGGTGGTTGGTGAAGAGCTCGGTGTACTTCCGGGTATGGATTCTATCTTTTCTTCTTTGGAACTTGAACGGTTCCTTGGTTTCTTTATGTCTCAAAGGAATAGTGGGAAAGCAAAGTTTGACATAGTTGTATATGATGGTATAAGCACGGAAGAAACTATACGTATGATCGGTGCTACTAGTAAAGCGAGGTTAGTGAACGATAAGTAGAGTAGAAGCTATACGTTTCCGTTCACTTTCTTGAATGATTTGTTGTTGTGTGAAGATTGTACTTGAAATATGTGAGGATGCTGGCTGAAAAAACCGATCTTGGGAGGGTAGCCGGTCCATCTCTCTTGAGACTCGTAGACGATACCCTTAGTCTAAGTGTTAATGCTACTAATCTGAATGGAAGAACAAGTTCAGACACATGGGATTACTTAGAAAAAACATTGGAGGTAAATTTTGTTTATGGATTAGATTTAGATACAATTATTTTACTTTTTATCACAATCTTCTGAAAGTGTGCATCTTCTTTCTATAGAAAGGATCTTGTGTCTTTGCTGATCCGCGTAGCTTCGGATGCTATCTTGTGATGAATCCTAATAATCCCATATCAGTAAACTCTGCATTAAGGTACTGGGGTTGTGCAATTCAAGCTGGCACACAAGTATCCGGTGTATTAGGCCAACCTTCAGCAGATGATTCCCCTACTGCATTATCTGTATCTCTCAAGACCAGCTTTGCTCCATTGCCTTGTGCTTTCATCCCACATCTCAATTTCAGCAACCAACTCCATTGGAATGACATCATGGCTAGTGATCGGAGTAAATGTGCTAGAGATATATTTTCGGCGACTAGTGAGGAGAGAGTATCTTCTGTGAGATTCGACCCGTTGAACAAATCAGTGGAGCTGTTCATGCCTGGCTTTGACAAGTCAGAGATCAAGCTTTACCAAGTATGTTTATTTTGTTTTACTCCTTAAATCTTTGTAGAATGTTGTAAGATGGTGGTTGGTTTGTTACAAGATTGTGTTTGAATTTGCAGTTTAGAGGTGGATCAGAGCTTTTGGTAGAAGCTGGAGATCAGAGGAGAGTTGTTCATCTTCCTTCTCAAATTCAAGGGAAGGTAGGAGGTGCCAAGTTTGTGGACAGAAGACTTGTTATTACAATGAGGCAGTAGTCTTAAAGAGTGTAATAAAATTCATTGTTTATGCCAAGCCTCCATTTTGTATACACATATTTATAAATCCCAGTCTTGAATTCATGTTCAACACTAGAATTTTATGTTTTTCAACAAAAAGAATGATCCCACATCGAAAAATCTGGATCTTTTAAAGAGTTGATTGATGATTCGCATTCTTGAAAGTAGAATTGAATTAGTACATATGTATTAACTTTCTGTCTTCAATTCGTGTTCAAACTTTATGTTTCTCAACAAAAAGAATTAGATTAACAATCCCACATCGAAAAAATGGATCTTTCAAAGAGTTCATTACCAATTCCCATTCTTGAAAGTAGAATCCTTACATCTTAAGAAAGCCTTAGAAATATCTCTTTTAGCTATCCCATTTCCATCTTCTTCCAGCTTCAGCAAGCACCTTAGCTCGAGCTTGGCTTTTTCGCGCTTCGTCTTCGACCCAAGATCTGCACAAATAGCTTCAACACTCACTCAAAAGCTTCACTATACAAGCACTAGTTAGTTAACAGACAAAATCTCACCTCAATATCCGCAGAGCTTCTATTTCAGCTTCTAAAATCGACTTTGCATCGAGCAATCCTTCATATTTCTCCTGCAGATCGTGTTGCATATCCTTTACAACACGAAGCTCATCAATATACTTGGCCTTGTCAAGAGTAAGTCTTTCAGACATTTCCTTCACTTCTGCTTCTAAACTAGAGAGTAACTGCTGCTGACATTCCAAAGCTGCCTTCTGCTTTACCAATTCGGGTGAACCACTTTCTTGAAGAGCCTTCTCTTCTTCCAAATATGCAAGGGCGGATTGGTAATCCGCTTCCACTTTCAAGGCGCGGCTTCTTTCTTCCTCCATCTTTGCTTCCCAGTAGCGTGGTATGTCGCCTCTCTCTAGGATTTCAGAAATCAGTTCTTGCAGTTCAGTTTCTCTCGAGGCTTTTTCGGCTTCAAGTCTTGATAGTTCTGCTTGTATGAATTCTGTCACTCTTCCACATGTTAGTGCAACGGCAACCTGAGCTTTCGTGCATGGTTTGCTAGGCTGCAATCGCCTGCTCTGTCCTGTGAAGAGTATAGTTCAGTCATGTCAATCTACATTGCTATATATCACTTAGAAATTGACCAAAACGTCCGGTAAGAAAGATGTTTTGTATACCAAAAGAAGCCATATTTAGACAAAAAAAAACTGATACTAATCTTAAGGCAATATACATTTTTTATAGCTAAAAAGGCTGAGATGTTATTTATGTGCGTTTGATTAACACGGTCGTGATCGTCTGCTTTAATGCTTCTCCATCACTCAAGGAAGTGAGCATATGTTTGGTATTAAATCAAGAAAGTAAATGGGAGAGACACCAACAAGAAAGAGGTGAGAATGAAGAAAAGGAGAATAGAAATAACCAAATACTCGTCTGGTTATGCTGTTTCTATCAGCTCGATAGTCCACGAAAAGTTCTGACAATGCATCCGAAGAGATCTCCTTCACATCTAGAAAACCGATGTTCCTCCTTGCCATCTGAACTGCAAGAAAATCAGTTTTTTAGAGAACTACTAGGCATCAAGTTTAGTATTGGCATTCCATTTTTGTGAGAAAAGGATAGAGGTAACTTTGAAGAAGTCTTCATACCTCTTTATTGGTTTCAGGAAGGATATCATACTCTATTTTCGCTTTCCAAGTAACCAAATCTTGGCGAGATATGAACCTATAATATCAAATAATACGCTATTGGTTACAACAATTATTCTTGGGGAAAAAAGATGGCGAATGTTGAGGTACCTTTCTGGAGAAAAATTCATAAATTCTTTGTCCCCATTATGATTTGAGCCATGATTTCCTTCTGATAGTTTGCTTCTAATAATACCAGCCTCAGCTAGAGCTAAATGCAGTTTCGACACAATTCAAAGATTTTTCTTACACATATTCACAATTAAATCACAAAACAATCAGTTGATAACTTAACTAGAACTTACTTTGGATATGTTCAAAATCAGGGTCTTCGACTCCCACATCATCAAAGGCAGTGATTTTAGAACCGCGAAGTGAAGCAAAGGGATTTAGCCGATGTTTCTTACTCCTGAAACCAAATAAAGAAATGGTAAGAAAATTAGTTGATATCATCCAAAGTAACTTCAGAAGATGAGACTAACACTACCTCTCCAGCTGCGAATTTGCTCGCACTAACCATCGTGCATACTCCCGTCTAGTACATAGCTCATCTGCTCTGATATCATCTTCAATAATCTGTAAACCTTGATCGGAAGAGTAAGAAGTATAGAGAGAACTGAGAAGCTTTACTGTCTTATTACAATGGCAGGAAAATACTACTAGCAATCAATTCTTGAAGTTAGTTTTTTTTTTTTTTAAAAAGCACGTGTTCATCTAATTATCTAGAAACAATTAAGAACGGTACTCTTAGACCTTAACGAAAAAAGAACTGCAGAAATGCCTACGTATTCGTGTCTAGTAAGTATGTTAGTTAGGCAACTAAAATACTAAGCAGCAGAGCAAAATGTCAAATTGGCAATTGTATACAAAAACGGAAGCAAAAAAGAACTCCGAGATGGATGCTGCAGATGATAATTCTCGTATCATATGTGATCAACTAAAAAGTCACCTTGAGTTTTTTCAGCGCTGAGATAGCTTCTTGCTGAGCAACATCCACAGAAAATGGAACTATAACACGCTCTCGCTTTTGCTCTGCAACGTATACAAGAATCAAGATCATCTCTTGAAGCAGAGGGTAGCCAGAATTATATGTGCTAAAAGGTAATCGAAGGTAGAATCCTCATAATCGAAAGTTATGTAATCTTAATGTAAAAAAGGCACATTCATTTTTACAAAAATACTTTTTCTTTTCGCCTAGTCCTTCCAAAGTTCATAACAAGTGTTTTGAACTGCAAGAGGAAAGCAAGATAGAGAATCTATCTACCCCTAAAAATAATATCATAGAATCACCTTTCACCACAAAAGGATCAGATACTTCAGCCAATGTTTCCTCAGGCATCTGAGATTCTGCCAATGGCACATCATCATGATGAACTTCTTCAATTCCAACGTCTTCCTTAATAGTTAACGAAGGCACCGAAAACGGATTTCTGAGTCTAACACCAAAACCTTAACGAGACAAATACAATGTTAAACCAACAATCAAAACATAGCTAACAACTAAAACGGCCTAAACTTAATAACCACCTTCTTAGCTAAATTACAATCAAAATTAGCCTAATGACACCGATTAATGAAAGAAAAACTCAACCTTTAGAAGTGAACGCAAAATAGGCAAGCAAACCAAGGACTACAGCAACTGAAGCTCCAGCACCGACAACAGCAAATGTCCGCCAACCTAACAATAAACACATTTCATAACTAACTGAAAAAATCCCCCGATTGCTAGGTTAAACATAATCTAAAAGATCAGACGGTCACCTTTCTCTTCAACTGGTTCTGGAGCCGGTTCCGCGATTGCCCAACCATTGTAATCATCAGGACTGACTTTCTCCCAAGAATTCCAAGATAATTCGAGACTCGAGTTTCGCTCAGCAATTGAAGCTGACAGCGAGAGGTGCCTAGGGTTTCTGCTCGTGATGGAGAATGGGCTTCCATGAAAATGGAAATTGAAGCGGTTGTGTGACGATAGAGGGGTTTTTGAGGACAAACAAAGCGAGATTGATGACATTGAGCAGCACATCAGTGAGGGTTTAACTCCTCGTTCTCCACTTAGTAATTTCTATCGTAAATTAGGGCTGAGAAATTGGGCAGAATCAGATGGAATTGAAGCCGGAGGGTAGCGACTACATATTCATCGTCGACTTCCTTATAATAATATATATATATATATATATATATATATACTCGGATTGTATTCTTACTCGCATTAATTTTGAAATTCGAAGCTTAGTAAAATAAAATAAAAATACTAATATAGCTACTTTAGGCAAGTTATTAATCACCTTCAAAGAAAATAATCACGAAAAGGAGTATTAATTCCCAGCTTGAAATCGAATTAGAATTCAAATCATAAAGTTTGTTCTGCAATTTAGATTGAGCTCAAAATTTATCACATTGAGCTTGGACAAAATCTATCAAATTGATAGGAATTTATTCCCTCGATCCCGTTATAAGTGGCCACATTCAGTATGAGAAAGAAAATAAGTGAAACAATGAAATCCGCTATAGGTGGCCGCATTCAGTATGAGAAATAAGATAAGCGAGATAATAAGAAAGTAGAAGATTGTAGATGATAAAATATATAAGAGAAGATGATCAAGTAAAAAAAATAATGATAATTATTTACCATATTCGAAAAGTGACCAATTTAATAAACATTTCAATCAGGATCTATAGGCCAAACACCTTATAATATGTTTTTTGTACTTCCACATAATTTTTGCGCTCTTGTTTTATAAATATACTAGCACATCTTATTAACCGTGTTGTGCACGGTGGTGGGATTATGCCCTATATATTTATTTAGATTAGATCATAAGAGTAACAGTAAAAGGTAGGTCATATTGTTACATTATTTCAGCATTGTAAAACATAATAGAGTTATGTAAATCTGACGATATCGTAGTGCTTGAATATGCACTAATTATAAAACAAGTCAAATTATTCAATTTTATAAAAAATCAATAGTTTTATAAAATAACAAAGCTCATATACATAAAAAATGGAAAGTTTATTTTTTCTTATATTATTATATTCGATAAGTATGTTTTTGGCACTGCTAGATTCGTTCAACAGAAAATTATCTATCGAAATCGAAGTCCTTGAATTAGATAAAGATCTCAAACGTTACGTAATGTCATCTTTAATTTACATTACAGAAATGTTATGAATGTTCAATATCTTGCAGCCATTGAAGGTACTAAGAAATGGAAGACAGTTTAATTGATTTTAGCTTGTAATCGACATGAAAATAAAGATTTTCTTCTTACTGCTATCTTTGGAGATCTCGATCTGTTTTGCTATTGGTGAAGGTGATCAAGTTTTGGTATTATTATTATATCAGTAGGATGATGGGATATTGCTTCTTGATGGCTTGGAATCTTGGTTTGGATTTCTGTTAGCTCCACACCACCCTCTGATCGATCCACAAAACTATGTTTAGCTTTTGTAGACACTCTTCATTAGAGAATTAAAAATGAATGTTTTCTAAAATTGCAGGACAAGAAAAGGATGTGGCCATATTATGGGATCAGAATCGAAAATTGCAGTTTAGCTATGAAAAACTTATACTAAAACTTACCAAAAAATAACTAAGATAAAAAGGATTCTTGATTCAAAGGCATATACACACTTGCCAAAATGGAATTTAATGTATTCAAATCCGCCAGATTCAATGATAAGAATCTTGCCAATAGAGGATGTTTACATGAACAAAACATATCTCATGCTTACAATCAGACATTCAACTATGCAATGTAGCAGATAAGCAATTCACACAGCCGGTCGCGCTTCAACATCCGAAACATCATATGTGCATCCGTCCAACTTTCAGGCGATATATCTCCCCATTCACAAGGCAAAGATGATTTGAATATCTGAAGTATCACCATTTTTTTGCTGGGGTCAATGGCTTTAACATTACTACACCCTCTGTACACACCTGAGTTTTATCGCTTGTTGCCCTTCTTTGGCTGCTCTCTTTCTCAAAGCAGAGAGTGAACTTTCCTTCTGAAGATCAGCATTTGTTTCCCTTTTCTTCTCGTCAACCATCTCCTTAGCTCCACTATCAATGCCATGTTCTCTGTCACTTTTGTTTCCCCACCATCTATACGAAATACTTGATAGTCTGTTTAATGGGAACCCGTATTTAAACTCATCAAGCGCGCTCCCTCTGTTCATGGTAGAGCTATGCGTTGTGTGAGAACTTCCGATTTGTGTAAGCATTCTTGAAGCTGGATATTCTTGTGCAGAGCTAGTGTTCGTGCTTTGAGGTTGAGTAGCTTTGCACCAAGAAAAAGTAAGTGCCCATATAATGCAAAGAGGAAGTAGATAAGCCTTTAGATGTAATGCAATCCTCTATCTATGTAGAAGAGAAACAATTCTCCCCAGCTTGTAATCAGCATAAAATGGCCAAATGAAGCACATGAATAACCAAACCAACATCTTACGTACTTGCCTAAAGTTTCGATTTTCCAATTAGTGTGATAAGCCATATTATTAATTTAAGTAATATGTAACTGATTAGATGCCATAAGAAATGATTCTCCAGAACTTACAAGTTTAGACAACAATAAACACGAAGAGCAACAAAATCTTTTCCCGAAAGTGTATGATGTGTAAGAGCAACTAAGACTCTTATTTTGAATGTGCATTATTTACCATACAAAAGAATTAGAGCGTCCATCCAAGAGAGAGAGAGAAACTCACAAAGGTGTTGATACGGCTGGACTTGCTGAGGTGATACTCCCTTCCGGAGTAAATTTAAGTCCAGCAAGTTTCTTCTCTTTTTCTGTCGCAGCTTCCTTGTTAATCTCTTCAATGCTCTTCCCAGCCAGAAACTAAACATGTCAAACAGATCAGGGAAATCGTCGAGCTCAGTAGCATCAAAAGTAGTAGTACTAGTATGCAAATATGAAGGTTCAAACAACGATGAAATTGGCTGTCTATCCATAATGGAAATAATAGAACTCGAACGCGAACAATTGTACCCTTATCCATTAGCAAACTTGAACTTATAATTGAATGGACGACGAGAAAAACATAGCAGAAAATGCATAGACATACATTAGCAACATAAAACTAAAAAAGTAATCCTGATCAATATTTTCCTCTCGACTCAGATTCTCATTGATTCTCCAATAATCTTGAACCATAATGCTCTACTATGTTAAGCTGCACGACAACAGTCAGCGACACTTACTCAAGCACCGATCTAACAAGCTTACGGTTCATTTATGTCCGTATTGCTTATGAGAAGCTAGCTTTACCTCCTCATAGAAACAACTATAACACTTCTCATCATCAAATTTACTCTCACCAACGGATTTCGGAAGTTAATGCATTGGATTAGGAAAGAAGATTCCAAATAATCTTACATTTCGATATGGCCATCTGACTAGACAGACCATTGTCATACAGACCTTCTTCAACACACTAGGACAAACACCTGCACAACAGAAATTACAGAAGCTTTAGGCTCCTATTAACACAAACACGTTCAAAAAGCTTGATAACATCACGAATAAAGCAAAATTAGGTTTTAAAAAACCCCTAAAATAACAGTTGATTAAGGAATTTGGTTATTAATGTGAAGGTACTGCAATATCATTATTTAAAGAAAAGGCTTCAACAATCCAAGGTAAAAAATCACTCTTGCCCCATAATTGCTACCAATTACCAAACATAATCAATGTGTTCATTTAATAGTAAAAATCATTATTTTCGCTCTAAGTTTGTTTGTGTTTGAAAGAAATGGCAGAGAAATACCAAGAGAATCAGCGGCATCGGAGAGTGGAAGCGAGAACAACTTGGAGACCTCCTCACATGGAGGAGACTTCGGCCCAGGAGCTGTAGCGCGGTTTTGAAATGTACTTGGGCTCGGGCTTGGGCTAGGGCTCGGGTTCGACAGAGTACCCATTGACGGCGGCCGGGAATAATTCACAGTGAAGAGTAAGAAATATCAGCTACTTGATTCTTCTTCGTCCCAATTCGGTTCTGGTCGAATGGAACTGCAGCAATTGGATTCTAATTTTGTAGGAATGTTGAAATCGTTGGTTGAATTAAGACGAAAGCACTGAGGAAATGCAAGGGCGCTCTGAATTCAGTCGGGCAAGGAACGAAATTGGCATCGTGGCGGTGGGTTCCAAGCTAGGAATTTCGGAGGAGCCGGTGCGGTAGATGCTGGTTGAGAGGAAAGCGACTATCAAGCTGAAATTTTCCGGCATAGAAAGCGGAGGGAGGTTGATATCCAGAGAAGCGCGAGATGGAGCTGATTGAGATAATCTGGGTAGTGACGCGGTATGAAAGAGCGATATCGCACGAGGCTAAATCCCTGACAACTGTAGGAGTGGACACCGATTTTGCAGAATTTACGGCCTTGACATCGTAACTATATCGTTAATATTCGGAAAAGTAGAAGCATTCTCGACATTTTGCGGGAAGCAAATAGGAGACATGAACTTTAAAGTATAGGTAGATAATACTCCGATCTTCAAACATGATATACTATGAAAAATATAAAATTATGTCAATATCCAACATCATACTTCTAAATCTTACAGTTACATTTCCACATAAGGACTAATGATTACAAGAAAACAGACAACCTAGATATTAAAAAAAAAAAGGAATCCTCTTACTACATCCTACAGCAGAGCTGTAGAAGGGAAGCAGGCAGAAACTGGGAGAAAGTCACAAAGTCTAAATACAACATCCTAGTCTTATTGATTTAACGAAACGATGCACGGAAATTACAATCTCTCCTAATAGACAAGATTGCCAACAGCTACATATATGCTCTAGGAATCACGGTACTGAGGAGGACCACGGCCCCTACCCCTATTCACGTACCCATATCCACCGTAGCCTCTTCCGTGGTAGGAACCACGGAAACGCCCACCACCACGACCGGGACCACGGCCTCCTCGACCGCCCCGGTACCTCGAGAACTCACCGAATGTCTGCATTGACAATTATATATGAATGAATGGCCATAAAAAGTAATGTCAAGATGATCATCATTCATCAGTATCTAAAAGGGGAATACCTCTGTGTCTAACTTCATTTGCTCGGAGTATCTAGTTCTTCCGTTATTCGGGTCATTGTTCAGCGCGTTGCAGGAAATAGAATCGAAAAAGTCGTCCTTGTTATAAACAGGCTGCGAAAGGGCAAACAGAATGTAACAGCATATAAAAGATCATCCAGAAACTGTAATGCTAGGTTAGGCAACTATTAAACACTCACCTTGGGCAATTCAGCATCATCTTCATCATGCAACTCTTCATCGCTACCATTTCCATTCCCTTCTTTCTTATTACTTTTTCCCAAATCACCCCATACTTCATCTTTCTTGAATTTCTCATTCATAGCCATAAAATCGAAATCTTCAGTGAATTTTGTTACTGGACGTGAAACCTTCAAGGAATACAAACTGTCCGTTATTTCACGTTGCATCAACTTAAATCTGGAGAAAAGGGACCTTTGGAAGCAACATTATTTAATATCTAATTTCTTGCAGCAATGCCTGAAAATAATGACACGAAACTGAGTCGTGTTCTTACCCCAGCTCCTCTTCCACCACGCCCTCTGTAATTATTATGCATGTGATAAGGAGCTCCATTCGGCTGAAAGAACAGTAATAATGAAGTCATCAATAGGAGCTTCAATAACATGAAAACAGGCAATTGTAGTACATAAGTACAAGTTAACCCTAAATAAGCATAGGTGGCAGCATATAAAGTAGCAAGTTTTCTCACTTACTCACAACTTAAATAAGCATAGGTGGAGACATTTCATTATTCATTAGGTTGGAGTGACAACTTAAAATTCTAGAAAGTGGCATCTGATGCATCATAACTTTGTGATATTCATTTTTCTCTCACACGTTGATTTATCACTACAATCACCACCTGTTTCAGCTCAAAATTGTAGTTGTAATTGCTCTATTAGTAAATTCATAAGCTACCAACTTAATGAAACAATAAAGTATGTTGAATCAAGTCTACATACTCCAAGATTGCACCATGTTGCACATCTTTTCATTTTATACATATCCTTAAAAAAACATTTCCCGCAGCTTTAGACTCACGAAATCCGTAACAAAATCCCATCTTAAGCATTGGTTGAGATAATCTTTCAAGCATTCAAGAATGAAAGGACTTCAGTCCTCATAAAATAACACCATGTCTAGATTACATATAAAGAACGGAAGATACCTTTTGAGCTCGAGAATTCGGTGGTAAAGGTAATATTGGTGGTTGATCTTCGGTCATTGTTAGAACTGGTGGTTCTGATGATGGTTTAGATGATATCTGTACTACTTGAACATCTTTCTGCATTGTTTGTAAGGGTTGAGATGCAGAAACAGTGGCAGATCCAGGATGCAGAAGCTGCCCTGGAGTTATAAGAGAAGGTGTCGGTGTTTCAGTAAGAACAGAGCCAGATGCCCCAGGAATAGATGTTACCATATGAGATATGTTCTGCTGCGGCAAAGCTGGTGGACCAGGTATTCGACTAGGTTTACTAGCACTTGAAGGTACAGGTGCATTATCAGTTACTGAAGCTGGGAGATTAGCTAGAGATGCCAGGCTTGAGCCGGGGCTTGATGTAGGGACAGAAAAAGGAGTTTTATTTTGAGGATTAGCAGTTGTTTCAGATACTAATGAACTGGGCTGCAGGGGGGGCATGTTCAAGGATGAGGTCAAAGTAGAGATTAGACCGTACGAACTCGCAGTGTTTGGCAAAACCGAGGAATGGTAATCTGGCAAGGTGGAACTGAATGAGCTAGATGTTGTTGTAGGCAAAGATGAATTATAACCAGGAAACTGAAACTGTTGCATGGGTGGAGGAACTGACAGATCAGGAGGTGGCCTAAGCAAGGACTGCTGAGGATGCTGAGGGAGCCCATTTGGTGCGCCGTAAAATCCCTGCCAGTACATTGGCATAGCTAGGCCACTGCCATTCGCGTTTGGTGGAGAAGGGCTCCATGAATTCAAGTTCCCTCCAGGTTGGTATAAATGCAGATTACTTTGGAAAGTAGATCCAGGGTGTCCAAGTTGTGCAGAATGAGAGCCATGATCTGTCAACGACCCGGTTGGAGCTGTAGGTAAGCTTGTAGAAGGGGGTGTTGGATGTGGATAGTGAGACTGCACCAAAGCCAAAATCAGTAAGCATCAAGTTTTACAAGTATAGCATGATTAGCATAGCCCGGAGTACTGCTTACCTGAATAATTGCAGGGTCACTATTAATGGATGGAGCTGCTTGAACTGGTGGAGATGCTTTGACCTGCAAATCCTGTAGAAGAATATATAGATTTTTTTTTTATAATTTGATCGAGCCAGGAAAAAAATACCAGATATAAGCTCAGCCACATAAGGTCCCATTATGAAGATAATAGGCATCAAATATCTGTAAGAAAGTCCTCAACCTCTGAACGTCAGCAGGCATGACGAAGCAACCAAACTCACTTATCATTCCATAACACAGTTGCATACTCAACACAAATTAGCAGCAGAAAATTACGGAATTGAGCAAAACAATGCTAGTGCGAAAAAGCTCTTGCTTATTCTTGACCAAATACTAGCTCAATTATTCAGCTAAAAAAGTTAGACAGATAAATCACATTGCAGAATATGCTCTCTCCGTAAGTAAATAGATATTTCAACTTTCTCTTTAATGTCAACAAATATTTATACTGGCATGCGCTAACTGAAAAATCAAATAGAGACATCTCCTAACAGGAATAGTGGAAATCACTTCACCCAAAGAAAACAATACACCTAAATGGAAATAGAGAATTGCGTGATGAAATATAAGATTATGCATCAATGCACCTTTATATCACTTCCTCTAAAGAGTATGAACTCATAAATCTTGTCACCCGGAGGAACCTGTGGACCGTCTTTTTTACGTCCTTCCGTACCAAATGACCTCACTGCATAAAATGTTTTAAGCATACATTAGAGTTTGCATCGGCGCGTATTGCTCGCTGCCTAAGCAATAATCAATTTGCTCAACAAACAAGGAACATCATTTTAGTCGAGCAGAGCTATAACGTAAGTTAATCATGACCGGCCAGTACATCCACTTGGCCTTCACACAAACAGGAACAGCCCAAGAGGATACAAACATGTTTGTATTCTATTTCTCATGACTGACATCAAGGCGTAAATACAACAAACAAAAACCAGTTGATTTTGTTATTTTCACTGCCATTCCACATAATTGAGGATACAAAACACCAATCCAGATTAACACAAACAGCAAATTAATCTAGGATTCTACATAAATACTCAATGAAAATCCACCACCAAAAAACCTTGAAATTAAAATCTATAAAACTACAGAAACAATAATTCGCGACGGGAGAATCCATAAAATAAATCAGGATTAAAAATACACAAAACAAAACGAATGATAGATCAGAAAACATCCTAGACAAATCCCTATTTTTCCTAATTATCCTCACCGCTGCGTAATCCGATGTTAGATTCTTCGGTGTTGATGTTGTACAGTACGCCTTCGTACCTGATCTCACTCTTCGAAGTCAAGCTTATCAAGCTGCCAATATATGAGTCCGCCGAAGCTCCTCCGCCGCCAGATCTCGCAGCCGATGCCGAACTCTCCGCTGCCATCTTCGTCTCCAAATTAATTACTCTTATCCAATTATATTCTCAAGGAAAAAAGTCGGATTTATATACGTTTGTATACATATATAAGGAACAATCAGACTACGTTGGTCCGATAGAGAAATAGCAGCACATTCTAGAGAGAGAGAGAGAGTGTGTGTGTTTTGACCCTTTTCTGAAGTGAGATGTGGGTGTGATGGAACGAGATAATATACCTAATTCCGTTGCCCACTTACCCTTTTTATTTTATATCCGTTGAACTTTAACTATTAATAATTATAATTATAAAAAGCATAATATTAATCAAAATAGGAAACAATAACAATTCCTATTACAGAGAGAAAAAGAATTAAAAACTTCTATATAATCATCTTCCTCCTCCAAGAAAAAAATCGAGTCTCCAATAGTTTTGGGACAATGTCGAATATCATAGTTCGAAAAGTTTGGCAAAATAATTTGATGCAAGAATTCGATTTAATTCGTCGATGTCTGTACGAATTTCGTTTCATCTCATTGGATACAGAATTCCCGGGCACCACGTTCAGTCTCGACCTACCCAAGCACGCCTACTCCTCCCTCTCCCCTCGCGAAAACTACTTCGCGATGAAAATAAACGTCAATTCACTCAAAATCATTCAAATCGGTCTAACCCTATTCGACTCCCACGGCAACCTCCCTCACTTCGGTACCGGATCCCAATACGCGTGGGAGTTCAATTTCCGTGACTTCGACCCGAGTCACGATGTCCACAACCCTGACTCCATCGCCCTACTGAGGAGTCAGGGCGTGGATTTTGAGGAGAATAAACGTAGAGGCATCGACTCACGTGACTTTGCTTTTATTTTCATAAATTATGGTTTGGGTATGGGTCCGACGTGGGTCACCTTCCACGGGCTCTACGACTTTGGTTTCTTGATCAAGATGCTTAGCGGGAGGCCGTTGCCCTACAATTTATCCGAGTTCATGTTTATGATGCGGTGCTATTTTGGAACGCATGTTTACGATTTGAAGAAGATTGCGGGCGAGCTGGGGCTGCCCGGGGGGCTTGAGAAGGTGGTCGAGCGCTTGGGTTTGGTTCGGGTCGTCGGGCGGAACCATCAAGCCGGGTCGGATTCTTTGCTCATCATGCAGGCGTTCGTGAGATTGGCGGAGATGAATTGTTGGTGGTGCAATCCGTACATGTTGTGGAGGTTTAGTTACATGTTGAATGGATTGACATGTTGATGAGATCGTGTTAGGGTTTTGTCTATATTGGATTAGTTTAATTCTTTTGGTTTTATTTCTTTCCTTGTAAGAAAAGCTAAGTATCATTAAAGGTTCATGTTTTGTGTTTATATATATATTTACCTTATATAAATTAATGTTCATAATAAGTAGCAATTAACTCATTAATTCATGTCTCTCATCTTCTGCGGATTTAAATTTTCTCTATTATGAAATTAACCCAAGTATACCTCTATTTTGACCTAGTTTGATTAAAAGAAAACCATTAAAATTTGATAGTCATAGCTTAAAAACTTTAATTCAAAGAGATAGAGAGTGTTTGCGAATGTTTATTATAAACAATTTTTATTTGTTTTTGTTAGAAGTTGAAAATAATTGATTTTAAGCTAAAACAAGGAGTTTTGGGAATTTGGAATCAATAATAAAAAACATATATATTTGGTAGTTTCGAAAATTATGGTGTTTTAAGTAACAAAAGCGGATATATTTAGCAATTTCAAAAATTATGGTGTTTAAAGCTATAAAAGTATCTCAATTGTTGCTTAAAATAAACTGCTTAATTTTAGATAAGCTATCACATTATGTTTATGATAAAACATGCAACTCATATTTAACTAAATTATCTTAGCTATATTTGGTAACTTTTTAAGAAATTATTAATCTATGATATTAATTTATTTTCACTATTTAAAAATTGTACTACATCGTTTTCAATTCTGAAAATATGAAACTAAATGAGCACTAAATGTTTATGACTGGGAAAACTCGAGAAAATGACTTTTCATCATCTTAGGGTGGTCCTAAGCATTGAGTGTAAGGAAAAAAAAATACATAATGTTATAAATTTAGAGATTTGATTCGCAGTTTGGAATCAGATTCAACGATCATTTATCCAAGATTTGGAATGAGTCTAACAAAATTCAAAAAGTTACTAAGGGTTCGAAAAACTCCAAATTTTAGATATTATTCCAAATTTTTACTTTATAGATTACCAATTATTAATCACGAAACCCTCTTATCAAACGCCCCTTATTTCTCTGGAGATTTTTTTTTCCACTGAAAATCCATTATTAGCAAGAAAGGTGTCTCTATATGAGGCCATCCTATTACCACCTGGATTTCCATTAAAAGAATCCATTTTATATTGTAAGGAATTCAGAAGGGACAAAACCTGCATTTGTCTTGCATGCATTTACATCCCCTTATCTGCAACTTGCCATGCAAAATGGTCCCTATTTCTCCCCAACACAAGAATTTTAATAAAATTAAAGCCCAGACATGAAGGCACAAACTTCTAATCTTTACCCTAAATGAAATCAGAGATTTCCCATTTCAAAACAGTGTCCTTCTGCAGAACATCAAGCTGCATCTCTCTTAGACCAGTTTCCATTGTTATGATCCAACAATTATTAAATGTACATTAGCCCTCTGCATTCTGATCTCTGACCCTCAATGTTCCTTTGCAAATTACAACCTTATCCCTGCAATAAATTAGAGCAAAATAGTACATAAGTTTATACAAGAAGTTTCTGACCACATTGTAGGAGACTTATCATACTATGTTTATACAGGAAGTGTCTGTCTGAAGGTATGAAAGAAGAGGGCTATGTTTTCTTGCTGCTTTAGTGTTCTTTATCTTTTCTTTCTGGGATTCAGACACTATTCTGGGGTTATGGAAAAGATCAAATCTTTGAGGTTTTGGGTCTTGTTTCTCTGCATATTCAGTGTGAATGTGTGGTGCAAAGGGGAGGGTAAGATTTTGGCAGCTCCAATGAAGAAAACAGAGCTTAATGCTCTGTATTCTGCAGTTCAAACTTTTGTGGGCAAATGGTGGAATGGCTCAGATCTTTATCCAGACCCTTGTGGTTGGACTCCTATTGAGGTGACTCTCTCTCTCTCTCTCTCTCTCTCTCTCTCAAGATTCTTGCAGTAAAAAGTAGAACCAAGAAAAAGAGTACTGTAAGTAAAGAAAACAAGAAACGCATATTTTTCATGCAATTTAGCTTTTAAAAAATCTAATCTTAAATCATTTCCTCCTATTTCTCTTCACTTTAGTGAAGATATCTAGAAAATTTAAGGTTTGAGTAAGCAGAGTTAGTGACAGTAGAAACTTACAATTTTTTGCTGTTGTTGATGAACAGGGTGTTTCATGTGATCTCTTTGAAGGGTTTTGGTACATAACAGAGTTGAGCATTGGATCTGCACATGAAAACTCCTTAAAATGTGGTCAAGATGCCAACTTTAGTCCACATCTGTTTGCACTAAGCCACCTCAAATCCCTCTCATTCTTCAACTGCTTTTCTGCATCACAAATCTCACTCCCTTCTCAAGGTTGGGGATTTCTTGCAGCAAATCTAGAGTCATTAGAGTTCCGATCAAACCCGGGCCTAACCGGGCCAATCCCAGTTACTTTTGCATTGCTCAAGAATCTAAAGTCATTAGTACTTGTTGAGAATGGATTAGGAGGTGAGTTGCAACCATGCATAAGCAGCTTGATCAAACTAGAGCGGCTAAATCTTGCTGGGAATTCATTCGTAGGCCGAATCCCGGATGCTTTCGGAGGGCTAAAAGGTCTTTTGATTCTTGATATGAGTAGAAACTCACTCTCTGGCCCTCTGCCTTTGAGCTTTGAAGAGATGAGTTCACTCTTGAAGCTTGACATGAGCTTCAACCAACTCCAAGGTTTTATAACATCAAATCTTGGGAATTTGACAAACTTAACTTTGTTAGATCTCAGCAACAATAGATTAAGTGGTGGAGTGACAAAATCACTAGAGAATTTGGAGTTCTTGCAAGAATTAGTCCTCTCAAACAACCCAATTGGAGGTGGGCTAATGAGTCTTGAATGGGAGAATATGAAGAGATTAGCTGTGTTGGAGCTGTCCAATACCAGCTTGACAGGTGGCATTCCGGAGTCAATTGCTAGGTTGAGAGAATTAAGGTTTCTTGGTCTTAATGACAACAAGCTTAGTGGGGGAGTACCTTCAAATCTTGCAAGATTGCCAAACATTGGTGCAATGTATCTCCATGGGAATAATCTGAGTGGAGAGATTAGATTCTCTGATTGGTTTTATGGCAAGATGGGAAGAAGATTTGGGGCGTGGGATAATCCCAATCTTTGTTATCTTCCAACTAGTCATGTGCCTAAAGGGGTGAAGCAATGCAAGGAAAATGTGATGAGATTTCAAGAAAATGTTGATTACAATTCTAGGGTTTCTGTGGGGGAATCTTTGTGTGGTGTTTGGGTGTTGGGTTTTTTTGTTGAGTTTTTGGTGTTGATAGTTTTGAATTTGTGAGGTAGATGATATGATCTTTTGTGGCCAAACATGTTGGGTTATTGCAGTGAGAGATTGGAGAGAGAGAGAAGCAAAGTGAGGTGTATTTAAGAGTATGATGTGCTTTTTTTTCTGGGAGTAGGAGAAAACTTGTTTGAAGCATTTTATCATACTCATTTCTTGCACATTGTTAGCTAGAAGGGTTGGCTTTAAATGTAGTGAAAATGACAGGACAATGGTAATAGGAATTATAGGATCCATATATCCATCTCTTAAATAGCGAGAGAGAGAGAGAGAGAGAGAGAGAGAGAGAGAGAGAGAGAGAGAGAGAGAGAAGTAGTAGTGACATATTCGTGAAAAGGTGATGATTATTAGAGAGAGCGATTTATTATAGTTATGAATATCGGAAAAATGTCAAAAAAATCTTGTGTTAAGGTAAAAATGTGTAAAACTAAATTATGTTTCTTTTATTATAAAAAATATTGACGTGTTCTTAAAAACATTGCACGAAAACCTTCTCATCAAAATTAACAGTGTGTTTATCACAATCGTTCTTAAATCATTAAAAGTGTTGGTATCTAAATAAAATTGCTAAATTAGACGAGACAAAATCTAAATACTAGATAAGAATTTGTGGACTTTGAAGAATTGAGAATAGATCGATTCAAACTGCGAGCTGCAATGCCAACACATATGTTTGTGAATTTATAAAATTTAAACGTTATAAGAGTATTTCGGACATTGTATATCAACAAAAATGTAAAAATCTTGCTCAAGACCCAATCAGAGATATTGAAATGCAGGTATTAGATGTTAGGGGCTTTCCTGCAATAATTTTAAGAGCATCAAGTTTTTTTACAATAAAAGAAAAACTGGGTAGTTCTACGTATTTTCACCTAAATACATAATGTTTTTTGTCCTTCGTATATATCGCAACATGTATCATTGATATACACATATATATACTCTCTCAATCCCATTGGGTGTGAATAATTTCTTTCACGTATATTAAGAAGAGTGGTTAGCGGTTAGCTGTGAGAGAAAGGATGGGTCCCACAAAAAAAAAATGATTAATTGTGTGTAGATAAGTTACTATTTTTTGGATGAGACAAATTGAATGGTACAAACCGAAAAGAAATGCGAGACAAGATAAATGAGATGGAGGGAGTATTTATTAGTGTTAGTCTGTTAGATACTTAAGGTATACTCCCTCGTCCCAATTTTACTTTTTGCACAGTTTTTAAGGAGAAGATAATCACGACGCTCGCTATCCGCCGATTTCAATGAAAAGGGAATCTCGGGACGATTCCCGCCTACATTCTCAAGATATGCCGGTTCCGATTTGTAGATCCTAGAAACAAGGTGGACTAAACTCCTTCTTTCAATCTTAGTATGTAAGAGAGTTTATCAAAGTGCTTCTCCGATTGCTCAAGACATCTCTTTTCAACTCAGGACATGATCCAATTGATAACGGATCAAGTCCGGAAAGAATCAGAAAGAGGAGTCGGACATTTGAGCCGTTTTCCCCAGCAAAGACGCGTATACTCAAGGCGCCTTTTATTTACATTTAGTTTAGTTTTTAATAATTTATATTTTGTTATTATAATCAATTAATTGTTATTGTTTTTTTGGCCTCATTGATTTTTTATTCCAAAAGCTAGGACTCTGGGATTCTTATAGATTTAATTCAATGAAATTCCATCAAATAAAACGGAAGAATTATAAATCTCTAAAATAATAGATAGAAATACCGCAAATATAGCAATTGCAACACTCATCAATGGAGTCCGTTGCGCCGCCCCCCCCCCATTTCTCACGGTTTCTTTTTTTTATTTTAGGAGCTACTTTCACTACTACAAATTTTTTTTTTTTTTTTTTTTTTTTTTTTTTTTTTTTTTTTTTTTTTTTTTTTTTTTTTTTTTTTTTTTTTTTTTTTTTTTTTTTTTTTTTTTTTTTTTTTTTTTTTTTTTTGGATACCTAGTTTGGTAGAATCAACTTATATAACTTGATGTAATTAATATACTATGTTTTTTGTTTGATGCAATTAATATTTACTATTTTTTTTTGTTTTTTTTTTTTTTTTTTTTTTTTTTTTTTTTTTTTTTTTTTATTTTTCTTTTTTTATTTATTTTTGATATAAAATTAAGAACATTTGAAGTATAAATAAACTATCATTTAAATACTTATTAATTCCTCAGTTAGATATTGTTATTCTTCATAATTTCCTCTAACTAAATTTAGATGATGTCAAAATAGGATTGTGTATTATATTTTTCGAATAAATATAAAAAAAATATGATTTTATGAAAGAATAATTTAATCCTTAAATAAGCCATAAAACATAAGTATAATTAAATTTCGAAAAAAATGTCTAAATTTTTTTTTTTTTCGCCTCACCCCAAAAAAAAAAACTCCCAAATTTCCCCCCACAAAACTCTCCCCCATGGGTCGTTCCCCCCGCTACTTTCACTACTACAAATTTGGCTACGACAACACTTGAAAACAACAACGTTTTTTGTGTAAAAATCGTTGTCGTAGCTCGAAGCAAAACCGTTGTCGTAAAACCAGATTAAACTTGAATCTTTTATATCAAAAGTGCGCTCATAGACAATGGTTTTTTACTACCGTTGTCATTGACCCGTTGTTGTATGTCAAAAAAAGCGCTCATAGACAACGGTAGTGTCTACCGTTGTCATTTACGCGTTGTCGTAGTATATGGATGCGCTCATAGACAACGGTTTTTAACATCCGTTGTCGTTGATCCGTTGTCGTATGTGCAAATAGGCGCGCATAGACAACGTTTCTGACAACTGTTGTTATTTGACCGTTGTTGTAGTTAAAACTTCATTAATAGACAACGGTTTTATCAACCGTTGTCGTTTATATGTTGTTTTTTACCTAGATATATATATATATATTAATCATAAATTTCTAAAATTTTCAAAATCATAATAAAAGTTAAATAAAATTCTTTTATACAAAATCTATAAATACACATTTTAACATATAATTTAAAAAACTTTATAATATTAAATAATATTTATTTTTTATATTAAAATTAATATATAAATTGATAAATATTAATTTAATAGTATTCAATAATTATAAACTATTCAATAAATATAAACTAATACAATTTTGAATAATTTATATATAATATTAAAAATATAAAATTCTAAACCCTAACTCTCTCACCCGGTCACCCACCTCCCTCTCCCTCTCCCTCTCCCTCTCCCTCACCCTCGCTAGCTCTGACTCACGCCCTCACTCTCATGTCTTCGCCCTTGTATTCCAGCCCAGCCCGTCGCCATCGCCGACCTTCGTGTCCTGGCGCCGTTAACGACTCCGTGCCGCCTGCTTCCGTTACCCGCCGTCGCCGACCTCCGATTCTAGAAAGCGTAGATGTAATTTTTGCTTCTATCTAAAAATCTTAATTTGACTTTGTCGTATGAGCAATTTTTTCCTAATTTTTATGTTGTGTGCCTGTTAATTCTTTCCTAATTTTTAGACCATCTCCAAAGCTACCCTAAAATACGGGAATTCCTCAAAAAAATTCACTGTTCAACCTCCAACGCTCCCCTAAACACTCCCGTATTATAGGGGAGGCAAGATTTCTCCCATTCTTTTGGGGAAGAATTTGCCTCTCCCCTATCTTTTTTTTTTGTTTAATTTTAATTGAAAAATTTATTTCTAGGTTATCTTATCATTAATTTGTTATTATAAATAATAATGATTTTTAGTATTTATTTAGAATAAATTATTAATTAATTTTGTTTTAGAATAAATTTAGATAATTAATATAATATTAATTAAAATTATTTAATATTAATAAAATGAAAATACATGAGTTGAACATTTGTGGAATGAGTTTTCGTCTTCTAGAAATTAGATATTATGATATAACCTATTATTTTTATTCAAGTAAATTATTTTTTTACAATTAATTTTAATTTTTCCATTAAATATATTATTATATTTACTTTAATTATATAAATAAATTAAAATTAAAAATATTATATCATTAAGTTATAATTAAATATATTATATAATTATATTTTAATTTGATTTATAAGAGTATAAAATGAGAATATTATGGAATATTCCTTTTTATGGGAAAATATAGGGGAATAGCGTTGGAGACGAAACACTGTTTTCGCACAAAAATTGGGATACGGGAACCATAAAATATAGGAATGCCTTGGAGATGCCCAATGCTGTGAATTTTGGATGGCCATATGAGCTGTGGAACAAGTTGTTTTTAGATAAATATAATATATGGACAGATAAATGTATAAAAATGTATGGAATTGCGGATTTCACGAGGTCCCCTAGTTCGCAAGACCACCTATCTAATGGTGAGCACCATCAAAGACATAGTGGATACGTGCACTCTGAGGTTCAAGTGTTGGTTAGACTTTCAAGATGTGATTATGCTTCTGAAAGTTTGCAGACAAAGAATTGTGTGCTTCTTCTTTTCACCATCAGTATGAGCAGATATCTTTTGAAGAGAAGCTTGTGATAGTGCTTCAGTATATAGGTAAGGCTCCAATTGTTGAGATTGAACCATTAAGTAATAGATTTTTATACGTTCAAATTATGTTTCTGCGGAACTTTAGTTTTTGGTTTTAGATTTCAAAATAACTGCAACATATATCAGTGTGTATGTGTGTGTGTGTAATATATGGACAGACAAATGTATAAAAATATACCCTTGGTTATGTTCATTTGTGTATGACGTATGGGTTCTTGTTTTATCAATCATCTTTTACTACTAGATACCACGTGATCTTCCTTGATTTTCTTAATGAATGGTTTATGCACCTACTTTGGATGATAAAGAACAACTGATTAATGAGTAACTTGTTCAGTTAGAGAGGGGACTTCGTGAACAGGTCTTATTTCATGTTTTGTTTAACTCTTCCCCCATTACGCTCTACACATATTTTACATTTCTTTCTTTTCTTTCCTGACGATCTTACTTATCCAGTTTCTTCCGTATTATGATCACTTCATATTGCTTAATCTGTTAAATCTATGGGTGTTCGGTATTGTATACCGTCAAATTTTTCTCATACCGCTTACCGTACCGAAAAAGTTCGGTATGAGAAAAAGCATATCGTTGCCGTACCGATCATTTTGGTATACCGTAGTTCGGTATACCAAAAGTTCGGTATAAGCAATCTTTATACTGTTGTCATACCGCTCTTTCGGTATACCGTACCGTACTTCGGTATATTGAAAGATTTAGTATACTGAAGTAGACGATATACCAAAAGCAAATTTGTATTGACATTTGATTTTTCTTTTCTTGATTAAATTAGTATTTCACTTGGAATAATGATAACATAATACAATAAGTTATTCTCTCAAGCGTATATATTTGATTCATAGTGATTTGTGAATGTTAAGTTGTATGATCATCATATCTTCATATGGATATTTAATGAATTAATTTATATTTCTTAAAAATAGGACAAATTAAGAAAAAGTTAAAAATTTATTCAAAATAAGAATGATAAGATGATATAAAATCTTTACAAAATAATAGAGAATAAAAAATGTAAAATTTATTCAATAAAATAAACTTAGATTATGTTTTTTCGGTCCATTTCAAGTATTATTTAGACAATTCAAATAAATGATACGGATTACATAGGTAATTTAAAGTTTTTTTAATTCATTTCATGATTTAATAGATAAATAATGTGATTTTTTCTAAATAAATTTTTATGTCATTTAAGTGGTACGTACAGATTATGATTAGTTTATTAGACAGATATGAATCTATAAATCTATAATATAACATTAAGATTGATATAATTTATAGTTCGATATACATTCGGTATACCAAAATTTCGGTATGCAACAGTATACCGTGGTATGAAAAATCTCATACCGTTACCGTACCGAAATTTTTTGGTACGGTATGATACCATATCGAAAATCACGGTATACCAAAAATTCAGTATTTTTTATATTTTTTCGGTACGGTATGTGCGGTATACCGATTTTTCGATATACTGTAACACCCCTAGTCATTCCAATGTTATGAGAGTAATGTTGTGATCATTCTGTTCGGAGTAGGTCTCATGCAACCTGTGAAATTATATCTGCTATGATTTGCGAAGATATTAATGGATGTGCAAACAACGAATGTAAAGGAGTGACTGTTGTAGATGTCCTGCTCATCTCTCTGCAGTTATAAACCAAACCAATTCAACCATTCTGTTTAATGGTTTCACATTTACAAGCAAACAAATGCAGTAATCCAAAATAGTAAGTCAATTCAGGGCGTGCTTTGTAGTCCTACAAGTAATGGGGGTCTTCAAACATTCTTCACAATCTTCTTTTCCTTCCTCATGTAAGTTCCAAATGGGTAGAATGCATGTCCTATAAGGTGCCGCCGCACCTTGATGTATCCTTCGTGGCACCATTTCGTACCATACGAGCTCTAACAGAGATAGAAATCGTCAACACCTTCAGTTCCCTACAAGTGTTAGACCATGAAAGGCCACCACTCTCTCAAAACTTTTCTTCTCTTCTGATGTAGGTCTCTCACACACTCCATCCTGAAAAAGAACAATTATTCCAAATAAAATTTTAAAATCAAAACTTTAAGAACAGAATATGCATATTATTTGACTTGCGTACGTTATAGCTTCATCGGTAAAAAGATGTCACATAGGGAATTTTGCATGGGAGCGGTCTTTTTTCTAAGTTTTCTAAGATCTCATGAGCTCCGACCTTTTTGTACCCTTCAATAAAAATCTTTTTAGCCTAAATAAACAAAGTTAATCTATATGTAAGAAAACAAAATAAAAACATATTAAGAAACAATAAATAATTAAAGGAACAATTACTTACAAAATGCTCCGGCTCTACAAATGCATAACACAAACCAACGTACGGACATTTTTTCTCAGAAAATAAGCCAATATGTCATGTTCCCGAATATATGCAAATGCATTGGGAAGGTTGTTACTTACACCTTTGGGGGCCGGCACAGTACTTTCCTCAAAGTTCATTAGTTGAAATTTCTTGTGCAAACACAACATTAACTATTGAGTTGATCCTTGAACCGGTTCTTTACCATCTAACACCTGGTTATCATATATTGTGGTCGTGGTAGAAAATGCATAGCAACATGCTGATAAAATAAAAATTAAAAAAAAAAAGATTTAATAAATTAAATATGACATTACTTTAATCCAAAAATGTTAGTCGTAATTTCTTTATACATGTTGGACCTCGATCACGCGGAGGCAAAATATGATTGGATTTTGGAACATCTAACAAAAGTCAACCGCTATGGTACAACGAAAAGAAATAAACTATGAAATGTACCTTAAAGCAATAATTTTAAGGTACATTTAAAAAAGAAACAACGAAAAGTTCATAATCTAAAAGCAATAATTTTAAGGTACATTTAAAAAAGAAACAAAGAAAAGTTCATAAACTATGGTTAACATTTCAAAAAGAAACAATGAAAAGTTCATAAACTAAAAGCAATAATTTTAAGGTACATTTCAAAAAGAAACAACGAAAAGTTCATAAACTATGGTTAACATTTCAAAAAGAAACAACGAAAAATTCATAAACTAAAATCAATAATTTTAAGGTACATTTCAAAAAGAAACAAAGAAAAGTTCATAAACTAAAAGCAATGATTTTAATACGATTTCAAAACATTTTCATTCAATAGAACCGTTGCAAAAGTTATGTTATTTTCATACTCAGTGGAAGTCTTAAATAAAAATTTACTAAGTCTAACATTTCAAAAAGAAACAACAAAAAGTTCATAAACTAAAAGCAATAATTTTAATACGATAAATTATCCGCGTGACCATCACCACCAACACCTCTACGCATCGGCCGAGCTATTTCCTGAAAATTGTTAAAATGATAGGGATGAATTTACTAAGTCTAATATTTTAAAAAGAAACAACGAAAAGTTCATAACTAAATTAAAGCAATAATTTTAATACGATAAATTATCCTCGTGACTATGGGTGTTCGGTACGGTATACCGTCAAAATTTTCTCATACCGCTTTACCGTACCGAAAAAGTTCGGTACGAAAAAAAGCATATCGTTGTCGTACCGATCATTTTGGTATACCGTAGCTCGGTATGAGCAATCTTTAAACCGTTGTCATACCGCTCTTTCGGTATACCGTACCATACTTCGGTATACCGAAAGGTTCAGTATATTGAAGTAGACGATATACCAAAAGCAAATTTGTATTGACATTTGATTTTTTTTTTCCTGATTAAATTAGTATTTCACTTGGAACAATGATAACATAGTACAATAAGTTATTCTCTCAAGCATATATATATATATATATATATATATATATATATATATATATTATGATTCATAGTGATTTGTGAATGTTAAGTTGTATGGTCATATTTTCATATGGACATTTAATGAATTAATTTATATTTCTTAAAAATAGGACAAACTAAGAAAAAGTTAAAAATTTATTCAAAATAAGAACGATAAGATGATATAAAATCTTTACGAAATAATAGAGAATAAAAATGTAAAATTTATTCAATAAAATAAACTTAGATTATGTTTTTTCGGTCCATTTCAAGTATTATTTAGACAATTAAAATAAATGATACGGATTACTTATGTAATTTAAAGTTTTTTTTTAATTCATTTCATGATTTAATAGATAAATAATGTGAATTTTGCTAAATAAAGTTTTATGTCATTTAAGTGGTACGTACATATTATGATTAGTTTATTAGACAAATATGAATCTATAAATCTATAATATAACATTAAGATTGATATAATTTATAGTTCGATATACATCGGTATAGTTCGGTATATCAAAATTTTCGGTATGCAACGGTATACCGCGGTATGAAAAATCTCATACCGTTACCGTACCGAAATTTGATACCATATCGAAAATTACGGTATACCAAAAATTCAGTATTTTTGATATTTTTTCGAGTAAGGTATGTGCGGTATACCGATTTTTCGATATACCGTAACACCCCTAGTTAAATCACTTCATATGCTTAATCTGCGACTTGTGCTTGAATGTTCAGATTAGGACGATGAAGTCTTGCTTGAATAAAATGCACAACGCTATTGATGATGAATGCAAGAATATTGGAGGAAGGTAAAAATAACTTTCCTATCTTACCATGTTCAGTTACCATTTGAGATGATTTCAACAACTTTCATATCTTGTAGTTTAGTGCCAGCAATTAAGAGAATAGTATAACTACTAACCACTGTCCGTTTAAACCCGTTACCAATAACGAGTAACAACGAATACCAGATATCTAAGGGCAAGGTATGTACTTATTCTCATATGAACCACAAGACACAATCACATACTTTTGATATGGTTGCATGTATCACATACTTGTAAATAAAACAGTAAGTGTCTTCCGAGATTGCAGAAGATAATTTTATTGTGCTTTTTCTGACAAGGTAATTTGTTAGTTTATGCATAGTCTTTTTGTGTATTGAGTTTACTAGTTTATGAGCAATTGGTTTTGTTAGTGATTGCATAGTCTTAATGTTTGTGAATAACTAATCTCAAGATCCATTTTTAAGCAGATTGCACCTGCCTCAACATCAAAGGCGCCTATGTTTCTTCCGCTGGCAGGGTGAGGTGGGACGAAAGAACTTTATCTACTTTGATTGAAGTTATAATAATGTTTAGTCAAGGGAATACTGAGTTGTTATTAGGAGGATCGATATTTTATTAGTTTCATCTTTTGAAGATATGGATAATTTGATGTATAGTTTGAAATTGTTGTTTATGATCATAACCGTTGAGGTTAATATTTCTTACAATGGCTAAAAAATATTGTCTATATTCATTAGGTATTGTAGGTATTTACGACAACGATTAATAAATATTGTATATTATAAAATTATTTTTTATAATTATAAAAAATATTATAAATGTATATGACAATACAACAACAATTAAAAACTATTGTCCATGAGCGAATAGCTAAGACAATGGTACTTACAACGACGGTCGAAAAATGATTATGACAACGGTTGAAACTTTTGTTAAATATGCTTACGACAACAGTTGAGAAAAGTTAAGACAACGGTTAAAAATTGTTGTTAAAATAACCTACGACAACAGTTAAAAACCGTTGTCTATGAGCGAACTTCTACGACAATGCCATCTACGACAACGGTATGTTTTGCCATAGACAACGGTTAAAACTCGTTGTCTATTAGCTTTCTGTAGTAGTGTTTATGTAACAGTGTGAATCCTACAAAAAAGTTGTGTGTAAATTTGCTTAAAGGAGAAATTGAACATTATATTTAGAACAACCCGAAATGGACAACGGGACATTATAGTTAAGACGGAGGGAGTATAAAACATTCTCTTATATTTCTATTAAGAAATGAAATGTGTAATTTCGAAACAACAAATTGAAATCATTGGCTACTAACCCCAACTTCAAATGCATGAACACTTCTAGGATTCAACTTTTATTATACGAGTTATAGATTTTTCGAATTTGTATCATTATCTTGAACAATACTTTTTCTCCATCTTGATTTATTGAGCCGTATAGTTCACAGTCTTGGTCTCATGTAAGGGCCTCATTATAATTTATAATAAAGATAATATTTTTATATTTAAACCTTAATAAATAAAATATTTAATAGATTAATAATTTCGCTTATATAATAATTTTAATTTATCGATCCTAATTTGAATTAATAAACTAAAATTAAAATAATAATTTTATTAAATAAATTATTTTTATTCGATTTCAAGATTATTAAGTTGGAGGTGATAATCTCATGATGTTAAAGGTCAACGTTGTAACTTGTAAGAATTAAAATGCACCATTTTTTTCAATTGCTTCAAAAGTGACTAATTCGTCGTCTTCCAAATTTTCCTCAACCACCCAATTCCTCAGTCGCCGGTTTTTTTCCACGTTCACTATTTTAAAAACTTTTAGTTTAATCATAATCATCGAATGTAGGTCTTCTTTCTAAATTTTTATGCACTATTTTTAATTTTTTATTCTATTTTAACTGGTCACATCGTTGAATTCATGTTAGATTTAATAGTATTAATATCTCACTTAATTAAAGTTGTGAGACAATCTTGAATCCAACACTATTGTAGATTTTGTAGTTGAGTCAAAGAAATGTACCCAACACTCCATTTCATCCAAAATAGTTGTTCAAAATCAATCACACATTTACACTCATAGGCTTATCCAAGATTAAGTAAAAGCGAAATCTGATACTATGAGAAACGATGAAATAATAATTTTCAAGGAATTCAGAATTTTGCACGATCGGTGGCATCTGTCAATTAGAATTATACAGTTAAATTTCGATAAAATAATATTTGATAGAGTAACAATCTCGCTTAAACAATAATTTCTTTCAGTTCCGACATGGGTCAATACACTAAAACAATATTCGATAAAGTAATAACTTCGTTAAATAAATATTTTTCTGATCTCAATATTATTTTTTTATCGGGGTTTAACTGTAATACTAATAACATGGTAGAAGAAATTGAAGTGCCATCAACACAAATCCTTGTCTAATTAAGTTAAATTTATTTACACGTGGGAACCACTGAACCTTAAATTTTTAAAAATTGTAAATTGAACTTAGTTTTTTTTAATTATTATTTTGTTCTTTGAAGGTTTATTTATCTCAAAATTATAAATTCCCACGGTTAAATAAGAAATTAAGTGGGATGACATAATTTTTTATTTTGAGACATGAATCTATTGTGACAGCTACCAAGATTGTACGTTGTATTCCTTCCGTCTTGTCCGACTTATCTTGTATTCCTTTTAAAGTCGTCCCACTCGATTTGTCTTGCTTTCTAAAAAAGAAAACAAGACAAGTCGGATGGGACGGATGGAGTAATTATTAACTAATTACATAGGTGGTACACTAGCATCTTGGTTTCTTGTGTTATCTTCGCAAGTAAAAGATTTATTATTTTAATCTTAGTAATCAACTCGTTTTCTGTCCCGAATAAGCAATTTTATCATGGCGGTGCATTAAACATGGCCCGAATTTGATGGAAATCTGGTTATTTATTACAAAGTCATTAAATTACTCATATTGCATAACTGAAAACCACTGTCTTATTAATCTAATATTTTCCTTGATTTCAAAATGTTTTTTTTTTTTCTCAAGGTGTAATTAATACAAGGTACAAATCATTAAAGGAAACTCATATCCCTTTAACAAGAATTTAGAATTGACAATTTAGAATACGTATTAGCTCATTCTACTAATTAAGGTCATCGTATCGTACACAATACCTTATAGTAAATGAGCATATAAAATAGGGACGGAGGCAGTACTTTAATACTACTAATTAAAATCGACATACACGTGGATAGAAAATTCTAAATTTTATTTGCAATTTTTTGAAAATCTTTTATTTAATTTTCAAAATTACATATTTGCACCTTGAAATTGCAGTTTCCGCCTTATATTAATTCTAAATTATGATTCGCTGCTGATGACGAACATGGAGCCATCGAGTTGTATAAAGTTCTAAATTTTCTATATACTTTTTCTTAAATTTTTTGTATATTTCATAAAAAATAGTATTTCGTACTTAAAATTATAGATTTAAATTCTCTTTCTTTCGAAATTACAGATTTTACGAACGCTAATTTCTAATCTCGAATCCTTACGAAAGACATTAGAAATGCTTGCGGCACACGCACAAGAAGTTTGACAATAAGTTAATTTAAAAATTCGACCTAATTGACACTTGAAAGAAAAGACGGTGGAACCGGCGGCAATTAATTCTGGTTGGCAAAACCGTTGACATTGAATTTTCCGACACCCAAAATTGCGTGTGAAATACTTGCTACAACATTAACACGACTTTTACTTCATTTTCTCATCTTTTCACATCGCATTTTCCTCACAAATCCATGCAACCAAATCCTCAAACATATATATATATATATATAAACCCCTCCACTACTTCAACAAATCCATACACCTTCACACATAAAAATAAATTCCAAATTAGGAGAAATATTCCTATGGCTTCTTCCACATCAAGAACCCTCATTTCCATCTCTTTTCTTGCATTCTTTACTATTGAGTTCTTTCTCCGGACGCCGGAAGAACGATGCCGGCTACGGCGGCGGTGGTGAAAGAAGATGTATCGGCAATGGCTTTGAGATATTTTCAAGAACAAAAGGAGAAGTTGTTCTTCGCAAGATTGCCAAAAGGGGTGCGTATTCCTCCTTCTGCTCCATCCAAGAGGCATAATTAAGCTACACAAGATCGATAAATGGGAAGAAATGATTTTTAACTGGTAGACTATTACTATTCATTTTTGTTTATTTTTTATATTTTTTTATTTGGGTTATATATATTTTTTTGGTTTAGCCTAACACCGAATGGTGGTTTTGAGGCTTGTATTATTTTTCATCTTTTTTTTCTTTTTTAGATTAGCTTATTAATGTAATTTGTAACATTGTATAGATATGGAATGGTTTATTTTGTGTTATTTTTGGTCCACATTGACTATGACCCAGTTATTAATTAATTTAATTGTATGACCCTTAGTCCACACGGAATTAGACTAAGACCGTCATTTTTATTAAGAAATCATATCCTTTTTAAGTTAGGCGAGGAAGAACGGTGAATCATGAACTCGATTCGAACAAGTCCGAATCAGTACTTAGGGAGCAAAATATGTAATTTCGAAATTAAGAAGTGCGGAAACACAATTTGCATGTGAAATGATTTCTTTTTAAAGAAACTGGAATTATACACATAATATTCGAAATTGTATAATTTATATTAGTGGGGCACCTTGCATGTACATGCTAAACGCCCAGCAAAAAGTCATCTTTACCCCGCTAAATCTGAACCAGCACGATTTGATATGATATGGGCCCATCTATATATTTTAAGGAAGGCCCATCTATAATTTTAGAAGGCCCACTTATTTATTTAAGAGGCCCATCTGTAAATTTTAAAGAAGGCCCATTGTAAAAATGATCTAACGCTTGAATTTGAGTTAATAATTTAGGTCCATCCAAGCAAGGGAAAGGAAATTGTGGGTTGTCTCGTTGTAAACGTTAGGTTTCTAAAAAAAAGCAAATAATAAGTGGATAAAAATTAATAAATTAAAAATCAAATGATATACACCATAAAATATAATTTTCTTAATTTTCGTTTCCAAGTGAAACAAGACGCTCCTGTGCTGCAGTGACAGATCTTTAGGTGGAGAAAAAGAGAGATTTTGTGAGGGCAACCATCTACGTGTAAAGCAGCCAACATGCAGACTTTTGCTGCCTAAAAAATCCACTTGAAAAATAATGAGAGAAATTAAATTAGAGCAATATTTTTAGAGCGAGAGTGGAGTGAGATATGAATGGACATAATTGCCCCAGCTGTAGCCGACACAATTCCTGATGAGTCGTCTGCTTATTTGCAGCATGTTTCGATTTTCAGTGAATAGTGGCTCTCAACAGTGCACGCTCCTTTGCTTACTTGTTTTGCTTTTGAAACTTTTATTTTGGGGTTTTTTATACTTCTTCCGTCCCGTTTAAATTATTTCGTTTTCCTTCCTTTTCGAAACGGTTGATTAGAATGGTCTCATTTTTTTATAAAGGAAAAAAATTACTATACATAATATAATATTTATTCTACTAATCTTAGATGGTATTCGTATAATAAAAATATAATATGGCCACTTTACATGCTAAATATAATGATTGGGATAAAAAAAGGATTTGTGGTCTATGATCTTTGTAATCGAGACTCATGACCAATGACCGAGATTTCTAACCAATCTGTTCAGTAATTGTTTCTATGACATGCACAAAAAAGTCAAGAAAGCGGGAAAAAATTAGAAAATTTTATTATTTTAATGTTGTTATGAATGTAATTATTTTTATAATTTCTTTACCTCTAATGATTATTTACCATCTTATTCAACTAAATAAAAATATCCATTAATGATGAAGAAGTAGTATTTGTCACAATACATGAATGTGGGTGGGGAACAATATCAAGTGGAATTGTCCCAATCTCAATAGACTGTATAGAGCGCTTGCACGATTTTATCCAAATTTACATCATTATAAACGACATTCTACCGACTTCTCTTACTAAATTTGCTCACCCATTTTTCTTTTTACACTAACAAATGGGATGGGATCACATGTCCAATAAATCCATGTCCAATTGGTGTCTGATTTAAAACGACGTAGTTTTGTATTAGAAAAAAATGCACTTTTTAATTATTTATTAAATTCTTTTTTCAATCTTATTTTTTAATTTATAGTTTCTCAATACAAAACTACGTCGTTTTGAATCGGACATCAATTGGACAGAGATTTAATGGACAGATGATCTCATCCCCCAAAAAATACTCCCTCCGTCCCAATATTATGTCCCATAGGGACTCGGCACGAAGATTAAGATGAATTGTGGAAATGTATAAAGTAGCGGTGGAAATGTATACAGTAGTGATTGAAATGTATAAAATGGTAAAGTTCATCTATTTTGATGATTGTGGACTGCTCATTTATATTGACTTTTGAAAATAATGGGACAGAATGAGTATTATTACTACAACAAGTTTAGTACTACTAAAAATAATTTTTTTTGTCGCCTAAAATTTAAATTGAAACTTGTAATTCAAGAAAAGAAGGAATCATCACCACGTGTTGGGCTTATTACACTTATTAGGAAACACATTATTGAGGTCTCACTCACATGTGTTGGCCTAAATGATTTGTGTGTCCGTGGCCAAATCATGCCCAATCATTATATTTGTTTTATCTACTAGTTTTTTAAATTCTTTTTCCCCTATATAGAAAAAAAAAAAATACTTTACCAATAATTACTTGGCCAGAATGACAAAATACATTATATAGTTTCCACTCAATAATTCCATGTGTGTAGTGATAAAAATATTAACATTTGGTTGTCTCAATTCCAACAAAAACTTGCCGCAAGATATGACCGGTGAACTAAACTACCTAGAACCTAGTTTTGTCCAATTCCTTTTTCCAATTATCGCGCGATCGCTATTCGATATAATTTTATTATTTTAAAAGCCGCTATTTAATATATGCACTAAATAAATTTACTATTATGAAATAAGATGCAAGCTGAATTAGTCTAACTATAGTCTCATAAACAATGAAATGTAAGAATAACCATAAATGAGAGACTCATACATAACTACATTAATAAAATTCAAATTCGTAAACTTTATAGATAAAGCAAACACCTAAACTGCTACTATACGAGAGTAGAATTTATCGGAATAACAAAAAAACATTATGAAATTAGAGGAACTAAGACATGGAGACAAACAATTGAATGCAGTAGCCTCCACCTTTCATTGATAAGGGAAAAAAGAGGAGTTATTATCCCCACCTATACACACATATACCATCACATATCCCAACCAACCATCTTTACTATCCCAACTCTAATCACCCACATAATCTAATTAACCCCCACAAAACTCTAAACATTAAAACTCAAATCAAATTAAACATAAAATTAAGCAGAAAAGAAAAACTCAAACTCTTAGCAAATAGATGCTTAATTCGGGCCCTCCATTCCCATCCGGATTCATCATGTAAAACGCCTCCGAATCTTTACTCCCAACAACCCTCTCAAACTTGGCCCTCATATACATCATCTCCCCATCGGGCTCCTTAAGGCCCGGCCCGGGAATCACCCCCGCGCCCATCGAGATCGGCCCGATTGCATTCAAAACCTTCCACTCCTCCGGCCCGCATTCCCTCCTCATGGCGTACCCGCACTTCTTCCCATTGCAGTACGTCCTCCAAACGGGCTCTTCTAGAATCTTCACCCCCTTCTTCTCGGCCCGCTTCTCGCACTCTAAAGCAACCCGGACGAGCCCGGACGCCATCTCCTTCACGAGCACGCTCGTGGGAGTGGCCAGCTCGACGAGGAAGCCCGGCCCGAGCTTGAAATCCTCTTGGAAGGCGAAGTGGACGTGGCCGCGGCGGTGGCCGAAGAGCGTTCCGACGACTTTTGTTCCTAAGCCCGATGATAAGCGGGTTCGGGCCCTACCGAGGGCGAGCACGGCCCGGAGCTTGTCGACCGCGATGACGGAGAGCTTCTTCCTTGGCGGTTTGAGCGAGCCGGTCGAGCGAGAGTGGGGGAGGGGGAGGGGGAAACCCGGTTCGACCGGGTTGGGTTTTTCGTCGGAGTAGAGGATTTCGGCCATGGCGTCGTCGTACTCGTCGTCTTCGGAAGACTTCTTCTTCCAGTTGAAGTATCGGCGGGAGAAGGAGAAGGAGTCGTGCGGGCTTCGGGCCGTGATCGTCTTCATTTGAGAATTGATGGTAAGTGTTTTTGGAGGTGTGGGGTTTTAGACTATGGGATGAAGTTTTTATTGTTAGTTTGTGGGTGCCAGTTATTTTACTGACAAAAGGAGGTGAACAGCCCCACCAAACTAAGTCAGAATGAGAGAGAAAGAGTTAACTGAAATGGTTGTCTTAAGGAGGAGGAGGAGTTGGAAGAAGAGATGGGATAAGAGATTTATGCAAATTTTCATTGAGAAGAAACTGTTTGGAATAGGTAAAGCCACACCAACCTCTTATCTACTCAAACAGTTTAATAATAATGTACACCCTCCGTCGAATTTTTCTATCCTAGACCCGGTCCACAATTTAAGTTGTGGACCCGGTGGTTATAAAACATGTCACATGGGATGTTCTTGAAATAAAAAAATTCAAAAAATACACAACTTCAATCCTAGACCACAGGTCTTGTAGACCGGGTCTAGGATAGAAAATTCCCCTCCGTCCCGCTCCAAGTAATCCATTTCTTTCCAATGTTTGAATTAAAAAAGTGGATAATAAAGTATGGTAGATGAGCAGATGATAAATTAAAAAAAAGAAAATGAGTGAGATTGTGAGAGAGTAAATGATAAAGTATGAGAGAGAAATGATAAAATAAAAAAAAGAATTTGATAAAGTATGAGAGATAAATGATAAATTATTAAATAATTTGTGATTTTTTTAAAGTTTTTTTTTTAAATGAGTTATTTGAAGCGGGACGTTCTAAATTGGAAATGGGTCATTTGAAGCGGGATGAAGGGAATATTATAATTGAAATCATTAGATTTATAACTTTTTTTTTACTTTACACTATAAGTTAGAACGTATGAACACACATGTCTAATGTATTTTTGTGCACCTAATTTTAATAAAATTTATAAAATTAATTAACTTTGCACTCTAATGTTCGATCGTGTTTCATACCTTTTTTTTTTAATCTTGTGTTTCACATCGTATTTTGTATTGCGTGTTTGTGTCTGCACTACTTAGCTAACAAGTGAAATACAGTTAAACCTGTTTAAAGTGATAACATTGTGATCGGAAAAAATCATTTATTGAGGGTTTTTTTTAGTCCATTGACCCAAATTGAGAAGGGAAAAAATTATTATTTAAGCTAGATTATTACAAATATCGAACATAACTTTATTAATGTTTAACTGTATGTGAATTTATGCATTTAAAGTTTTGAGTTCGGAATTCGTATCCATAATTACCATTTTGTTGGGATTCATAGACAAGAATACACAATTATAGGAGCAAACTAATATATATATATATATATATATATATATATATATATTTTATTTTTTTATCAAAAAATTAAATTTATGCACGATTTGGTAGCGACGACATCCACCCGACCCCGCACTACTAGTGGCGGGAGGGAGCTATCAAGAGCAGATTTAGTGTTTTTTATGTTGGATTGGAGATGATGTTAAGTCGCAATTAGTCTGAAATTGGTCCGAGTAAGTATTGTTGGTGTGCCACAGTCTTAGTGGAGACAGTGAGAATTGATGTGTTTTATTACACGGATGAGTCGACAAAATGAATATTTCATGACCCGGTCAAATGAATTGTTTGCCATCACAATTAAAATACAAATTGATCAAAAAATTCAAATAATCGGAAACAATGGTCGAGGATCCGTCACTATCTAAGAAAAATCGAGAAATAAGTGTTAATATTTCAGTGCTCGATTAATAAATAAAACTTAATAACGCTCTATTAATATTAAAATGAGAAGAACGAATCCATCACTCAAAAGCTTCGAATACGAGTGAAGTTTACCCTGTGCGCATCAAAAGTAGCAGCTGCGGGTTCCTCATCATAAAAAAAATTTAAAAAAAATAAAAAAATTAAAAATAAAGCTTCGGAGATTTACTTGACATCTTAAAATTAGATTCGAATTCCATGTATATCCAAAATTTATTTAACACAAGTATAACTGTAATAGATTTGATCCAAACATCCTATATTAAAAATCATATCAGCTCAACAATTCATAATTTTAAAATTGTCTTACGAAACATTCCCTTAATTTATTTGAATCTCAATCATGTAAATATTCATCAACATTTTCAAAATAGTAAGGGTGTATTTGTAATAACTTATTTAAATTGTTTATCTATTTTTTAAGAGTATCAGTAGATTTTAATGTTTGCAAGAACCTGTCTTTTAATTTCTCTAAAATTAAGGAGCAATGCTTAAATCTATAAACATTTATTGAGGTGCTTTGTGTGTTTAAAACACCATAATTTTCGAAACTATAATATCATAAATATCTGCTTTTTAATTTTAAAATTTAGAAAATCTCCAATTTCTGATTAATTTTTTTAAAAAATTTTAAGCAAAAATATATGAAAATGTGTTTATAATAAATAATTGCGCACCATAAGTGGGAAATGAATGTGAACAACTAGGCTGCAATTGAAATGTACAAACAGCAGAAATAAAATTATGTTAATTTGTCCCATTTCGATTAAAGATAAGCAAGAATGTCAACAAATTAGTGCCAGGGGTGAAGCAATCATGAAAGATTACATCGAGCCAATAAACCTTAATCCAAAAAGAATGGGCTGTAAAGTGCGATCACAATCATTACACATTTTTAGTATTCTTGAATTTTATGTCACAATTAGACTAATATTTCATGATAACTATTCTAAAAAAATAAAGACAAATTTAAAAGAGGCAAGATTTTTTGTAGCCGGGCCCCTCCACATGCGTGTAAGGACACAGTGCCTAAAATGTCAAAAATCATTGAATTTTAGCGGCTTAATAATACTCCCTCGGTCTCCCTCGGTTTTGTGTCACTTTTCTTTTCGATACAGAAATTAAGAAGAAAGTGGATGATAAAATATGAGAGATAAATTAAAATAAGAAAAAGAAGATAAATAAGTTTGTGAAAGATCAAATGACAAAGTATGAGTGATAAATAAAAAAAAATAAGAAAGAGAAATTAAAAAAAGAGATAATTAACAATATTTTTAAAAATTATATTTTTTAATAAATATGTCATTTTAAATGAAAAGTACAAAAAAGGAAAAGTATCATGAGGAAATAGCAAGTTATTGACTGTTGGGTTTTAATTTTTTAATTAAAATAGTAAGTAGCTTTAGTTATAGGCTCAGAATTCTATGGATCAGCTAATCATGATCTGCACCCAGCTACTTGACCTAAAACTAAGTACTGCTTTTAATTAAATTTGTATTTTTTAATTCAAAGAATAATTAGGGCATGATTTTCTGAATCAAGATCTAAACCAATCATTAGGGTTTGATTTTGATCAAGTTTTTAAAACAAGGTGGTAGTAAATTGGATTAAAGAACTTGTGCTAACGAGAGAATGTGAGCGGAAAGGCACAAGTATTGAGTCCCGTGTAGCATAAAATAATACATGCATATCTTTAAGATCATACTCTGTTTAAGGTCATACTCGATCCGTCTCATTATTTATGTCACATAAGGACTTATCACGAAGATTAAGACGAGTTGTAAAAATATATAAAGTAGTAGTGAAAATGTATAAAGTTGTGTGGTCTACCTATTTAGATGATTGTGGATCACATTTATGTTCATTTTTGGAATCGTAAAATGAGACAAATAAATATAACAAATAAGACATAAATAATGGGATTAAGGGATTATTTATTTAAACTGGTGATTAAAAAAAAAACATTATAAGCTTCAAAAATAAGAAAATAAAAATGTGTGGCCCGTTTTGTTTCCTGAACCCATTAATCCTGTATGTACTAAATAATGGGCCTCTGATGCAAGCCTAATGAAGATTCATCCTCCAATTATAAGTCAGCCCGTTAATTTATTGCATGAAGGCATCTCCAAGGGTCTCCCTTACTATAGGGACTCTATCCCTATTTTAGGGCGGAAATAGTGTTTCGTCTTCAACGGTTTTTCCCTATTTCTCCCCTAAAAAAAATATTCTCTTATTTTACTTTTATAAATCAAATTAAAATAAAATTATATAATTAAATTAAACATAATAATATATTTATTGCAAAACTCCAGGTTACATAATAATATCTAAATATATTTATATAATTAAATTAAACATAATAATATATTTATAGGTTACAGAAGACGAATATTCATTCCACGATTAATCAATGCATTCCGAAATGTGAAATTAATATTAATATTTATTAAACTCATGTATTTTCTTTTTATTAATATTAAGTAATTTCATTAAACTGATTATCTTATTTTATTCTAAACAAAACCGAAATAATATTAAACTTATAATCTTAATTTATTATAAATAAAATTAATTTTATAATTTATTCTAAACAAAATCAAATTAAAAATAAAGTTAAAAAGGATAGGGGAAGTATGGGAGAAACAAATTCTCTCTCAAAGTAGGGGAGAAATTTTCCCTCGCTTAAAATAGGGGAAAATTTAGGACACGGTTGGAGGGGATAAATTAGAAAAAATAAGGGAATTCCCTATTTTAGGGGACCCTTGAGATGGTCTGAGAGAGGCTAACAGTAATATTGGCCTCCTCCCCCCCACATAAGTGTGGATCTAACATTTGTAATAGGGGGCTATTTTTTTCTAATTTAGTAATGCAAATCTACAATTTTAAGAAGCGGGACAAAATCGAACAATCTGGGGTAGCACCCACTTGCCTAACCCTAAATCCGTCTATGCTACATAATCTGCATATTTTCAAAAAAAAAAGTAAGTTTCACTCAATATGATAGTAAAGATGCCGTAAGAATTTTCTGACTCATGTTTTAAGAATCACTACATGGTCCACCAATTATGTAAAGTTATGTATGTGTTTAACTCAAGCAAGGATCATAAAGTTGATTACATTCCCCATCATATTATTGTCAAACAAAGAAATTGCATCACTTGATTGGTCGATTGTATAATGTTCCTTATAAAATGGGATTACATCAAATAATAAAATACCTTAAATCTAATAACTACACTCCAAATCCCTATTTTTGTCTAGGATTTGTAATTTTATGTACAAAATAATTTATTTAATAATGTTTATAAGAGTCACTCTGTCCTACTGAAAGTGTATTTTTTTTAGGTGTCCTATTGAAAGCTTGTTTTTAAAAAAGATATAGAATATGTGGAGAAAAACTATCAAATGAAAAGTCGATTGGAAGCTTGTTGTTAAAAAAGTTACGGAATATGTTGAGAAAAAATATCAAATGAAAAGTCAAATAGTCTAATATACAACTTCATACAATTTTATAAACATCAACAACTCTCATTAAAAACTACACTGAAAACAAAGTCGTAGGGAGTCATATACAACACAATTTTATTAATCTCCGTATCGAGAAGCTTCCGTTGGGATGAAGGAGTATTATTCAATGAATTACACAAAGATCTTATTTGTCAATATTTTTCAATTCAATCTATTTAGGTGAAAAGGATTGCAGATTCTAGCGCCGCGAACAGCAGTCTCGGAAGATTGTCTCAGTCGTACCAATCCCAGCAATCGCATTTATCCGGTTCGACGTTCTCCGCCGTCTGATCGGCATCTGCAAGTGCTGCGCGCATAAGAACTGCGACCAGTTGTTTCGGTTTCGGCCTCCGAAAGCACGCTGTTCGTTACCGTCACAACTCCGTTCCAGTAATCTCCAGCCCTGTTTCCTCCTTCACTTCCCTCGCCGCACACTCCTCAAATGTTTCCCCTGAAATCGGAAATCTAATTTAGTTTCCACTACGAGACTTTCCCCAAAGTCGAACCGGCGCGATTAATTGTAGCTCAAACACAACGATTACAGATCGTAATTTCGTAATAACTGGACAATTTTACGGAACAATCTGATCTGCCTAAATTGAATAAATACACATAGAAGCCGGTTGATTTTGATTAGATGCAGAAATCAACCAACAGTAATCCTCGGAAATAGGTCAATGGATGAATAATTGTTTGCTATCGTGAAGGAAGTATAGATGATGAAAGGGAAGAGGCGAATGATAGGAGCTTATTGAAGGCTGCCCAAAATGGGAGGAATCCCTTATTTTTTTTAACTGTTTAGCCTACCGTAAACACTCCAATATAATACGGGAGGCACGATTTCTCCTATTATTTTGAGGGAGAATTTGTCTTTTTCGTATCCAATTTTTTTAATTGAAAAATAAATAGAGAATTGCCGTAAATTATCGATTTTTCAATTGGAAAACATGAAATTAAAAACATAAAACACAAAATCAAGATATCTGGACACTAATATGAACACAAATTGAAAATTCGAGATGCACCCGGCCATGGCGGTTACTTCTTTTCCCGCTTCGTATGCTTACAATTGCAGACTTCATCTGAAATTGTGGCAAAAACTGAGCGTGCTTACCTGGGTTCAAGATCTGGATTTGAGCCGTGAAGAACACGGAGAGACACAGAGAAAACTTGAGAGATGTAAGGCGGCGATAGAGCGGATCTGTTACCTAGCGAGAGTGATAAAAAATTGAAGAGAGAGACAACATCATTTCTAGGTTTCGGCAATGTGAAATACTATATTATTAGATTAATAATTAGATTAGTAGATTAAGGGGTTTAGAATAAATTATTAAATTAATTTTGTTCATAATAAATTTAGATAATTAATTAAACATCAATTGAAATTACTTAATATTAATATAAAAGGAAAATACATGAGTTGAGCATTAATTTAAATTACATAATATGTCGGATATTGAAATTACATCTAACAATTATTTAATAATCATGAATATCATCTCAAAAGCCTCGAGTACCCGATAATAAATTCTGAAACAAACTTGGACCGTCGTCTTTTGGTCCCAAAAAAAAATATCTTGCGACGAAACAAGAACCGTGTATAAAGGATGTTGAATGTGTATTCGGAGTTCTCCAAAGTCAATTTGCGATTGTGGCAAATCCAGCACGTTTTTGGAACGCAAGTTATTTGGGAGATATTATGACTTCATGCGTAATAATGCATAATATGATAATTGAAGATGAACGAGACTTTGATGTTCCAATTGAAGTTGCAAGAGACGTGCGAGCCACGGATTTTGAATTTGAAGAACCTCAACCAGATCGATTTAGAAGTTTTATTTCTCGGTTTAGTGAAATCAAAGACACATATGCTCATTTCGTGCTTCGGAATGCCTTGATTGAACATTTGTGAAATGAGTATTCGTCTTCTCAGAATTAGATATTATTATGTAACCTATATTTTTTATTTAAGTAATTTAAATTATCATTTTTGCAATTAATTTTAATTTTTTCATTAAATATATTATTAACTTTAATTTAAGTATATAATTAAATAAAAATAAAAATATTATATCATTAAATTATAATTAAAGATATTATATAGTTGTATTTTAAATTGATTTATAAGAATAATAAAAAAGAATATTATAGAATATTCATTTTCAGGGAAAATGATAACACGAGAGATCCTTGGAGATACCTAACCGATCTCGAGGTGACCGCCGGGAGGAGCGAAGGTGCCGTAGCCGACGGCGGTGCGGCTGCGGCCGAGCAGCACTTTATTCCCCTTTAATATAAAAACTCCTACTCCAACCACTATTGGCGGCGGCGACGACATTGCTCATAAATTGCAGAAAATGCGAAATTGAAAAGGTGGATTTCTTTGTTGAGGACCTTTTCCTGATTTCATCACTACAAATAATTAAATGTTTCAAATTAACACTAAAGATTTCATGGAATTATAAAATTAATTCAACATTTGAAAAATCACAATTATGGCATTATGATATGCATCTTAAGGCAGTACTCATAATGCATTATATTATTTAAATAATGTATAGCTAATTAAACCATAATCGACATAGAGTTAGTTATCTAATCATAATTTTCTTAAATAATTAATTACTTACGCCAAACCAACAACTTAATTATCCTAATTGCAGAAAAACAGCTATGGTTGAATTTTGAGATAGTTGTTGTTGCGTTAATAATGGATATTCAAGACGCGAACAAGAAATTGTACTCCTATAAGGGCTTTAATTAATTGCAAGCTAGGATTAATTAAGGGCTGGATATTTTAACTAATTGAATCACGTACACACGAAAAAAATTTGGAATAATTAACTAGCATTAAAAATAATGTTAGAAATAGGTTTAGCACTAAAATAGTTTACTTGTTTCGGTCTAAAATTGGGTTAGCGCACATTGCAATGTTACCTTGCTTAGTTTATTTACCGAGTCATCAAATGTTGAGTACGTGAAGTCTGATTTTTGTCGATACAATTTATTATATTTGCTTGTAAATATATTTTATATATATATATATATACTTACTATATATTGTGATGACCATGTAAACTCTACAAGCCCATGAGCCCATCTTGTACTCTATAAATAGAGGTCTCCACCCTCATAATAATACACCTCAATTCCTTCTCTCTATTATTCTCCGCATTCTTTTCTAGTTTATAACACGTTATCAGCACGAGTGACTCTTCTCAAAAGACAAGACGGTAACCACGGAAGGAAGGTATAACATGTTATTTGACGAACACATCCACGAAGCCGCCAATTCCAGAAAACAACTCCTCACGCCTCCAATTTCTGAATTCACATCATTTAATTGATAACTTCTCCGCGATCCCTTCTTGGTTTACGAAGTTGACAAGGTATGATTTGTTTCTCCTAATCTATATTTGTTTTGTCAAAATTTATTGCAATTAGTGTGGATCTTGAGTTTATTTAATTTGTTAATCGGAGTAGTGATTCTTATTTAATTATTATCACACTTATTGAGTTTCAATTCTTCTTTAATTATTATCACAACGGAATCTATGATTTAATTTTTGGGTGATTCCTCTTATTATATTGTTATTATTGTTGCTCCTGAAGTAGCACAATAAACTAATATTCCTGAAGAATATTATATGTTCTTGAAGAACAATTGAAAAACATATTTCCAGCTTCACTTGTTACTCCTGAAGTAGCACAATTGATATCCCCAAATAACACTATACGTTCCTGAAGAACATTTGGGTTTCCCAAAGAATTTCGCATGCTCTTAACGAGCGATTCAATTTATTTATTGATAATTTACTTGTTGCTCCAGAAGTAGCACAATTCAATATTCCTGAAGAATATTGCGTGCTCTTAAAGAGCAATTCCAAAACATATTTTCAACTTGATTTGTTGCTCCAGAAGTAGCACAATCAATATTCCTTGAAGAATATTACATGCTCTTGAAGAGCATTTATTTTACGCTTTTATTTATTTGTTTGTTTGTTTGTTTATCTAATGTCAAATAACAATTGTTGCTCCTGAAGTAGCACAATCCATATTTATGAAGAATATTAACGCTCTTGAAGAGTAATTCAAAACCATATTTTTAACTTAAATTGTTGCTCCAGAAGTAGCACAATCAATGTTTTAAAATAAATTACATGCTCTTGAAGAGCATTTACAATCAATATTTCTATGTACGTTTTTATTTATTTGTTTGTTTATTTAATACTTTAATCCATATTATTGCTCCAGAAGTAGCACAATTCATATTCCTGCAGAATATCACATGCTCTTAACGAGCAACTCAAAATTATTTGTTGAAATTTAATTGTTGCTCCAGAAGTAGCACAATTTAATATTCTACACTCTTGAAGAGTTATTAATATTATCTATGTATTTACTATATAACTCAGTTTTTTTTTCTCTTGCATATTGTATAATAATTATATCGATATATATACATATAATCTCAATTTTTGTATAAAAAAGAAGTGACAATGTTATACATTTGCTGTAAATACCCTCATAAGGATAAATGTTCCCAAAGGAAAGTACAAATGGTAGCAAATAAATATAAAATTCGTCAAAAATATGGTCGACCAATTGGTTCTAAAAGAAATTTCGTGTCTAAGAAAAGGGGCACAACATATGAACCAAACAATGACGATAATGATTAATCCATAAAATGAAGTTCCTGAAGAACTACAAACGTCTGAAAATACTGAGATCTCAAAATGTTGGAGAGATCAAATATTGTCGTGGATGCACGACAGTATTTTCGCCTTTTAATATGACTCTTGAAATGATAAAAGAGGATCATCAACGACGATCTATAAGAGATTGTCAAAATAGAAATAATTGGCCAAAGAGGAAAAAAGTCATACAAAGTGAATTAATATTCCCTAGAAAGCCGAAAATATTTGGACCTATAGTTCCAAAATCCGAAAAGTATATCCCCGAAGGATACAAATGTGTCTTTGTTGCAAAGATAAATGAAAAATTTACGAGATATAGGCCAATACTCGTAACACAATATTTCTCTCATAGATCGGGAATTAATTATGTACACTCCTATAATAGACGCCATTATATTTGATTAATCAACTTATGCCACAAAAGGCTTGCTATGCGCCTTATGGGTGTAGTAAATATCTATCAATATGATTCACTAGATAGTGACATATATATGAAGATCCCTGAAGGATTTAACTTGTTCAAAGTATGTAAGTCAATAAGATGTTGTCAATTAGACTGCAAAAATCATTGTAAGGGCTGAAATAGTACAACCGCATATGATATAATCATAACGACGAGAATTCCTCGATAGAAGGGTACATAAATGATGACTTGAGTTTGATTGAAACTCATGAGGAACATAATACTTATATGTATACTCCGTCAAAATGATTTACATAGAACAAGTAATTATGAATTATTTTATTCATTGATAATCCAACTCACAACCTTGTCGGCATTAGGGGGAGATATAAAACATAAATGATAGAATACCGCAATATCTCGTTGGATTAAATATTATATTCACGCACTATGAACCAAAAGTTCATCAAGTTATTTAGTGCAAAAGGAGTAACTAAAATCTCATATACCTGTTGTATATGTACCATGAAAGAACTGAAGTTCATCATAGACAAAAATAAATCAATTAATTCTCATTGACGCTAGAAGCGTGAGAGATTTATTGGTGCTAAGAGATAAGAAGTCCGCGGAATACAAAATTAGAACACATCACTCCAAATTTCTCCTGAGGAGGATATGTGAATCATTATGTACAAAAGTACTTGATGAAATCAACTCATGCCTAAAGACAGAGTTAGAATCATAAGACTTATGTTGAACTAATAATTGTCTCGACCTGCAGATCGAGCATCTCCCTAATGGAGTTATGCTAGACGACCTACCTGAAGGTCTTTAAAGAGATTTTATTTTATTGCATCCACGTAGCTACCTAATGGTTGCTTCAATCACTTGAACTGGATGAAGACTCATTTAGACTTATAGAAGATAACAAAAATGAGGACCAGAAGTTCCTTACTTATATGCAATTGGAAAATTTAAAATGGTATTGACCATCATTTGTTATCTTCGAGACAAACATGTTATTATCTTTGATGATAATTAAATTTGTGTTGCACATATTAGTGTAGACCTTAAAGATAACCTTGAAGATTGTTATCTTGAGGGGGAGTAACAAATTGTAAATAATCCTGAAGATTAGACTGACTCCTAAAGGTCAAATGACCCTGAAGGTCAAATGGTTGTACTCTTTTTTCCTTTCTAAGTTTTTTCCAAAGGGTTTTCTTAGTTAAGGTTTTTAACGAGGCATCTAATGCAACACATGAAAAAATGAGTCATTGAGATTGATTCATAAAAGAGCCAATGCAACACATGATCTCCAAAAGAGTGGCGACATCAACATCCAGCAAATTCGCTCAAGTGACAACCTAGCAGATTCTTTTACAAAGGCATTACCAACATTCAAGAAGTTATACAAGATCGATATGCGCCGACTCAAGGATCAAGAATAACTATATTGAGGTGGAGCAACTGTACTCTTTTTCCTTCGTCTACTTTTTATCCCAATGGGTTTTTCTGGCAAGGTTTTGACGAGGCAGCAGTTTCTTTTAGGGATGGTCAATCAAGGGGGAATGTTGTAAATATATTATATATATATACTTACCATATATTGTGATGACCATGTAAACCCTAAAAGCCCATGAGCCTATCTTGTACTTTATAAATAAAGGTCTCCACCCTCATAATAATACACCTCAATTCCTTCTCTCTATTATTCTCCGCATTATTTTCTAGTTTATAACACCTCGTTTATTTTTTGAGAATGACAATTTTTTTTTACTCAATTTATAAATAACGTTATAATTGTAATCTTACGAGTAAAACAATGCAATGATAGTAAAGTTGTACTCCCTCCGTCTCAAATATGCTTCATTTCCATTTCCGTCTGTCCCAAATTTATATACCTATTATTCTATTAACAATTTTTTTGTGCCTAATTAAATATTTCACTAATTTCTAGAATTCTAATTAATACTCTCTCCGTCCCAAATATATATGCCTAATTTCCTTTTTCATCTGTCCCAAATTTATATGCCTATTAATAATTTTTTTTGTATCTAACTAAATCTTTCACCAACTTTAATAGATCTAATTAATATGATAACATTCCTGTGTGGTTTACAGGCTACTGCACAATGAGCGGGGTTTATCCAGTGCGCACCGAAGGTAGCAGCTGCGGGTTCCACGTATCAAAAAAAAAGATAACATAGAAAAATACTATTTTATCAAATTTTTATAATAGCAAACACAATTATGACACTTACTTTTTAGTAATTTATTTAATTTACTCAAATTTCAATACAAACATTATCAAACTTTTTTATCATTAATTTTTTTCTTAATCTATATGAAAAATCAAATAAGCACATAAAATAGGGACGGAGAGAGTATGATAATATAGAAAATAACCATTTTATCTAACTTTTATAATAGCAAATATAATTACGCTATTTACTTTTTAATAATTTACTTTAACTTACTCATATTTCAATATCAATATTTATCTAACTTTATATCATTAATTTTTTTTTCTTAATATGTGTGAAAAGTTAAATAAACACACACACATATATATATATATATATATATATATATATGCTGTGGGAGTATTTCATATTAACCAAATTGAACCATGTAAATTTCATTGTGTGCGATTTTATTTTGAACAACCAAATGTATATGCCGAGGGGGATACAATTACACAAATGTATACATATCCTAATTAGTGGGGAAAGGATTTACGCCTCGTAAAACTAGATTTCCCAATGTTGTTATTAGTGGAGACGGGAGATTATCCCAATCGTACCAACCCCAGCCGTCGCATTTCTCCGGCTCCAGATTCACAGGCTCCAGATCCGGATCCACCAGCGCCGCCCGCAGAAAAACCGAAATCAGTTGCGCCGGTTTCGGCTCGTAAACCACATTGGTAGCCACCGTCAAAATCTCGACTCCGGTAATATCCAGCCCGGTCTCCTCCTTCACTTCCCTCACCGCACAATCCTCAAAGCTTTCCCCTAAATTTGGAGTTAAATATAACGATCTAGAACTCTCAGTACATCTCGATCATAGAATCGGACAACGGGAGGACGAAATTAAATACTGACCGAACTCGAGGTGACCGCCGGGAAGGGAGAACTTGCCGTGGCCGACGGCGGTGTGGCGGCGGCGGCCGAGCAGCACTTTGTTTCCTTTCAGCAGGAACACCTCCGCACCGGCTTCTAGATTTGGTTGCGCCGACGACATTTGCAGTCCGCGGCGTTTGTTTGTTGAGCAGCGTCCAATCGTTGAACGATCGGAGACATGCTTGTTGATTGCGAAATTAGGTTTTCCGATTGGGAGGATTTGGGGGTTGATTAGAAGCGCCATTGATCTGCTGCTTTGAAGATTAGTGTTAGTTAATTGTACTTAATTCAATGTGGTGAAATATATACGCGAACGTGGTTAGGTACAGTCTGCTTTTGCGAACTAGCAATTGGACTTTTTTGGGTAGCAACTGGAAATATTAATACTTTAATGGTACAAATTAATCCTCGTGGAACATTATAACGCAGGAGAAATTAAACATCCATAAAGTATTAATTTTGGAATCGAGAAAAAATATTCATTGAACAATATTTATCGAACATTATTTTAATACATTGACCCATATTGAGATATGAAGAAATTATTATCTTAACGAAATTATTACTTTATTAAATATTACTTAATAGAAATTTAACTGTATAAAATAATTATCCAGAGCGGATATATATCAAGATTGAATAAATTATGAAACCTTAGATGGTTACGTGTACCTATGCAAGAAGAAATGCGTCATTTTCCATTCCTAACCATGACTTGTTAAATATATATATATACATATATATTTTTTTTGGATGATGAGACTTGAGAGACGACAATGACTCTGAGATTTAATCATGATTTAAGTACCACCAAAATTGTACTCTACTACATCATGACATTTTTATATGAAACATATTATGAAAATATATATAAAAAAGGAGTATATTCTACACATGGCAGTTTTAAAGAATTATTTCTTCTATCCCATGAAAACAGCCTATTCTGTAACGCCCCAATTTTCAAAACTTAACTAGCGACGCTACTTCATTCTTAACATGCATATCTTAATTCTTTCAAAACATTTTCATGGAAAAGAATCATTAAAAAACTCAATTTATTTTACTACTCAGCGGAAGTCTTAAAATAAAAACAAGTGCACAATAAGTTTTCGAAAACAAAATGCAAAGTTCATGATAAAAACTAGTTTAATGCAATAATAAGTTCATAAATCCTTCCTCTACGCATCGGTCGAGCCATTTCCTGAAATATATTAAAATGATAGGGATGAGTACGACTACTCAGTGGGGAATACACTTATCCATACTATATAATATACCAATAAATTATGAACAATTAGAACATGTAAGAATTACGTAGTCACACATACCACCGAGTCAACTTCGACTCTAACATTTAACGGATCAACTTCGATCCCGATCAACTTCGACCATAAACATGTGTACCGATCAACTTCGATCGCGGATCAACTTCGATCCTGGTCAACTTCGACCATAAACCTTTATACCGATCAACTTCGATCCTTCCTTATCATGCCTGTCATTAACTCATAAATATCGAGCATAAAATATAATAAGGATAAATGTAGTGTAAGAAAACTTCCCCACCTTAACCTTGACTTGATGAAAAAATAATGGATATCAATGTTTAAGTCATGCGCGCCGATCCTATACATTGAAATTTATCTTAATGACTCTACATAAGATGTCATGCATGCATTAATACAACATTTTCATAAGCAAACATATATATTGATTTAAGCACGTATGCAACTTCACTAAGGCCATATTCCCATTTCATAAATACATGTGCCACAACATTTAATTATGCGAACAAGTTTAATACTATAACTTTAAAAATTTCAAGGTAGTAACTTACTAACCCCAAATACCAAATAAATTAATTACACCATGTTGACCACGTATACACACACACACATACATAAATTAATTTATCCTCCATTAATTTATTTAAACTAGGTGTTAAGCTTGCTGCTAAGTCATTCATAATGTTAAACTAAAAGAAAATAATCCAAGTATAAAAATCATGAAAACACATATCCATGAATACACTTCATAAATTCTAATTTTCTACATATAGATTCCTTAATAGGTCTAAATTATATCAGATTTGGTTTCATATCAAAATAATAAGTCCTCTAAGAATTATAACCAAAACAGTACATACTGCGTCAACAAAGGCGGTTTCTGACCTACTGACCTTTAACTATAAGCTTCAAGAACTAAACATATTTTAAAAATTCTAAGATTTAACACACATTTAGGGGATATACGTAGAAATATCATGTCAAGATTTCAATCTCTATAGATAAGTAACGACTTCATAAAATACAGAATAGTTTCCACCAAAAACTGAATACGAAAATGCATGCTCCGACTGACTACCCGGACATTTGTATTAAACTGCTTTCATACACATATGTTAAAAATACTAAATAATTTTTTTTACAAATCCCTACGTGTTTAGAGTATTTAGGAAAAAGAATCAAGTGAAAACCATTTTTGTGGAGTGAGATATAAACATTTTTCTAAGCCCTATCCCGGATGCATGGTTTTTCGGAAGTATAAAAGTGAAAATTCATTAAAAATATAAGGACTTGTTTAAAATTTTCCAAAATTTACAGAAATATTAAATACATCCTAAAGTTTGTCTTTATAATTTTTCTGGAATTTTTCAAGTAACATAAGATCGTCTATTTGGCATTGGTACTCTCGGCAGAAAAGGTAGAATTGCAGGACAGATTTCTGTTCTCATGAAACTTAACATTTTAACAACCAAAGAATTGACATAATAGAATCGGACACATCAAGAAATAAATTAACAAATAAATAGTACACGTATCCTAAAAATTTTATATTTTTAATATGAATGACCTAACATGTATTATATCCCATTAAAATTAATCATGATCGAAAACAATGTAAATAACACATGAAAAACAACTTTCTTTCAAGATCATGAACATGCAGTCAGAAGCTGGCAGGTTACGAATAACAATTTTAAACAATTACTTAGCAGGCTTGAAAAATTATACAAAAATAAATGAGTATACTAGACATACCTAGGAAGCTTCGCTTAAAATTTCACAATGATATGATTCTGGGAAGGTACGTAAATAATTCTTGAAACAGTTCGCAGGTATGCTGGCAGATTTTCGAAAAGTTTATGTGATGTTATATTATGAGAGACTAAGGGGTATTTATAGGCCTAGAAATCATTATCTAAATATCCCTAATGCTATAAGGTATCTAATATATTTTATACATAATTATTTTCGTCCATATATATTTTATATAATATTTATTCTATCACTTACCATATAAGAGATTCAATCCTAAATAAATTAGGATTTGGATAACCACAACTAGATTTTATCCTAAAACATTTATATCACACATAAAATATTTATTTTAATCATAAAATATAATATAAAATTATCTCCTAATAACTTAATACCATAATAAATATTATATCCTTTTATGAATCCTAGTTGGTTTAGGAAATCCAAAATACATAATTATTATTCTTACTTAATAATTCTAACATGATTTCTAAATAATTAAATAAAAGAAAATAATCATAATATGATATAAACAAACACATTCAAAATTAAAAATAAATTTACATAACAAAAATGATTTAATAACAAATAAGATAAAATGTTTTAATTTTCATTTAAATTTCTAAGGCGCGATTTACAGAACTAAAACACTTGATAACATGCATGAATAAATATGCAATGCATTTTATATCAAAAATTTAGGGGTGTTACATATTCATTTTCAGTAGTTTCATAGAAAGTACTCATCTTTTATATTTTGACAAATTATTACACACACTTTATTTGAGGTATTCATAACTTTATATAATTTTATTCACAACTAACAATTCTCTGAAATAACTATGCCGAAACAAAAAAACAATTTCTATGAGACGGAGTTAGTAGAAAAAGAATCATAACAAGTTCCAATGTTTAGTTTAAATTTCGTAATAAACGCAAGAGTGAGGCGTGGGCTTTTAGCCTTTTATCCTTAAATTGTGTACAATTTCATTTTTTTTATTTATGTTTAAATCTTTTTGCTATTTTTTCCTTTTCGAAATTATAGACTTCGGCTCAGTTTGGAAGAACTTATCTGCAGCTTATTTCAACTTATTCTAAAAAATAAGTTATTTTGCACGCGTTTGACAGAGCTTATGAAAATAACTTATTCTAAAAAATAAATTGTTTTGGCTTATTTTCATAAATTGGTATGAATAACTTATGAAAATAAATCAAAAATAGCTTATGAAAAATAGGTCATCGTATCAAATCCCAATGACAATAATTTTTTACACTATATTTTATTTTTCTAATTAAATATTTATATATAAATGTATCCAAACCCAATAACTTATTCAATTTAAACGCTTATAACATAAGCACTTATGTTATTCACTTTAAATATCTTTAGCAAAAATCTCCATATTCCAAATTATGTATCCTTATATGTCACACTTCATGTATAAGCGACAATTACAAAACCATTATCAATATTATAACGCAAAGAATGAAATGTGAGAATCTTTATAAGATAGAAAAACTTTTCCGTAATTTTTAAATACGGGATCCCTCCTTATATAAAAACCATAGTGTCTTTGGCAGCCGACCTTTCAATATCGAGTAGGGATCTTCTATTCCACTCCCACTACATGACACATGTCCCTTAGTGATGAGACATGTAGTGGGTTAGGGAGGGTAAAATATCATCTGACCCATTTGTGGTGGACCACTCAGGCCCACCAATCACGCGGTGCCACGTGTGCATTGGTGGATCATGTTACCAGTACACGCGTGACACCGCGTGATTGGTGGGCCACCACAAATAGACCAGAAGATCCGGATTGGTTAGGGAGTGGGATAGAAGATCTCTTCCCTTTAATATCTCTTAGAAAACTCAAAATAGCAAGAGTGTTTTTACATTTTCTAGAGAGAGATTGACATGTTATTGACATTATCTTTTTTTTTATGACGAGGGTAATCCGCAGTCGTTATCGAAATGTGCACTGAGTAAACTCTGCTTCTGTACTCTAGCCTGCAAACAACACAGAAATGTTCAACCACCCTAGGCTAACCATTAATAACATGCTCACACATTGCGGTTTTGATGAATTTTTTTGTTGTATTATTATACTTTGTTAAATGAGGCCCTAAACATGTACAACAGTACAAGGTCTAAAATTATAGAACGGGACCTTAGTGGAATAGACCAACTTAATTATAGATTTCTCCTTTATAAATAATTACTACACAAATTACATATCTTTTAAGTTATTATTCAAAAAATTCACATTTTGAATTTGCGTTTGTCCGAAAATAACTAAATATTTCACGAGCAAACTAAATTGCCCTACAAGGAGAAGGAAATAATTAATACTATGACTTTATTTCATGTTCACGATAAGGGCGCAAAGAATTTGACCACTTATACTCTATAACTTATCGTTTTATGTCCCTTTATTATGAGCAAATATGATCTTTCCAAAGTAGCCAAAGGCCGTATAGATTCATCTAACTGTATTTCGAGCAACATGGGCGGATCCAAGATTTCAAGTTAGGAGGGCGAGAATTTACAAGGGTACGAAAGGTGTTGTACGAGACGTTTGTTTCTATTTAAGTCTAACTATACTTACTACTTAGCGATATTTAGGAATATTATGTTACTCATCTAACTATCCCTTGAAATTTATATTACAACATCCTATTTTGATAGATCTACATGTGATCGGGGAGATTCAAGAATTTATTCAATTGAGCAATAAATATTAAAAATAAAAACACAAACATAATATATCAATTGCATAAAGTTATATCATATGTTAAATTACATGTGCAACCTTATCAAAATATATAGATATCCGAACTCCAAATTTTAAACCTCCACTAAAGTTGGTGTACTTAGTATATAATTTTTAATATTTTTCATATCTAGTTATCACATTCACACTAGTTTTAGTTTTAATTTAAGGGTAGAACGACAAATTCTAAAATTTCGGGGGCGGCAAACTCGAAAATGAAAATGGAATATATATGTAAATTATAAAAAATAGAGAACTAAACGTAGTAATACACGAAAGTTCGGGGGACGGTCGCACCCAACCGCCCCCCTTTGTATCCGCCCTTGTCGAGCAAGGAATTGATTTCTCTCGTCGTACATAAATAACCGAAAAATAAAAACACATGATGTACAACTGAATCCACGCTGCATATCCCCATCAATTATCCTCTATTTTGTGATTTCTAGATATCATGATGTTAGTGGGGTCTAATTCCTCCGGCTTTTGCATTTAAGTGGTTTTCTAATCAAGCTAAAGTTTAATTTCTTGGCCCACTATATTCTCATAATTGATAAGCAATCAATTGGAGATTATGAAATGCAATAAAGCAAGATAAGGAGGATTATAAATTAATAACTTATTTTCGATAGTGGTCGTAGATGACTCTCGTCTTTAAAAAAAATAAAAAATAAAAAGAGAAAAACAAAATGGCTTACCAACAAACAGCATCCGCAGCAAGAAACCCAAGTTACTCTGCGACGTTTTGCTAGCGACCAATAGAAGACGACAAAAAACCATCACCACTGCCACGTGCCCTCATCTGGTTCCTCGCGGTGAAACCATCGCAGCCCCACATTTCCCGCACCAGTCCGAGTCTCTCTCTTTGCTCCCCGCCAACAGCAACAGACTCCTCAGTCCTCGCACTTTCTTCACGCAGAACACACACGACTCTCGCTCTAACTTTTTCCACCCTCATCCGCTCTGATTTTCGCGGTAGGAGGAAGATGACGGACATTACGGACGATATAGCGGAGGAGATATCGTTCCAGGGGTTCGAAGATGACTGTAGATTGCTCGGAAACCTTCTTAATGATGTTCTGCAACGAGAATTAGGGCCTGATTTCATGGAGAAACTTGAACGAACCAGAGTTCTCGCTCAGGTTTCTGCTGTTTTCCCCTTCTCTACTTTTGTTTGGACGCCTACTCGTAGATCGTGCTGTGTTTCATCTGTTTGTCGTGTTAATATAGTGTTGTTTCTTCTGATTTTTCAGTTATCTTCACTGAAGTCTCTGTTTATGGCAATTTTTTGTTACCGTTCTTCTGATCTTCTTTTGTACTGGCTTCCAAGTGTCTTGGATGAGCTTGAGTCTGTATTTATCTTTTTCCTTTTTTCTGCTATGCGGATTTTTCTTCCTTCACATATATTATCTTTACAACTGGAATCTGGTTTGTACAATTCCAGTGCTGCTCGAGATAACCTCGTTTTTGTTCATTTAAGGTATAATTATGCTGCATGCATCTACTGTCGACAGTGTGGATATTGTTAATGATCTTCGGTTATATTTTTGCAATGTTTCCTTCTCTGTCGTTCATGTGTGATGGATATATTGTCTTACAAATTTATATGCACTGCACTGGCATATCGACATATCTGTCACTTGATATTTTGGTGGCTTGTTGAGTTCGACTTGCATGGTACTGTCATTCCTCTTCGAGTAATGTATGGTTAATGTGTATCGATGTTTTTTCTGCCACAAGTGGTTTACAACTGTCACTTCATTTTCCTTTGGTGTGATTATTTGGTAGAATTAGGTGTTGTCCCCTAGTTCTCTGGTATACAAGCACTACTTTTCCAATATTTTTGTTAGGATCTTTGGACTCTAAAAAATATGACGAACGGATTCTTGGAACCCAACCGAGACAATAACAAAGAATAACACAAAGAGAAAAAGAAATAGGCACAGTAAATTTAACGTGGTTCGGTCAATCGACCTACATCCACGGGCGGCGAAGAAACAATCCACTAATAAATAGGATAATACAAAATGGACCTCCGGAATATGATCCTAGACCCAAAAACACATATCCACAAAAATATGGATTCTTGGAACCCAACTGAGACAATAACAAAGAATAACACAAAGAAAAGAAATAGGCACCGTAAATTTAACGTGGTTCGGTCAATCGACCTACATCCACAGGCGGCGAAGAAACAATCCACTAATAAATAGGATAATACAAAATGGACCTCCGGAATATGGTCCTAGACCCAAAAACACATACCCACAAAAACATGGATTCTTGGAACCCAACTGAGACAATAACAAAGAATAACACAAAGAGAAAAAGAAATAGGCACCGTAAATTTAACGGGGTTTGGTCAATCGACCTACATCCACGGGCGGTGGAGAAACAATCCACTAATAAATAGGATAATACAAAATGGACCTCCGGAATATGGTCCTAGACCAAAAAGCACATACCCACAAAAATATGGTCAATTAGTCCAACTAACTAGTCCCATAACATGTGGTCTATGATAACCTATATATTTATAGGTGAAATTAATGATAAACTTTATTAATTATCCGATGTGAGATATGACTTAATTTCCTTTAATGATTATGATTTGAGCCACATCATAACAATCTCCACCGTGGCGAAAACTCCAATAGTCAATCCAACATAACAAATCTTCACATCGACCAAAACTTCAATCGCAAACACAGAACGATCTTGCTCCACTGCCTCTGCAAAAGCTCAATGGGCTTAATCTAAATCAGAATACCAACAAAGTTGCTACGTCCCTCGAACAAGGATCATCCATCATTTAAATCTTCAGCTATGTCCCTCGAAATCATCCATCATTTAAATTTTCAGAACTGAATCTTCCTTGGCAAAACAGGTGCTTCCTCCTCAAACATGCTCCACCTCCTTTAATAGAGAAACAATGCTCCACCTCCTTCAAAAGAGAAACAATCCACTAATGATGCTCCACCTCCTTCAAAAGAGAAACAATGCTCCACCTCCTTCAAAAGAGAAACAATCCACTAATGAAGAGGATATACAAGAGAAACAATCAACTAATAAAGAGGATATACAAAATACCTCCGGAATATGGTCCTAGACCCAAAAATATATACCCATAAAAACATGTTCAATTAGTCCAACTAACTAATCCCATAACATGTGGGCTATGATGCGTAGAAGCACACTTCAAACAATTAGAGAACCTATCTATTTATAGGTAAAATTAATGATAAACTTCATTAATTATCCGATGTGGGATATGACTTAATTTCCTTTAAGGATTAGGGTTTGAGCCACATCATAACAATTTTAATTTGGAATCCGGAATATTTTAAGGTTGTAAATGCTCTGTTTCAAGTATGCTGTGTGCTCGTATGCATGCCTGACTAAAAATCCTAATGACTGAACCATGGTTGTTAGAGTGCATGCAACATGAGGATGGCAGGAATTGAAGACACAGCAGAGCTTCTTGAGAAGCAACTGTCTGCAGAGTTGAGTAAGATGACACTTGAGGAAGCCCTATCACTAGCTCGAGCATTCAGTCATTATCTAAACCTGACAGGGATTGCAGAAACACATCACAGGTACCCATGCTATACATACCACGCCTGCTGTTTGCTTTGTCTTTTGGTGTTTTCCACGATATAGATGTATGAAAGCATGCTTACAAGAGTAACTTTCACATAAAAAGAGCGAGTGTAATGGCTGTACTTCTTTAGTGTGTTGATTGGAAAATCATGGTTCTTTCAAATAAGTTATTACTTTGAAAAATAGAAGAATAATATCCTTACTGTAGTCAGTATTTATTGCACAAATGAATTTACATGTTGGATTATTAATTTTTAGAGGAACAGCTTTTGGCTCTTGATAAACTCTAAGGCCAGATATTTTTTAGTTGAGCTTAAAAGCTCATCAGCAATATGCATGTAATTTGTTTGTTATTTTTTACTTGATAGTTGCCTTTGATTCCATATTCAGGCCTTTTAGTTGTCATAAATCCATCGTAGGATTTATTTGATGTTGTGAATTATAGTTTCTAACTAATATGACAATGTAACACATTAAATTCTTGATAATTGATTTTGTCCAATTGTTTTCTGCTAACTTATTGAGACTCATGACTTCCAACTTTGCAGAGTAACTAAGGCTCGAGGTTCTGCAAATTTATCAAAATCGTGTGATGATACATTGAACCAGCTTGTGCAGGGTGGTATCTCTCCGGCTGACCTATATGATACTGTTTGCAAGCAGGTCTCTGATTGCTCTCTTTTTGTTTAGTTTAATTTGTTAAAAGTAGTCTAGTTGTGAAGAAAATATTGACTGGATTTTTCGCAGGAGGTTGAAATTGTCCTCACAGCACACCCGACTCAAATAAATAGACGCACGCTGCAATACAAACATATCAGGATTTCTGTATGCTGCTTTCCAAATTTTATAATTTTGTTAAACGGATATTTTTGTCTTGCTGTAGATTTTGGACTCAATATATTGTTCTTTGCAGCATCTTTTAGAATATAATGATCGGCCTGACCTTGGGCATGAAGATAGAGAGATGCTAATAGAGGATCTGGTAGCTGCTAGTCTTTCAAAGTTAAACATGTATGAAAAGGCAAAATCTATTTTATGCTTTCAAGTGACATTTATATTTTAGGTGAGAGAGCTTGCTTCAATATGGCAAACGGATGAACTCAGGCGTCACAAACCTACCCCAGTTGATGAAGCTAGGGCTGGTGAGTTTGAAAGGTTTAAACATGTTGAGATATCTATTCATAACACATTGACTTGTATAAACTGCTGTTTTCCTTTCAGGCCTCAATATTGTGGAGCAATCACTCTGGAGAGCTGTACCTCATTACTTACGTCGTCTCAGCAATGCTCTAAAGAAGGTTAATATCATTTATCCTGCCAATCTTCCATTTATTTGATGCCTTGTATAATTTAGTTCATCATCCTCAGCATACTGGAAAGCCCCTACCTCTGACATGCACTCCAATAAAATTTGGCTCTTGGATGGGGGGTGATCGTGATGGAAATCCTAATGTCACTGCAAAGGTAATTTCTTTGTGATTTAGTTGTGTAGAATCTTTGTAGCAAACAAAATTCCACTGTTTCAGTAATATCATTAGGTTGTAGCTAGATCTCCAAGTTAACTATTGATTAGGCCACTCTTTATTTTTCTCATTCTTATAAAGAGATTTTACTCCAATGGCTTCAGGTCACAAGAGACGTGTCGCTTTTATCCAGGTGGATGGCTGTTGACCTCTACTTGCGTGAAGTTGATAACCTGAGATTTGAACTCTCCATGAACCAGTGCAGTGCCCAGTTATCAAGACTGGCACATGAGATTTTAGAAAAAGGTGAGCTGTGCTAGGTTCATGATGCTTCAGAATGTAGCCCTACATCACACGGGGAGAGAAGTACATGCATGGTTTGTTTCTACTATACAAGATGCTTAAGATGCATGGTTGTGCATGGTTGTCGGTTTTTAACCTCGCTGCATGAGAGTATTCTAAGTTTGGTAATAGTTGTTCCTTTTAGATTTATCCTTTTGCAAGGATCGCTTTACTAAAGCTTATTGCATGAAATTCAGCATTCCGTCTATCTAGAAATGGATTTTACAGGAACTAGCAGATCCCAAGGCAAGACACAAATTCCACTTTTTCCAAGTTCTATATGGTGTCGTGATTGGTGTGATGTCCTTTACCTATTTTTTCGCAAATAGGACAGACAGTTAGCTGAAGCAATGCTGGATTAGTGCTAACTTTTTGTGGCTGAAATCCTACAGAGAAAACACTGGATGACTTTCATGAAACTTGGAGTCACCAATCAAGCTTGGGTCAGTTCAAAAACTACAGCAAGCATACTCCACCTTTTCCAACACAGCTTCCAGCAGGAGCTGCCATGCCCTCTTGCGCAGGTTAATTTCTTCACTATGATATTTTGTATAGTATACATGTCCTTTCACATCTTTGCCTTTTCCCTTCTAGTTACATGAAATAGAACTCCTTTTTCAGTTAACAAATTCAATTCTGACCAAAGTTTTAAATGCTCTTCGCATGCACTCTTCGTTGTGTTTCAATATCACTATGATCAAGCATAGGTTTCCTTGTTCGGAACTAATTTATTTTCTAGGAGTTGATTTTAACTGTTGATTTTGTCACTGCTTAAGTTTTAACTCATGCAAATGGTTGCTTGTGGGATTTCTTCCTTGAGTCCTTCCGAATCATTGGATGCCTTTCTTGGTCAAAAGTATGTGCATCAGAAAATTTGATTGTTTAAGTCATACGTAGTTGCTGATTTATGATATTTGATTCAAGCATTGCAATATTTGGAATTGCTCCTCTTTGTGTTAATATTAGCATTACCAGGGACAAAGAATACTGCCTCGGAAATTAACTTTGCAGTGAATGGTGTCTTTGTTCCTGATCTCTACAAGATTATTTGCTTTTTGATAGCCTTATGTTATTATATATAATGCTTTACTAGATTATGATTTCTCTTCCTATCGTTATCTAAACTTTACTGTATGCTGCATATTTTCTCCCCTGTTACATATGGTCCTGTTTTGCCTTCTTTGCCTACCTGCCAATGCTGCTGTTTTTGGTTCTCATCTTTCATGACATCATGCGCTTCTGCCCGATCACTGCTTTGCTGCTGCTTTCGTTTTTCTTAGAATATGGCTAATGTCATATATTAACCTTATATATTTTGATATATGAAGTTTGCATTGGTGTCAATTTTACTTTTTACCTTCCTGGTAGAACACAATGACATGGAGACTCACTATCCTCGTTTAGTTGTTCCCGGAACAGACTTTAAGTCAATGAACCGTCAGGTAAATCAAAATCTTGACTATCGTTTTTGCTTGGTCCGCTCAACATAATTTTCTGCATGTTCTTCACATTTTGATATGTGATATTATGATATTTCTTATACTTCTCTTTATAGGATAGACAGGACTCCTCGATCTTTGAAGAATTGTCACATAGCACAAATAAACTTTCCATTACAACAAATGGAAACGGCAATGCTAATAATTCGGGAAGTACTCAGTTAGCTGTTACACCGCGTGGATCATCTTCTGGTTCGAGTCAACTTCTACTTCAAAGGAGACAATTCGCTGAAGCTCAGACAGGAAGGACCAGTTTCCAGAAGCTCTTAGAACCAAGCTCTTCTCAGTTACCTGGAATAGCTCCTTATAGAGTTGTTCTTGGGAATGTGAAAGAAAAGGTGCTGAACTTGTTAATTCCCATTCAATTGTCAAATTTACTTCTACTTTCTACTAAATTATCCTGATAAGTTCTGATCTTTTCTCTCTTTTCAGCTTTCGAAGACTCGGAGACGGCTAGAACAACTTATTGAGGACCTTCCTTGTGAATATGATTCTTGGGATTATTATGAAACTTCAGAGCAACTTCTGGAACCTCTGTTACTGTGCTATGACTCACTGGTATCTCATGCTATAACTTCCTCCCCCACCCCTCCACACAAATGATTCAGATATTTAATCCGTTTACACATTTGCAGATTTCAATGTAGTAACTGGTTGTATATTGCAGCAATCTTCAGGGTCTGGGATCTTAGCCGATGGCCGGCTTTCTGACCTGATTAGGCGTGTTGCTACTTTTGGGATGGTGCTAATGAAGCTCGACCTTCGTCAGGTAAATCCTCTTTTCTGTACGAAACAACAATATACCAATTTAGATGCTGCTTGTGCTAACCGCCATGGCTAATGTACCAGGAATCTGTTAGGCATTCAGAAACGCTGGATGCAATAACCAAATATCTGGATATGGGCGCCTATAGTGAGTGGGATGAAGATAAGAAACTAGAATTCCTGACGAGAGAGTTGAAAAGCAAGAGGCCTCTAGTTCCTCCAACTATAGAGGTAACTATTTTATTTGTAAATGCATGTAACATTAGTTGCTTCTATTTCAATGCATTGCATTAGACACTTTGTCTCATGTGTGGATTAACGTGCTGTGAAATTTGGGGTCTTTGAAGAGGATTAAGTGTAGATAATTACAAACCTGTTAATACATCCTGATTCACTAAGATCTTTCATTTTTCAGTATGGTCTTGGTAGTGTAGTGCGGGCTGAAACATGAAGAAACAAATAATTCTGTTTAATTCTTTTAAAGTATAGCATTCGCAGTTGTTTGGTAAGCTTGTAGGCATCTTATCATTGTTTGCATTGATCACAGTTCCAATTTCGATTCAGTATTTCGATTCTCTCTTCATATGCAAATTGTTACTTACATACATTTGTATTTCATTTTCCTTTACAGGTTACCCCTGATGTTAAAGAAGTATTAGACACCTTCAGGGTAGCCGTTGAACTGGGAAGTGATTCACTTGGAGCATATGTGATTTCTATGGCCTCCAGTGTATGATCTTTAGTTTATAGCCAACTTCAAATGCTGCTGCTGCAATCAATTGCAAACTATTTAACTGGTGTGTTGCCTATATGTATTGGCAGGCTAGTGATGTTCTTGCAGTGGAGCTTTTGCATAAGGATGCCCGCCTAGCTGTTACTGGGGAACTAGGCAGACCTTGTCCTGGTAGATCGTAAGTTGCATTCGCTTCTATGGATAATGTTATCCTAACTATACCTGCTATTCAAGTGATTCATTATTTTTTGCTCCTGTTCCGTAGGTTTGAATTGATTCTGAGACTGCAGAATAAGACTTAGTCTGATGCGATATTGGAATTTTTTTTCTGCTTCTATGTTTTCCTATAAAAAAATCTCACTTTTCAGCACAAAGAATAAACTGGTATTTTTTATCTGATGCAATGTGACAAAAATATGAAAATAGCTTATGGTGCATTGGCATTAATTTAAGAACTGACAGAATAGTATCCCAATCTTGTAATAGGCTTCGGGTTGTTCCCTTATTTGAAACTGTGAAGGACTTGAGACAAGCTGGTTCAGTCATTAGACAGCTACTAGCAATTGATTGGTACCGTGATCATATCATTAAGGACCATAATGGACACCAGGAGGTAATGGTTAACACTATCGTTATCTCTCACTATGGTGGCTTATCCAAGATCTAACTTCTAATGATATTGATGAACAGGTGATGGTTGGATATTCAGACTCCGGTAAAGATGCAGGCCGCTTTACTGCTGCATGGGAACTTTACAAAGCTCAAGAAGATGTTGCTGCTGCATGTAATGAATATGGCATCAAGATTACTCTATTTCATGGCCGTGGAGGCAGCATCGGACGTGGTGGCGGCCCTACACATCTTGCCATTCAATCCCAACCACCTGGTTCAGTTATGGTGAGATCCAGTGTTTATCTTATCCCCTTCCCTCTATCTCTGTTAGTTATTATCAACTTTCTCAAGGTATTTTTGCTTACTTTTTAACCGTTATAACAGGGTAGTCTAAGATCAACTGAACAAGGAGAAATGGTGCAGGCCAAGTTTGGACTACCACAGATGGCTGTGCGGCAGTTGGAGATCTACACCACAGCTGTGCTTCTTGCTACCCTCAAACCACCACAACCACCGAAGGAAGAAAAATGGCGTAATCTGATGGATGAAATTTCAAAAATCAGCTGCACGACGTATAGAAACACTGTTTATGAAAACCCTGAGTTTCTAGCTTACTTCCATGAGGCTACACCACAGGCTGAGCTCGGCTGTCTCAACATAGGAAGCCGCCCAACACGAAGAAAGACTTCAACTGGAATCGGACACCTTCGAGCAATCCCATGGATATTCGCATGGACTCAGACAAGATTCGTCCTCCCTGCTTGGCTTGGAGTTGGTGCAGGCCTAAAAGGCGTATGTGAAAAAGGACATACCGAAGATATACGCGCAATGTACAAAGAATGGCCTTTCTTCCAATCGACTATCGACTTGATAGAGATGGTTCTGGGGAAAACAGACATACCGATAGCCAAGCATTACGACGAAGTTTTGGTTTCTGAGAGCAGGCAAGTGCTGGGAGAAGAGCTAAGGAGGGAGCTTCTGACTGCAGGAAAGTTTGTGCTGTTGATTACTGGGCATGAAAAGCTGTCGGAAAACAACCGGAGCCTCCGGAAGCTGATCGAGAGCAGACTTCCTTATCTGAATCCGATAAACATGCTGCAGGTGGAGATACTGAAGAGGCTGAGGCGAGACGATGATAATAATAAGCTGCGAGATGCCTTGCTTATCACCATAAATGGTATCGCTGCTGGCATGAGGAACACTGGTTGAAGTTGAACAGAGTAAGTAAAACTAGTAGTAATTAAATCTTCTACTTAGTCACTATTTGGAACAACTTGTTATTTCTGTTTCTATTAAACCTCTCTTTCGTGAAAGAAAATTCTCCGCAGTAAAGATTATATGCTCAAATAATACGAGCATATACAGTCTCTTTTCCTAGCATCTGATGCGGCAGGGAAAGAGCCTCTACTTGTATTATTCCAATTTCTTGGATCATATTTCCTTGCAATTATTGGAAATGCTATTCCATCCACACAACTTGGAACATGGCTTATATATACTTAAACCTTTAGAGGTAGAGATACATCATATTTCTTTGCATTTCATAAAAAACAATGGCTTCACTCAAGATGGAGAAGCCTGTGGGTTCTCAATCAGCCGGTGCGCCCAAGAAAGAACCCGCCAAATCTCCCGCCAAACAAGGCCCTCCCAAGGGAGAGCAGAAGCCTCGGGAGCCAAGAAAGAAGGCAAGTTTTTAGTATAGTACTCCCTCCGTCTCATTCCAATTGTTCAGTATTCTTTTTCAGGCTGTCCGACTCTAATTGTCCATTTTCCATTTCAGTAAAAGAATACTCTATATAATTTAATGGATCTCACTACTTTATTACTCATTTACACATAGCCAACAACGTTTTTTAATCTCGACAATTGGAGTGAGACGGTGGGAGTAACTATTAATGGTGGTGGTTATTATTTGAATGAAGATAGTAAAAACTAATGTTATTTTGTTTGTGTATACAGAGCTCAGGTGGCAAGTCGAAAGCGAAAAAATGAGGGGAAGAAAGAGATCAACTTCACTATGCAGCTCATATATGGCTTCTGGCTTAAGTTTATGAATGTTATGTAACTTTTTCATCTTTGGCTTGAACCAATAAAATAAAGATTATCTGTACTATCCTCACTTCCAAAGCATGTCTTAGAGGGCGAAATAATAATTTTCCAAAAAAATATACAGAAAATTCGAGATTATGATACAAAACTTACAACACAATCTGACAAACCTCCTAACTTCTCCCTCTCAAGAATGCTGTACTGCAAGAATATGTTAGTCCATACACATACATCTCTACATTAACACGATTCATCCAAGTTCGACGAAAACAGTGATCAGAAGGGGCTGACAGCACGTGCCCAACGCAGCATAAACTCCGGCACAAGGCGCCTCTTTGGAGGCGCGGTAGAATCCTTCGCAAGAGCTTCCGAGTCTCCAGCATGAATCATACCGATCAGATCTTCAAACATATCATCTCTCCCACCTCTCATCGGATCCTACGTTTCATGCATGTGAGGAATCAGACCAAGAAAAGATAGCATTTTCTTTCATCTTTTTTGTGAAGAATCTTGTTTGTTACCTGAAGGAACACGTCCGTGTGCGTCTTCCCTTCGTACACAATCGACTCAGCTTGAACTCCCAATCCTCGAAGGGTCTCAGCAAAGCTTGTGCTGTTACAAACAACACAATCATATTGTATGTTTTATTCAATTTTATGTAGTATTGTGCTGGTCAAAGAAAGTCCATACCTTGAATCAGAAGGAATGGAATAATCTGCATTCCCATGGAAAAGAATAATAGGAGGTAACAAAGAAACAGCATTTCTATTATTAGGATCCTTTGCCATCACTTCCGGTGAATATTTTCTCAAAGATTCCTCCCCCTCCATTATGCTAATCAAGATAAAGAGAGAGAGAAAGAGAGAGAGTCATGTATATAGTGTCAGAGACTAGATAGCAGCAAACTCTCTACACACCTTAGGAAAATCGAGCGGTATAAGCCTCGGTTGTGAAAGTGATCTATCAGGTTCAATAAATTGTACCTATCCACAGAAAGGTGAATTAGCAAAATTCAAGTAGCTCTTACAATTCCGAGCTGCACAACATGCTCACCCTCCGGATAAACCGAAATAAGCTTTGAGTTGAGACGTGCTCCAAGAAGTCTTTTCGCCTCTCGACTCTTTGATGGCCTGCTCTAGCAGAGCACAAGCAGCAATGTGGGCGCCGGCTGACTGCCCCATAAGAAATACTCTAACAAACAAGGAAGAAAATCGTAGAATCATTTGATGCGAAAAAGTAATGCAAAGATAAGTAAAAAAGTAGATAATTATACCTATTCGGGTCTCCTCCATATTCAGCAATGTTGTTGCATATGAATGAGATGCCTTGAGAAGCATCTTTAACCATGTCACTTATAGTTGCTTGAGGGAAGTTCCTGCAAGCAGACTAACCATCACCTTCAACGTCGATAAAATCGTTGATTATGAGATAAATCATAGCTTTAGGCAGTCATATACTACATATAGTATATGAAAATGAAAAAATAAATAAGTAAATTCAAAAGCATAATAAGATTTTCATGCAAAGAAGTAAATTAGCCTAATAAACTTCATTAAACAAAATAGACCTGTAATCTATGCAAGCAACAATTACATCTCTGTCTGATAACTGCTTGCCTAGAAGAGAACCCCATGCTTTATAACTGCATCAGCAAGAATACTAGTCAAAATTCGTAGATCAGAGGATTCGATTACGATAAGCATGGAAAACACTATTCATACCTTGAAAATTTTATAATATTAACAGTATTAATGTGTTATTTAAGTATAAAAGCATACCCTATAATCCAGGCTCCACCGGTTACAAATGCAACTACTGGCTTCGGTCCATCGCTATTTTTAGGTAAATACAGATCAAGCCTGTGCTACAAACAATTAATCATGTAAAAACAACAAACTTTGAAAAAGGGAATTTAGAAAACATTGAAAAATAATGTGAAAACTGAAAACTCACCTATTTCTAGGGAGATCTCCATAAACTATACCTCTACGTACTCTTTTCGAGCAGAAGTAGTAATATCCCACTGCAATACATTAACAGAACAATAAGGCCACTTTCAACATACTATGAACATAACTCGAGTCGATATGGCATATATGTAGACCTACAAACCTTGAAGAAATCCGGGGAAAAGGAGGATGGAATAACAGCCAAGGGCAAGAAATCTGGTTATCCATCTGTAGCCTACCCTGGTAAAGATAAAAGCTTAGAATGTGTTTCAAAGCTATGCTTAAACACTTCAAAGATGATTGATATGTATATTTTTGAAATTAATCACAGTAAGTAAATTGATCCCACATCAGAAAAATACAATCTTTGCAAGAATGCTTAGATTTGTTTCTTGGCTAATATATAAAATTTCGAAATTAATCATAGAAGTAAATTATCCCACATCATAAAAATACAATCTTTGCAAGAATTTCACCAGCCCATCTTGAATTCAACAATAAAAGAAACTCAAATCCATAAATTCGTACCCAAAAACACCAAATCAAATCAATAAATCACAACCCAATTCACTCGAATAATTTTTACCCAAGATATCTCAGCAACTTAAATCCAAGCCGAGTAACGAGATAAGTACCGGAGGCCGCTCTTCCCACGTCCTGCCGGAACGAGCGCCGGCCGCCGGCGGAGAGAGTCACGAGGGAGTTATCACTCGCCACGCGCCGCCGCCGCTTCTGCTGGTATGAATTCGAGCTCGCCGTCTCCGTGTAACTCGAAGTCCCCGGAATTAAGGGTTTCGTTTCGTTCTTCTTATCCTCCTCCTCCGACGGCGGCGGCATCAAGATCCTTGCCACCGCCTCGCCCAGATCATCTTCCGATCCGATCAGCATTGCGGCCGACGCCGCCGCTGACTTCATCATCAGAGGAGACGGGGAGGCAATCGGATTGGATACGGGAAGTATGTGGGGCTTCATCTTTGTACGTATACGTGCTCCGTATATCTACGCGTATAAATTATGTACCGTATACGTAGTTCAGGAACGAAGAGGATTGAAGTTGAGATGATCGTTAAGTAAATTTCAAATATTTGATGAAATCTTGGAGTCTGGATTGTACAAGGTTTGAGTTCGATTTATGTCAGTTTGAATTTCTGGCATGTCGATGGCAGTGGGAGGGACCGCCGGAGCCCAGTGGCGTGACGCCACGTGGCTTTCTGTTATTGGTTGGAGTTGGCAATTATTTACAAACTCCGATCAAGTTATCTTTGTTTTTATCCGGAAAGGTTTTCTGTACAAATTGTATACAAATAGTTAAACTTAATGTTTGATAGAATTAATCTTACTTAAATAAGATTTTTTTTTGATTTAAATTGATATATTAAAATAATATTCGATAAAATAATAATTTTATTAAACAATTTTTTTTTAATCTCAAAGATATTACTTTATCGAAATTTATATACAAAGTGTGTGAGTACAAATTATTGGACAGATAGACTTTTTTCTAATTTTATTTGATTCTGATTCCTTCTTAGCTTTTTTTTTATTCCACAAAAATTTTCTTGAAATTAATTTCCTGATCGTAATAATTTAGCTAGAATTTCAAAGAAAATCTTTATCCAACGTCGACTGACACTGACAATTGAGAAAGAGCGACTTTGTATTATCATGATAATTTTTATAAATTCATTTATTTAAGAAACTTATAGAATTTGATAGTAACAAAACCAAGGCGGCAAATATAATTCCATTTCTCCAAATAATTTATAAGAGGGAAAGAAAACCATAATCTTAGTTAAAAATAATTCCATCCGCACAAAAACTTGTGTGTACCACTTTCATATACTCTTGTATGTACAAAACCATAAAGGTGTTGACATGTGTTAAATATGTCCCACTTGATTTAATGAGAAATGTCACATGTCAATACCTTTATAATGTAGTATACACAAAGGTATACAAAAGTGGTACATACAAGCCGCTCGGTTCCATCGGCATCAAATGCAATTGACAGGGGTGTTTGCAAGAGCTTAAATTATTCAACTTATAACTTAATTTAAGGAAAAGCTGTTTTTGAATATTTTCAACAGCTTAAATTCGAGAAAATTCTCTACATTTAAGTCAAATAAGTTGAAGTTGGTTAAGTTGGTTTTTACCAACTTCTCCAACTTAATGACATATTTGTAATTTCGGATAAGCTGTGATTTGACATTTTATTTATAAATCACAAAATAAGCTACTACAGTATAAATGTTTGCAAACACTCTTTTTTCAACTTTTTCTGCTTTTAAGCAGTTTTTGCAAACACACCTCAAATTCTCTAATAAATCACTTTTTTCAACTTCTCCTTAATTTAAGCACTTAAAAAAAACTTAAGATGTTGCAAACACCCCTATAAAGGCTTTATTTAAATGATTGACAAACCTTCCATGGGCCAGGATTTAAAATGTTTTCGTAATTTAGACAATTTTAATATATGTGGGCTTTTGTCCCATCTTGGTTCTTACCAACTCTCTCTCTCTCTCTACTCGTGTTGCAAAACTCAATCATACAATTATCCAATTACAAACTCTCAAAAAAATTAAAAAAATACGTCATCCGTTCCATAGTAAGTGTTTTGCTTCTAAAAAAAGCAAAGAAAGTGTAGTTCAAAATTAACCACCAAAAGTAAAAAAAATTACACCACACAATACAAATTTCTTAATCTCCGTGCCTCATAAAAAAAAAACACTTTCTATGGGACGGAGGGAGTATAAAAAAAACATCACATTTAATTGTGAGTATAATTGTGATGATATAAAACAAATCTTAATATTTTACCAAACATAAGTAATTAATAATCAAGATAACTGGATATAATTATTTTTCACATAACGCAATTAATTAATCAAGACAACATACCTTTATCCATGGCAACTGAAAATGAGTTCCTTCCTTAGCCTCTGTAGAATTTACAAGGCTAGTTGCTGATATAAATCTTATTTATATTAGAATCCTAATTAGGAAGTTTCATTTAGGAAACCACCTGTTAATTAAATTACTAATTTGAATTTTTGATTTCGATTAGACATTGACTACATTAATTAGAAAATATATATTATTGTACGATTATCCATCTTATAAATATTTATCTCGGCAAAATATGGTGTTCAACCATTTTGAAATTTGGTACGCAACTATATGGAAGTGGGTTGAATAAAATAAACTTAGTATTAGGATTTTCTATTTGAACGCAATCAATTTAAAAAATATTTCATATTAATTCATGATATGGATCCGGTAGGAAAGTAAAGTTATCCAGGAAGAAACGAAATATGTATACTCTTTAATTTTTTATACATAAATCTTATAATTTTATACTTTTGCCCTTATATATAAAGTATATAAGAATTTTTTTCAGATCATATTCAATCCAAACCGTCCAATGATAAAATAAAGAGTGCAGATTTCTTTTTATATTTTATTTTAAATAGTCTTCCTATATGACCCATTCTATTAATTCATAATTCAGTCTCATATTTTGTCAGTCAAACTATGAAAATCTTCTTAAACACTAAAGAAAAAAAAGTCTATTGAACATTGAAATTGGAATAATTAGCCAAAAACCACAAATTCCGAGTTGACCAGCAAAAACGACATTCTAGTACTACACTTTATCTTATGCAATGAATTAAATCCACACACATGCACTTATGACATAATTACATAATAATCTCTATTACAAGAATATATAATATGAAAAGTAGTACATAATTTCCAAGAAATAGTTGAAGAAGTATATGCCCTAAAATCCTAAATCCAAAACCGAAAATAAGTTGAATCGATGCTTCGATAAATAATTAATAGGAATAATAAGAAAAGTAGTACATAATTTGCAGGAATCATAGAGTAGTTGAGGAAGTATATGCCTCGATTGGATCCCAAATCCAAGGAATTAGGCATGGGGAAGAATAAATATGTTCTTTAATCCATTTTATGATGAGTTTTTTGTGGTACAGTTAAACATCGATTAACTAATATTCATAAAGTAATAATCTCGCTAAGATAATAATTTTTTCTGGTCCCGATATGAGTCAATGCATTAAAATAATGTTCGATAAAATAATAACCTCGTTAAATGAATATTTTTTCTCGATTTTAAGGTTATTACTTTATTGAGGTTTAACTGTATATTCTCAAACCAATATCAACATTTACGATTAATAAATGTAAGGACATATGGAACCTCAATCCGGAATCATATGCCTTTGGATCAGAATTGTAGCAATCATATTAAAAGCTTAAGGAATACACTATCTCCATTATCATATTACCACATTCACTAGAATATATTATATGGATAGTTGTTATTTTATTTGTTTCAGAGTGTATAAATAGTCATCAACTTAAAATTCGAATACTTTTTATTTAATTTTTCTATTTTATAGAAATTTCAAAGAATAATTAGGGTTAGATGGATCGATACGATATACCGACTTTTTTGGTCATACTATACCATAATTTAGGGTGTAAAAAATATTATATTGTACAGTTTGAAATCTCAATATGGAACATATAATATACCGATGCCTTCAACATACGTAATATCAGATTTATCGCTATACTGAATTTTCAATATACCACAATATTATGATATATACCTAATTTTCAGTATTCATTAATATACTGCGGTATCTAAAAATCAACACTATTATCGTACTGAAATTTATGATATACCTAGAATTTCTGTGTTTTTAGTATTTTTTTCGATCTAGGATATACTGAATTTTCGATATATTTTTTTCATGGGTTAAGAATGGAGGGCCCACCATGGGAAAAATGGTATCCTAGTCGGACCATGACTGTCATTGGCTATAGGCTTATAGCCTTTTTGGACTAAAAAAACACTAACCTCTTTGCTACCTTCTATTTACTTTTTCAAAATTATTTAGATAATCAGAAATTATCGTCTATTTAATGTTACACTTTGAATGAGTTTTAATTTTATGCATTAAACCGACAAATTATCTTTGTAGTACATACAAATCAAATCTATGAAATGACACTTGGAATAAATTGCAAGAATCTTACCTTGAAGTAAAATATGACCAAATATGAATCTTAACTCGCATAAAAGAAATTCTCTGAGTTAATTAATGGACTGAGAAAATGTTCCCTCAAGAATTATGCTGGTTTATACCTTGCAAAAGCTAACCCTAATTCACTAAAATATGATAGACTTCTCCAAATGCCATGTTTCAACAATAATGGAAACTTCCTCTATAAAATCCCACTAAACCTAATTCCCCATTTCTTATTTGAAACCACATTTTGTGTTGGCGAAGATTGTGTAAATGAAGAATCAGACACGCGCACTCGAAAATTTACACGTGTGAGAGAAAACAAAAAAAAAATCGTATCTTCGAGCAGGCAAACAAAATGGCACTTTTAGGCCTCCCACATTGAAAAGTTGCAATCTTTACAACATGGATAGTGAATGAGGAATAGAACTTGGAACTTTCATCACCATGATCAAATAGCATCTTACTAAAGCACTATTCACAACTGCTTTAAAGGCTCATCACATATGATGCATATGATTTGTTACTACTCCCAACTCTCTAATAATGTAATAAGCAAAGTCTTCTTTTCTTAATAGAAAGTGGGAGACTAGCTTTTGCTATCTATAGTGGATTTCTTGCTGGTCTAATTGGAGCAAGTTTTAGTGTGGAAGCAAAGGACTTAACCAATGAGATTATGATCAAAAGAAGTTTGTAAACAAACATTGTTGTATTCTGCAAGAATGGAAATTGACTGATATATCTACTCAAAAACAAGATCTTTGAAACAACCTTTTCAAAGTAGGCATAACAGCAGGTTGTCTGAGAGAGATCAGCAGCTCCATATCCTGCAGTTTGATGATTCTGCAGTGAAACAGAATCATTGTACAATGCAAGTGGAATGAGAATATGATACAGATACTTGGTGAGGATATAACGGAATGTGCTGTCGAGCATCACTAAATCAAGATTCCTCCCCTCTCCATAAATACTGCATTCTTGGCCAGGACCAAAACACTCACCAGTTGAATCACTACAGAGAGACATCATAAGTTTAGGGCCCTATTTGGATTGTGTTTGTGTTTTTGCATTGTCCAGAAATGGTGAAATTCTCCAAGCAGTTTGAGGGCCAGTTGGTTCCTGAATGGAAAGAAGCCTTTGTGGATTACTGGCAGCTGAAGAAGGCAGTCAAGAAAATCCAAGTGCAAGACAATCAATACAGCAAGAAACAAACAACCTCCTTCTCTCACTCCCTTGTCTCTTCTTTGAGAAAGTACACTTTTCTTGACAGCAAGAAAAGGGAGCCAAGAGTGATTCAAGTACTTTTCTCACTCCTCATCCTCTCCTCTAACTTCCCATCTTGTCAAAATTTGATCTTTGATCTCTTTCTGCCCAAAATTTTAGGTCCACCGCAAGCTTGCAGCCTCGGCTAGCAAGACAGATTTCTATGAAACTGAGCTGCTGGAGCAAGTTGCTGACACTGATGCTGCAGTTGAGTTCTTTGCTTGTTTGGATCTCCAGCTCAATAAAGTAAATCAGTTCTACACAAAGAAAGAGGCGGAGTTTCTTGAGAGGGGCGATTCGTTGCTGAAGCAAATGGAGTTTCTCATTGAGCTCAAGACGGCGTTGAAGAAGCACCAAGATAAAGGGCCTTCATTTCAAGACTCAAAGGAGGAGGAGTCAATATCAGGCACTATATCATGTGGTATGAAAATTTTCAAGAAAATTAGAGAACAAAAGTTAGGATTGTTCATCAAACATGTTCTGTTTTGTTCTGTTTGCTAGGAGATGAAGAAGCCTTCAAGGATACTGCAGAGACAAATGTGAGTGGAGAATTGTCAAAAGATGAAATCAAGTCATCTGAATCTCCAAATTCAAGTGAACTAACAAGATCAATGAGAATGAAGGAGGATGGGAAGCTTAAGTCAGTCTCAAACCGCGTTATAACATGCCAAGGGAAGAACTTGAGAATCAACATTCCGCGTACCAATCCATCCCGGACTTTGTCAGCTATCACTTACTTGTTATGGGATGATTTGGTGAATCAATCGTCGAAAAAACTTGGGCCGGAGAGAAATAAGCTGCATATCAACAAGAAGAAGCTTCATCATGCAGAGAAGATGATTAGGGGAGCATTCATTGAGCTTTATAAAGGATTAGGATACCTCAAGACTTATAGGTATGAATATAAATATTGATTCTTTGCCTATTTCTTCTTCTACTCTTAGAAATTAACAAGCTGAGCTGATAAATTCTTTGCAGGAACTTGAACATGCTTGCTTTTGTGAAGATTTTGAAGAAATTCGACAAAGTAATTATGCGCGGATAAGGCCCTTCATGATCCTTCATTTTCCTCATCATATCAGAAAAATAACCATCTTTCCTTCTTAGGTGACAAACAAACAAGCTCTTCCAATCTACTTAAAAGTGGTGGAGAGCTCCTACTTCAACAGTTCAGACAAGGTAAAAGAAAAGCAGTTATCTTGGAAGATGATTGGATGTGGGGCCTTCTTTCTGAAGTTTGCCATTTGCCTAGATTCCCAATCATATATCATAGATTTTCTTGTCTCTCACCTTTTGAAGTTCTGTTACTGCAACAGGCCTTGAAGTTAGCAGACAAGGTTGAGGAGCTTTTTGTCAAGCATTTTGCTGAAGATAATAAGAGGAAGGCCATGAAGTATCTTAGGCCGACGCTGCGTAAAGAATCGCATGCTGTCACTTTCTTCATTGGTGAGTTTCCTAAGATGTAATCCAAGCTGCAATTGTAACAAGATTACAAATTTCACCAAGATTGTAAGAATTTGTTTTGTTTCAAACAAGACAAGAAAATAGATGAATCTATTACAATAAGATGTAATAATCAAGTTACTATTGGAAGCTATTTAACTGATCAAGTTTCCTGTTTCCTCCGGAATTAGGATTGTTCGCTGGCTGCTTCATAGCCCTCTTCGTTGGATACGTAATCATGGCTCATATCACCGGAATGTACAGATCAAAATCGGACACAGTCTACATGGAAACAATCTATCCTGTCCTAAGGCAAGTGCTTCATTCTTGCATGATGAGTTCAGACAATGATATTTGAAGTTATTACACATCTGATAGTTCTGTTCTAACTCTGCAGCATGTTCAGCCTACTGTTTCTACATTTCTTCCTATTCGGATGCAACATCTTTGTGTGGAGAAAGACGCGTATAAACTACAGCTTCATCTTTGAGCTCTGCCCCACAAAGGAACTCAAGTACAGAGATGTCTTCTTGATCTGCACCAAATCAATGGCTGCTGTAGTTGGAGTCTTATTCCTCCACTTATTGCTCGTCGAAAAAGGCTACTCATACGCTCAAGTCCAGATCATCCCAGGCCTCCTCTTACTGGTAATTCCCAAACAAAATCTTCATATTCTTGCATAGTACTAATAGAATCAACTATCATGCAGGTTTTTGTCACAATCTTGATTTGTCCCTTCAACATAATCTACAAGTCAAGCCGTTTCCGCTTCCTATCCGTGCTAAAAAACATCGTATTTTCGCCTTTGTACAAAGTTGCAATGCTGGACTTCTTCATGGCTGATCAGCTCTGCAGCCAGGTAACGAAAATCTCACCCTTCATTCATACAAATTCAACAACTAATTTGCCTAATCTTGTCGTTAATCAGATACCGATGCTTAGAAGCCTCGAATACATAGCTTGCTACTACATAACCGGAAGCTACAAAACTCAAGACTACAACTACTGCACCAAAACAACATACTACAGAGACTTAGCCTATGCAGTCTCCTTCCTACCTTATTACTGGAGAGCCTTGCAGGTCAACAACAAACTTACTTAGTCAGTGTTTGGAACAACTTATATAAGCTGCTTCTGGATTTTTTTTTACTGCAAAAGCACTTTTTTTAATGTTTGGAAGGTATACTGCTGCTTTTATAATACTTAAAATAAGTCAGAATAAACAGAAGCTCATAAGCTAGTCAGGGGGTGCTTTTTAAAAACAGAAACCAGAAAAAGCTGAAAAACAGCTTACGAGAATATTTGCAAAACTGCTGTTTTTTTTGTAATATTGCAAATACTGACAACTTTTACTTAACAACTTTAAGCATAAGCAACTAAAAACTACTTAAAAAGCTCTTCCAAACACTACCTTATTCGCTTGATTCCGAGTTTTTAAGGTTTGAGATTCTAACACATAAACTGTGCCATCCTCAGTGTGCCAGGAGGTGGTTTGATGAGGGGCACAAGAGTCATCTAGCCAACCTAGGCAAGTATGTTTCTGCTATCCTTGCTGCAGCTGCAAAGGTGGCATACGAGAAGGAGAAGACGGTCGGATGGCTCTGCCTCGTCGTGGCCATGTCCAGCGCAGCAACTGTGTACCAGCTCTACTGGGATTTTGTCAAGGATTGGGGCTTGCTCCAATCCAACTCCAAGAATCCATGGCTAAGAGACGAACTAGTACTACGACATAAGTTCGTATACTACTTCTCATTGGTAAGCATTTCAACAAACTTCAAATTCTTGAAAAATTCAAGAAGTAAAGAGATGAAAATTGCTTGATGCAGGGGTTGAATTTGGTCTTGAGGCTGGCTTGGTTGCAGACAGTTTTCCACTACAACTTTGAGAAGGTTGATTATAGAGTTACCATGTTGTTCTTAGCATCACTCGAGGTTGTAAGAAGAGGACAGTGGAATTTCTACAGGTGAAAATCAAGATTCTTGAGGTTAAACATGAGTTGAAAGAAAGAAAGAAAGAAAATGTGATTCATTTGTTGGAATCTTTGATTTTTGTAGGTTGGAGAATGAGCACCTGAATAATGCTGGCAAGTTTAGGGCTGTGAAGACAGTGCCACTTCCTTTTCATGAGGTGGATGAGCAGGATTGAGATTATGGTGGAGAATTAGATGTTCAAGTAGAATGATAATTGTATAAGTTGATGTTCAAGTGTCAACATCTTTTTTTTTTTTTTTCCTTTTAGTTGCAAATAATGAATACTTGTAATCAATATATCATGTTAGATACATGTCAACTATTTTGACTCGATACGATATTCACATAGCCATATAAATTATTTTAAAAAAGACTTAATCGATTCCTTGTCATTGAGTAGTATAGGGATATTAATATATGGCAAATTGTCTAATATGGTCCCTAAATGTTCGGTTTTTGACCAAATTGATCATTCCGTCAAATTTTTCTACTACTCAAGAGTTAGTTAATATAATTTTTAAAAAATATATATTTTGAAAATGATAAGGGTATTATTCAGAATTAAATTTCCGGAGGATCAATTATACACAAAATATTTTTAACCTAAATTTTACCGAGGATAAATTCAGCCAATATTTTCACTTAAAAAATTATTGAGGATCAATTCGACCACTAATTTAATAGCTTTTATTGGCCAAAATGGGGCTTCGTAAAATTTGGATAAAAAATATTAACCGAATTGGTCCTCATCAAAATTTGGGGTAAGAATATTTTTGGCCAAATTGATCCTCCGAAAATGTAATTATGAAATTACCCTTATCATTTTCTAATATGTATATTTTTTATAATTATGTCGATTAACTGTTGACTAACAGAAAATTTGACGGAAGGACAAATTTGCCCAAAATTTAATTTATTGGGGACCAACTTAGCCAATAAACTTGAATTGAGAATCAATTTGGCAAAAAATTGAATATTTATGGACTATATTGGCCAATTTTCCTTAATACTATATTAGTATTATTAGGGGATGAATCATATAAGAAAATTACTTAAAATAAAATATAAGAAATAATTTGCACCCTTCATTTTATCATTTGATGGTCTCAATTGAATGTAATTTGGAATATTCCTTATGCACGTTCTCTATATGTCTCATGCACATTAGTGGAGCCAGCTAAGGGCTGAGTCATTTGATCCAATAGCGTTCCGTTAGATAGGAAAAGAATTGATAAATACTGATAACTCTCGGATAGAGTATTAGAACGGAAAGATCCATTAGATAATGAAGGGTGCTATATAGCACCTCCGAAAATGTAGATAAATAATTTCTAGCAATGTATTTTGCAAGTGAGATCGTATCCCAACGTCAAAGATTTTTGGGAATTATATAAGAGGTCTTGGGTTCAACTCTTTTCAGACCCATTATTTTTCTTTTAACCATTTTTGTTAGTCCCATTACACTCAAAATACCCAACAATTATTTTCTTACCATTTTTGTTAGTAGGTACACCCAAAATACCCAACAATTATTTTCTTGATATTTTCCCTTTTAAACTTTTGGTCCACCACCCAAATCTTCCGAGAGACATAAATCTGTAGGTTTTGGAGAAATTATATGAAAGGCTTCGTATTTACTGATTACTACCTTAAGGTCTAAACTTTATCTCCTTAATTTTAGCTTCAATTTTAAGCTCATCAATCAGGTTTTTGACTTGTGGATTGTGGCAGACTTCTTCAAAAACTCGTGTTTTAGATTTTATGGTATTCAAAAAATTTAATCTCTTTTAATACTTTTTTTACTATTAATTTATTTAGTATCGTCATTTAAATAGCACCCGTAGAAGTAAAATTCTGGTTCTGCCACTGCTCATGCATTCATCTTATCATTTGATAGTTTGGATTGAATATAATTTGGAATATTCTTTATGCACGTTCTTTATACGTCTCATGCATAAAAGCAAAAATGTATCGGGAATATGCATATTACAAGACTAGTGTTCGATATCATATCAAAGTGTCCGTGTGTAATTTAGTGTACAAGTAAAAATTTACCAACTCAATTTTAATACTAATGTGCTAAATAAAAAAAAGCAGCTCTTACACTACACGATAAATTTCTGTTTGCTGCTACTCCACGGAACTTAGAGATCAGGAGTGGATCTTCGCGTTTCCTCAGGTACCTCTCTCTAAATCTTCTCTCTCTACGAATTCGAGCAATGCACAATACTGGTATAGCTTCAGCAATCTCACTGAGAACGAGAGGATCGTTTTCATTCGCAACGAATGATTACTCGCCCTGCTCTAATGGAAGAAGCCGTTTTGCCTATTCTTCGTGTACGCCGTGTTGTTTTTCTTGTTGTTGTAATTCAATGTATGCAGTACCATTATGCCCAAATTATGGGTCTAATTTGTACGGATTGAAGCAATCCTCTTTAGTTCAGTGGTCGTGTTACCGGAGGCCGATTTCGTGTGGTTTTGATTATTACGCTAGGTTACCAGATTGTGGTGTTGATAGAGTAAGTTATTGTGATAGAGTTTGTAAATTTGGAGAATCGAGTGTGGGTAGGGCTAGGAGAAGGGGGGGATTGAGAAAATATTTTGTGTATGAGGAAATGAGTGGAAGGTACGATAGTTTCGATGAGGCGGATGCTATTCTTAGCTTGTTGAGTGAAGATCTGGGGGAGGAATGCTTTATTGAGACGAAGGAGACTCGGAGATTGGTGAGGAAACCGGTGGTGGAGAAGAAAGAGAATGGTAATGTATGTGGGGAGTGTGGGAGTAAGAAGAATAGATTTGAAGTTGGTGATTTGGAGAGTGAGCATGAATCCATGGTTAGGTCAAGGGTGGATGATAGGAGGAGGAGGAAGGAAAGAATTCAAATCGAAGAAAATGAGCAAAAGGTCTCTTTGTTGAAGAATCGAAGGGAAGAAAGAGAAAGAGAAGAGAGGGAGGCTTTGATGAGAAAAGCCAGCAAGAAAGCAGAAGAGAAACAAATAAGGGAATTGATGAGGAAAGAGAATTTGAAACTGAGGTCAAGGAAAGAAGAGAAGGAAGAGCTGTTGAGGAGAGAGCATAGGCAGATGGAGAGGAAAGATAGGTCAAGGATAGAAGAGAACGAAGAGTTGTCGAGGAGAGAGGAGAATAGACAGAAGTTAAGAAGAGATGGATCTAGTTGCTCTTCATATTACTCATTCTCTTCAAATGGTGATTATAAGAGTGGAGATGAAGTTGAGCTTACTGAAGGGAATTATCTGGAAGACCCCTCCACTGGTCTTAAGAGAACGAATAATGAGCTCGTTTACCAGCAAACGACAGAAGAGGATCAGAGGTGTGAGGATTACAAAGAAGATCATGTCTCTAGTTTGGCAAGTAGGAGATCATCAAAAGAGTTCCATACTGGATCAGGTGTTGTTGAATCTGACTTTAGAAAGAAATCGGAGAAAAGACTTGCTGATATATCAGTTGAAGAGATGGAGTCAAGAAAAGAAACCTCACAAAAGGAATCAGCATCCATAATGACTTATGAACGTAACAATAAAAAGTCTTCTGATTATGTCAGCTATGATGATAGGGTGGAGAAAGTAAGCGAAAGCATGAAATCTGATGACGAGAAGAGACATCAGCTTACGCAAACAAGTGCTGAAGTTTCAAGGCAATCTGAAACCATGCTGAAGCACAAACAATTTGTTGGAAGTCAGGGTATTCACATTCGAAATGATATAGATACTGCTGACTCTCAAAAAGTTTACACTAGAAAAGGTGAAATGTCTTCTAAAGTTGCCAGTTCAAATCAGGTACTTGGTTCAAGAGAGGACGAATATCATAAGAATTCTCGGAAGGTTTCTGAAGTATCAGAAATCCAAGAGATTGATATTAGAAAGACTTCTGTTTCTGAGAAATATTCTGAACCCAATGTTATGAGGGATGATTACTCAACTTCTGTTATTGGGTCCACTGATAATGCAGAGCATTTACAACAGTATGATCTAATGAGTAGCCAGGTTGAATTAAGGAGAAAGTCCCAGAAATTGATCAAAAGAGATAATGAGTCAAGTTTAAAAAGGGAAGCAGATGAACTTGCAAAGCAAGAAGAGAATGTGATTTTAGCTTCTACCTCATCTTCAGAATCCAAAAAGCCTCAATCCCTTTTACATGCCAAGATTACGAAGAGTGGTAGTTCTAGAAATGAATCAGATGAAATGAACAAAGTTATAGTCACTCACTCCGGGAATACTGGTTTCATTTCGATGGATGGTAGAAATAAAAATAAATCAAAGATATCAATAAGACCTCCACTAGAGGCAGGTACAATTTCTTTGGGATCAACGGCTGGGAGTACTATTGATGATGCTCGTAATGGAAGTTTACAACTTGACACTACTACTTTACATGGAAGTGACATACAGGGGTCAGTAGAAACTCATCCTGAAGATGCAATTGGATCTGCTTCACGATTGGAGAAATCCTCAACACACTATGTTGGCGAGTTTGTTGAACAGGTACAGAGTGAAATTTTGATTTCCGAGACCCAAAGGGAGAAGGAGACTTATAAAACCAAGATTTTGCATGAGAAGAGTTCTGGAGATTCTAGTTCAAATAAGCATGACTTAGTGCGTGTTAATCAGCAGTCTAGGACAGAGGGGCCTGCAGATGATATGTGGAATGTAGATGAACAACCTATTCAGGAACCCTTAGAAGCAGAAGCCCAAGAGAATGCAAGGAAAGATAGTGATGCCATAGTAAAGAGAACAAGGAGGTCCTTATGGAATGTTATTGGAGATATTGCTCGTTTGCGGTGGTCACATTCTGAAAGTCACTCCTCAAGTAGAACAGGTGGGAGAAGTTCATCACCAAATCAGTCCACGGGCAGTGAGAAATGGTTCTCTGGACATGAAGCAGAGGAAAACGAAGAGGCACTTGAAGAAAGAGATGCATCATCTTCATTGGTTACTCAAGAAACGACTTTGATACCGTCCACCACTTATATGCCTACTGGTGGAGAAGCTTCTGGAGATACTTCTTCTGACGCTATAATTGAGTCCACAATTCCTTTGCCTGCATTTAGACTGCAAAAATCTCCCGCTGTACGAGAGGTTCGGGAGGCAGGAGAAGCACCTGCATCTAGTAGTGGCGCAATTCAGCAAGTAAAAACTGGATTAGCAGAGCAAACAGAGTCAGTGGTTAATGAAGGGGAGGTGAAGCAAAGTAAACTTCAGAGGAGGGATCAAGTTGTTAGAGAGAGATTTGAAGAATGGGAGGAAGCATATAGGCTTGAAGCAGAGCAGAGGAAAATTGATGAAACGTTTATGAGGGAAGCATTGTTGGAAGCCCAAAAGGCTGCAGACAACTGGGAGGTACCAGTTGGAGCTGTTTTAGTCCACAATGGAGAGATAATTGCTCGCGGATGCAATCTGTAAGTTTTTTTTTTTCTTTTTTATTCTGCTTCTTTATTCATTTGGTGGAGAACTGTGTTTTTTTATTGTACATATTTCAGGGTCGAAGAGCTGCGTGACTCTACTGCCCATGCAGAGATTATATGCATAAGGGGAGCTTCAAACAAGCTTCGATCCTGGAGGCTTTCAGTAATATATCTATCTCTTTTTATTTACATAACTTATCCGTTTAGCTATGATTTTTATGATTGTGGTCAACAATTGCCTATTGGAACTAATATGACTGATATATGTTATATAAACTGTAAGTCTAAGATCAGATATAGATTCCGCTTATTCCGTCCATCTAATTGTGATTATGAAATATACTCCATCCAGTTTGGAGTTAGAACGAGCGTAATCCTATGCTCTTTCATCCAGAACGAAGACAATTAATAGACACACGAATGAAGTAGGTCACTAATTTTCTTTTGAAACTGAATAAAGAGGTTAATCCTTACGTTATTCGTAACTATTAGGATTTCTTGGTGATTATTCCATCACATTTTGTGATTGAGTGGTCACAAACTTATCAATTCGTTGAAAATGAATGATCTCTCTCCTCGAGATATTTTCTTATTCAAGAAATGTGTTCCCATACTTGATATGATGCATCTGTTAACATCACAGTATGTATTCATCTACAGGAAACTACTCTATACGTAACACTTGAACCGTGCCCCATGTGTGCTGGCGCTATACTTCAAGCTAGAATCAACACCCTCGTATGGGGAGCTCCTAACAAGCTTCTTGGAGCTGATGGAAGCTGGATTAGGTAACACTAAATCATTGATTATACTTAGTACAATTCCTGAATCCCTTTTATCACATGCTGGTGTTGCTTTGCTAAATACTTTTCATTGTCTTAACATATCTGAATAACCAATCTTTTCTGCTTATAAACAAAAACTGCATAATTTGTTCTGGTTTTGCATGGATGCATCTTGTCTCTATCACAACATTGATCTATATTTATAGGCTATTTCCTGGTGATGGAGGAAACGGCCCAGAAATAACCGACAAACCACCCGCCCCGGTTCATCCTTTCCACCCTAACATGAGTATTAGGAGAGGAGTGCTGGCATCAGAATGTGCAGATGCTATGCCGCAGTTCTTTAGGCGTAGGAGGAAGAAAGACAAGAAAGAAGCTGATTATACTTCTTCAAAACCACCTTCGTGCCTTCCGGTTTCGAACCGGCCCTCTCATTTCATGGCTAAGCTGCATGACACCTTCAGCCTAATGTTTTGCTTGTGACTAAAATGGATGCAAGTAAGAAGTTTCTGAATATGTTGGGATTGTGTTGTAGTTTCTCCCTCATGTTCATCCAACATAGTGGTTTGAGTTGAGATTTTAGATAAGGAAGAAACTTTGTTTCAAGAACTTGTAATGACATTAAAAGTTCAATGAATTGAGGATGGTCCAGATTTGTTTACCTACTAAATGAAGGACTAACTGATTAACTGGAAAGTCAAGATCTAGTTTGCCCAAAATTAAATACCCTACTCACTGAGATTATTGAAGGTTTGCCTAACATGTGAATAACCTCTTATCGTGTGAACGCTGCACTTTAAAGACAAATGTATTGCAATTTAAAGATAAATATACTATATTTTAAAGTGTAATACTTAAAGTGCAGTACATTTGTCTTTAAGTGCAGTATTAAACTGTAGTATATTTACCTTGAAAGTGCAATACGTTTGTCTTTAAAGTGCAATGTTCACACGTTCACACGATAACAGACTGTTCACACGAGAACAACTCCCTATATATATAGCAGCTACATATATGAAATTAATTTAATTTTGTCACCCTCTTGAAATTACAACTATTAGTATGTATTTATTCTCGTAGTAAAAACTCGATGGAATGTCCAATTAAATTAATGTGCATAATTTCACAAAAAAAGCAGAGACATCTTGAAAATACATTTTATGGTTTTAAAAATAAAAAAATAAAAGAGAAATCTTATTTCTTTTGTGTCTGAAAATACAATACAAACTTTATGTTGTTATCGAGTAGGTGTCGTTGGTCAAAGAAACATTGAAATAGACAGCCAACAAAAACTATCTTTTTAACACGTAAATAGAAACCAATAATTTCAGAACAACTCATACCATATTTTGACGCTTAAAAAAAATTACTAAATCGTGACGAAACATGAAATCGACCATCAAAGGGTTGATATTTTGACTATTTCCTCAGTCCCACCCGACTTGTCTTGTTTTTCTTTTCGGACCGTCCCATCCGATTTGTCTTGTTTTCATAAAAAGAAAATAATTATTACACAATCTACCACTTTTTCTTTATGGGACCTACCTCTTTACACACAATCACACACTTATCTATACACAATCACACATTCATCTTAATCTCCGTGCCGAAAAGAAACAATGCAAGTCAGCCGAAACGGAGGGAGTATTATAATTTAGATAACGAATAATGATCATACATTTCTCTAGTAAAAAATTATAAATAACAATTATATTCTTTATGTTGACGTGAATTGTTTAGCGTTGATTGAATAGAAAGTCTAATTACATGCACATGGACTTGAATATTGTTACATATATAAAACTATGCATGATTGTTATCGGTCAAGAAAAATATTGATAAATATTGAAAATATATAATTTATATAGGTAGACTATAGATTAAAATATATATTTTTTTCGTGTGATGATAATAATACATTGTTATTGAAGCAATGAAGCCAAACCAATCACAACTCAGTCGCATCCTCGAATTGAACTTTAAACAACACAAATCCTTGGCATTCATTACCACCTATTAGGCGCAACAACCATATCTACCCTTGGAAGATAAAATTCGATAATTTAGTGATTGCGGGTTTCTCTTACTATCGATAATTTCTTTTATTGATAGACTAATTGAGAATATATACGTAGACCCAATTTTTTATAAGTTAATTGAATTTATATTTGGTTGGATTTAAAGAGTTAGGTGAAGTGGAAAACCATTCCATGCACACATTTTGCATTTCTTTTCGTTCAAGAAATAAATGTTGACTTTCTGATTTTTGAGGAAAAATAGTAGAAATTTTGCTTTTTTAATTCTGAATAATGGGAAAGTGGAAAAATATAATCACTAAAATTGCACCTAGTTAGTTTCCTCATAAAATGAAATGTCACTTTTGCATTTCAAAAAAAGAAATTTAAAATGAAAATAATGCAATATTAATAAATATAGATGTCAATAAATATAGATTATAAGACATTGAAATCTTATTACATATACTACCTAATAAAAGGAATTATTTTCCGGCAGACAGTAAATGTTAGCAAATGTTCGGCATACCGAACTCAGATGCAAGTAATCTCTCTCTCTAAAAATGAAATATTTAATATTAATATTTCAAATTTCAAAATATTATGCTTGCTTCAATCACAAAACACTTTTGTGAGTAATTATGAAGTGCACATTTTAATCACATGCAGTTGGAATTGAAAAACAATTTTGATTAAATTTACGTCATCTCATGCGTTGGATCCCCTATTCTTTAGAGCTCGTAAATGTCATTTAATTTTTTTTCAAAAATAAATCGTATCGCTACTCAAAATGTGTACCGATTAAAATGCCGTAAATCGAACCTTGGAGTCCTTTGCCGCCTTTGCCGCACGAATTTTTGTCTCCTTTAAACGCTTGTGTACTATCTCTATCTTAAATCGAGAAAAGAAATAAAATATTTAATCCTCTGTCCGATTCATCGCTAACTGCTCTTCATTAAACTAATCTATTTACTAATATTGTTTGCATGATAGGAACAATATACAGTTGTTTTCTTGAAATTATTACCGTAAGATTCTTTCTTCATCAATTTTCCCAGAAATAGTTTTAATTTAAACAACCAATACACACACATACATATGTCTGCACAACCGGTATTACTTTTCTTTCAGATTGCCGGAAACAAAAAAAGAAAAAGAAAAAAAAAAGCCTCGATTTTTGCGAAAAGCATTCCCAGAAAGAAGAATGTTTTCCCGCGAAATCCCCAGCTTTGCAATGTGAATTCCAAGCAAATCGCGAATTTTATAATCTCATTTGTTCGTCTTTTATTCACCTCTCTCTCTCTCTCTCTCTCTCTCTCTCCCCTAATTTTACCAAATTATTTTATTGATGATCTGTAATTCTTGTTCTCGATGAATAGTCAAGCTTCGAAAGTCAAATTAACCTTGAGAGAGAAATCCAAGTCAATGATCAAAGGTTTAATGGAATGAGGAAAAACCAAACGGCTGGATAATTCTCACAGCTCACAAGTATGTCTCCTGTTCTTCCTCCTCATGCTATATTCATTTGTTCTTAAGTTGCAGTCTTTTTCTATTTATACACACGCCTTTTGATCTGGCCCAGCTGACTAACTAGTCTTAATCATGTTTACTTTCATGGGTCTTAGCAAAGATTGAATCTTTTTCAAAACTGTACCAACTGCAATTTGTGGGTCTTCCTGTCTTTCAGTTTTTTTCATTCTTCAATCACTGCAACTGTTCATACCAATTCGTTTTGAAATCTTGATAATGTTTATTTTCAATTTTTCATTGCAAAGATTGAATCTTTTTTGAAACTGTGCCAACTTCAGTTTGTGGGTTTTTCTTGTCTTTTAATTTATTTATTCTTCAATCAGTGCAAATATTTACTGCTTTGTACTTTCACGTTAGGGTTGCTGGAGATTAGGGCAATTTCTTGGAGTTCTTGTCTGAAAACCATTAGTTCATGTCTGGTAGTTGTCTGGTATTAGACAAAAGTAGCTGCCCCTGAAAGCCTGCATTATCAGAGGGCAGTTTAGGTTATCTCTTCTTCTTAGGATTTGATTTTGTTAGAATCAGAATGGGGAACGGTAGAAAAAGGAGGATAAATTTCAGCAAGATTTACACATTCAAATGTGCGAGGCGATCATCAGCCGAGGATGATCACTCACAGTCACAGATCGGGGGGCCCGGTTTTTCGCGCGTGGTGTATTGTAATGAAGCGGATGGATCGGAGGCCGTTGCTAGGACTTATACGACGAATTATGTTAGGACAACAAAGTATACCCCTGCAACTTTCTTGCCTAAGTCTTTGTTTGAGCAGTTTAGGAGAGTGGCTAATTTCTTCTTCCTTGTCACCGGTATCTTGAGTTTCACTCCTCTTGCGCCTTACTCCGCCGTCAGTGCTATCATTCCATTGATCATAGTTATTGGAGCAACCATGGTTAAGGAAGGCATCGAGGATTGGCGGCGGAATCAGCAGGTATTCTTCACATTTGGCTTTATGATACTACTATTCTTTAAGGTTTGCTCTGTTTTTCTTTTCAATTTCAAGTGTATTAAGTGTGGTACTCTGCTTCTTTAGTGTTTTCTTGGCATGAATTGCTTTGAGTTTTACTATGTTTGAGGAGGAATTTAAGGTAATTTTGTGTTTTTTAATGTTTTGGAATCTGGATAATCCAGAATCTAGTTAAGATTTCACTAATTGAGGCATGAATCTTGTAAGAGTAAATTGTTTCACCCTCCCTAATTTGATTTTTTGATTACAATTTTGAGATTGTTGGTGTTGTTATAAGCTGGTTTATAATTAAGCAAATCTGCAAATATTAGGATGCTGAGGTGAACAGCAGAAAGGTGAAGGTACATGATGGCAATGGAAGCTTCAAACAAACAGAATGGAAAAACCTCAAAGTTGGACATATAGTGAAGGTCGAAAAGGACGAGTTTTTTCCAGCTGATCTGGTTTTGCTTTCGTCGAGTTATGAAGATGCAATCTGCTACGTCGAGACCATGAACCTAGACGGGGAGACAAATCTGAAGCTCAAGCAAGCATTAGAAGTGACTTCATCGTTCAACGACGAGGAGTACAAAGATTTCAAGGCGGTGATCAAATGCGAGGATCCAAATGCTAATTTGTACACTTTTGTTGGAAACATGGAGTTAGAAGGAGAACCACATCCTCTTTCTCCTCAACAACTGCTTCTTCGAGACTCAAAACTCCGTAACACGGACTACATATATGGAGCCGTTATCTTCACCGGTCATGACACGAAGGTTATTCAAAACTCTACTGATCCTCCCTCCAAGAGAAGCATGATTGAGAAGAAGATGGATAAGATAGTCTACTTTTTGTTTGGTGTTTTGTTCTCCATTGCTCTTGTTGGATCAATCTATTTCGGTGTTAAAACGAAGGATGACTTAGACGGTGGAGTGAAAAGGTGGTATCTACGGCCGGATGATGCTAAAATCTTCTTCGATCCGGATAGAGTCGTTGTGGCTTCCGTATATCACTTCTTGACGGCCTTGCTACTTTATAGCTACTTGATTCCGATTTCTCTATATGTGTCGTTAGAGATTGTTAAGGTGCTTCAAAGCATCTTCATAAACCAAGATGTTAACATGTACTATGAGGAGACCGACAAGCCGGCCCATGCTCGTACCTCGAATCTAAATGAGGAGTTAGGGCAAGTCGATACGATACTTTCGGACAAGACGGGTACGTTAACATGTAACTCAATGGAGTTTATCAAGTGCTCTATAGCCGGTACTGCGTACGGACATGGTATAACGGAAGTGGAAAGGGCTGTTGCGAAAAGAAGAGGGTCTACGTTTGTACGAAACGGAGATGGTACCGAGCGTGTTCATGGTAGCCCGAAGAGATCCTCGGTCAAGGGGTTCAATCTCGACGACGGGAGAATCATGAATGGGAATTGGATGCACGAGGCGAATTCGGATGTCATTTGGAAGTTCTTCCATTTGCTGGCGGTTTGTCATACGGCTATACCGGACATCGATGAAAACACGGGGAAGGTTACGTACGAAGCTGAATCGCCGGATGAGGCTGCCTTTGTTATTGCAGCTAGGGAAGTTGGTTTCGAGTTCTTTAAAAGAACACAAACAAGTGTTCATGTGAACGAGTGGGATCCCGTATCCGGAGAAAGAGTCGAAAGGTCGTACAAGCTGTTAAACGTTCTCGAATTTAACAGTACGAGAAAGCGAATGTCTGTGGTAGTAAGCAATGAGGAGGGGAAGCTACTATTGTTATGTAAAGGTGCTGATAGGTTGGTTTCTATCGCAACGTTTTTCGGTTCTTTCCCTATACATGCTAAGGATTACTAATGAAAATATATTCATCCTAATGTACGATTTTGCAGTGTCATGTTTGAGAGGCTTGCGGAAAACGGAAGGCCATACGAGAAGGAAACCAGAGAGCACGTGAACGAGTATGCTGATGCAGGGTTGAGGACCTTGATACTTGCTTATCGCGAACTCAGCGAAGACGAATACACCTCGTTCAACGAAAAGTTTACCGAAGCCAAGAATGCAGTCAGCGCTCATCGCCAGGAGCTGATCGACGAAGTGACTGAAGAAATCGAGAGAGACATGACTCTTCTCGGTGCAACAGCGGTGGAGGACAAGCTCCAGCAAGGCGTGCCTGAATGCATCGACAAACTTGCTCAAGCCGGGATAAAGATATGGGTTCTCACCGGAGATAAGATGGAAACCGCCATTAATATCGGGTAATTTTTCTCAACAAGATCATGTATAATATAAACATTGGCTGATTACACAATTCTGATTTGGTTGTATTGAGTTTGCAGTTATGCATGTAGCTTGCTTAGACAAGGAATGAAGCAGCTTATAATTAGCTTAGATACACCGGAGATCAGAGCAGCGGAGAAAACCGGAGAGAAGAACGCAATCGCCAAGGTACTAAGCATTTTATTGAGAGCAATTTGTGTTATATATAATCTTAAAAGTATTGAGCATGTTTCACTTTTTGATTAGGCTTCAAAGCAGAGTGTTTTGGACCAAATTACTGAGGCGAAGAATCAAGTGACCAGCTCAAGCTCGGAGGCGTTTGCATTGATCATTGATGGGAAATCTCTAGCATACGCGTTAGATGACCGTATCAAGAATCTCTTTCTCGACCTTGCGATCAGATGTGCTTCCGTGATATGTTGCCGGTCATCTCCCAAACAGAAGGCTTTGGTGACAAGGCTTGTTAAGGAAGGCACAAAGAAGACTACTCTGGGAATTGGTGATGGAGCCAATGATGTCGGAATGCTTCAAGAAGCGGATATCGGAATTGGAATAAGCGGCGTTGAAGGGATGCAGGTGCAAGATCTAAACTAATTCTTCTTCATTCTCAGAATCCCTGAACATTGAGACTAGCTTTGCATCATTGTATTCTTCTTTCACTTGTTTACTAGGCAGTGATGTCGAGCGACGTTGCGATTGCTCAGTTCCGGTTCTTGGAACGCTTGCTTCTTGTGCATGGCCATTGGTGCTACAGAAGGATCTCTTCAATGGTAACTCCATTATTAATTTTAGGGTTAAATGCATATTTTCATAGCTTAGGGGTTTAACCCTTCATTTTATCATACTTCAAGAATCAATTCACTTTCTTGAACATCATTTAACTGCACATAATCTTAATGCAGATTTGCTACTTCTTCTACAAGAATGTCACTTTTGGCTTCACAATCTTCTTATACGAAGCTCATGCATCTTTCTCCGGACAACCCGCGTATAACGATTGGTTTCTCTCCCTCTACAACGTCTTCTTCACCTCATTACCCGTAATCGCCATGGGGGTCTTCGATCAAGATGTATCTGCTAGACTATGTCTAAAGGTAAGTAAGCAAGCCTTCATATTTCTTCAAGAAAACATACAATGTCTAAAGAATGCGATCTTTAGTTATGAAAGTCATCGATCAGTGAGAGGAGGAGATGTTATTATGTGTAGCCAGTGGGCTAGCCTTTGAAAAACTCACGTAAACTTTCAATCTTGCAGTTCCCGTTGCTCTACCAAGAGGGCGTGCAGAACGCCCTCTTCAGCTGGCGACGCATAATAGGGTGGATGATGAACGGCGTCACCAGCGCGATAATCATCTACTACTTCTGCGTAAAATCCCTAAACCCTCAACAATTCAACAGGCACGGTAAGATAGCCGATTACCAAATCCTTGGGGCGACGATGTACACGTGCGTAGTCTGGGTAGTGAACTGTCAAATGGCTCTTGCCATCAGCTATTTCACCTTAATCCAACACATCTTCATATGGGGCGGAATCGCGTTATGGTACGTCTTCCTCTTAGCCTATGGAGCCATCCCTCCCAGAATCTCCACAACTGCATACAAAGTGTTTGTTGAGTCATTAGCCCCAACACCAGCATTCTATGTCGTAACAATCTACGTCGTTTTATCGGCCCTTCTGCCGTATTTCGTGTACAAAGCTGTTCAGATGAGGTTCTTTCCGATGTACCATGGGATGATACAGTGGATCAGGTATGAGGGGCAGGCTGAGGATCCAGAGTATTGTGATATGGTGAGGCAGAGGTCGATAAGACACACGACTGTTGGTTTTACTGCACGATCATTGGCACGGACGAACCCTTTGACGGGGTTGAACCAGAACCATACGTGAGTTCTTGTTAGAGACTGCCTTGATTGGTATTGTGTGGTGTAGATTGTTCGTGTCGTGGGGCCAGATTGGTCGATTTTTTCGATTGATAGCCGCAAGGTCTGTACAGAGTACATGTTGTAAGATATGTTCAAGTTTAGTACAGAGGAGTAGATGAGGATTATTCATTCAATTTTGTAATGTGTAATAGATGTAGTTGAGTTATATATGTGATTCAAGCCATTTTGAAATTATGAGGATTTTGTTTCTTTACTATGTGATCCATTTGCATGCATGAAGAACACAAGCATTTTTAAAAAAATGGGATTGGGGAAATGCCATTTTTTCTAGGGAATAAAAGAAAAAGGAGTATTTGGTGTACTACCCAAATGGATAAAGTAAAATACATGTATACTCACTCCTTATATTTTATTAATACTCATTTCTTATATTTTATTATATTATCTACCTAAGATGACAACATAATTATCTCTACTTTTTGAGAAATGTCATTCTCCATTAATCATTTTCATATGACCTTTTGAAATAACATTATCTGACCCAATGCCCAACCGATCAGCACATGCCCTATCATGTCCGATCAAGTATCCGATAGATAGTGCACGTGCCCCTATCATGTCTGATCATGTGTCTGTCCCTATCATGTCTGATCATGTGTCTGATTGATTGGGCACGTGTCGATAAGACACACTTTCTCATTAATCAATGCATTAGTATGACCTTTTTGCAGTATGTCCTATCACATGTCCGATCGATATGACATACTTTCAAGTGAAAATAATGAAAGGTAAGGACATTTTGGACATCTTGAATATATTGGGATTAACTTTTACAAAATTGGGTGATTTTGTGTTTGCTATATTAGATTTGGATAGATTTGTATCACAAATAATTTAAAAAATGTGTGAAGATGAAATGTGTAAAATTACCGTGTGATCCTTTTTTTTTTTTTTGTAAAAATATGTATGTTTCACGGAAAACACTTCCGTCAAATTTAATTGTGTGAATTTCAAATTTAACGACAGTTTCAAAAATGTAATTCTATTGGTAAATTAACGAATGAAAAATTTTGAGATACGCGCATAATTAATGGATTTTCATGCAATAGTTTCTTCTCAAATTCTACCCAGTATTTACTGATCTACAGCAACTAATTCCCTAATAATGAAAACGAAGAAGAAAACAAGAATCAAACAAGCCATGAATGGTGGATATCATTAACAGGATGAATCAATTGAATTAGTTCGTGAATCGTGATACAACAATCTCGTGAATTCTCGATTGCCTATCATCATTGAATGATAATATCATTCATTCATTAAAAAAAATAAAAATAAAGATTAGTCAACCTCAATCCCCACGGAACCTACGACGGCATCCCCAGAAACTCGACGGCTGACTTCCCCAATATGCTCGCGAACTCATTAAAGCTAATAACGCCGTCGCCGTTAGTGTCCGCCTCCCTCATCATATCGCTCAGCTCTCGGTACGACAGCGGATGCCCCATCTTCGCCATCTGGCCGGCCAGCTCCGCCGCCGTGATGTAGCCGTTTCCGTCGCGGTCGAAGGATCGGAAGACCTCCATTAACTGATCCTGATTGATCAAAACCTCCTCGTTCATGTCGGGGAGAATGGCGTCGACTAATTCCTCGAATTCGATGGAGCCGTTGCCGTTGGCGTCGATGTTGGCGGTGAGGAGGTGGATTTGGTCGCCGGAGGGCTTGAGGCCGAGCGAGCGGAGGAGGGCGGCGAGCTCGAGCTGCGTGAGGCTGCCGTCGTGGTCCATGTCGAACCGGGCGAAGATTGCCCGCAGCTGGTTCAGCTGATCGGATGCGACCACCATGATGGCGGAGAGACCGAGGGGGGCAGAATGCGTGGATTTGGGGATAAAAAAGTTTGCCCTAATTCTGATTGTTGGCTCTACTTGGTTTTTGGAGCGTTTGCGGTTGTTTTTCGAGATTGGTTGATTAAATCGATGAGAGATAAAGCGCGTGGTGTGGCGATGAAAAGAGAAAGGAAGATGATGAATATGACTCTTGGATTTATTTTATGGGATGATTTTTTAAATACTCAAATCGATATTATAAAATTTAAATTTATTCAATTCTTATATTTGCTATACAAAATATTCAATTTTACTTTAAAACTCTTATTTGTCAGCAGGGCCGGTCCTGAGATTTTTGGTGCCCTGTGCGAATATAAAAATAAGACCCATATAATAATGATACACACTTAAACGTTTTGGTATTCATCTTTTATGTCACCTCTTATCTCTCGCAATCCTTCACAACCACCAAAATAAAATTTCAAAACAAATAAGAGAAACAACATAATATATTCAAATCAAGCAAAATATATATCTCAATCATGATTCATGGAGACTTCGTCCTTAAACCTTCCTTAAACAATAATAGAAAAGAAATCCGTTTCCATATTTTGATGAATTAAATTTTCATTAGTTATCATTGATAAAATCATCTATTATTTCTCATATTTAATTTTTATCATGGTTCAATTAATCAACTTTTGAAAGGTTTGAATAGCATACTTACAATAATCAACTCAAAGTTTACTAAACACTTTTACACTTTTGGACTAAAAATATAAAAAACGATACATATTAAATGTTTTAGGACCATCCATTTTGGTGTTGAGAGTCGGAGAAACACATGAAGCAAGCGTCAAATACTTTAGGCAATTTTATTCTCGTTACAAATTTACTAGATTCAAGCCTTACGTGGAAGATTATCAAGAGAGATATGTCGTTGGTTTAGTTAGAATGTGAAGAAATTATTAATTAGGGAAAAACAATTTTGGGGCTCAAGTCTCTTTCTTTATTTTTCCTTAAGAAGCGTGAATAGTAATTGAGTTAGTGAAAAAGAAAAACTAGGCTTTGGTAAAAGAATTGGTTTTGGGCCTTTCTTAATAAACAAAAAAGTTAGAATTTCTGTTGGGCCTTAACCGAAAACAAAAAAATTACTGCCCTATAAAATCTTGGGCCCTGAGCAGTCGCACGGCCCGCACTTGCTCAGGGCCGGGCCTGCTTGTCAGACTGCGTTAATGATTGAAATCGGATATCTGAAATAGAACACGGAATCCCGCTCGCGTCCCGCTCATGCGCTCAAATCCCGCTCACGCCCTCTCAAATCCCGCTCAAGCCCAGCTCAAATCCCGCTCATGCACTCAAATCCCGCTCACGCCCAGATCAAATCCCGCTCACGCACTCAAATCCCGCTCACGCCCAACTCAAATCCCGCTCACGTCCCGCTCCATCCCGCTCGGAAAATCCCGCTCTACCTATCAAGTCCAGCTCGACTTTTTGACTTTTTTATAAAGTTAGGGATAGTGTAGGTAAAATTGAGTATTTTGTGTAGTAAATATAAGGATTGGGTAAATTTGAGTTTTGTTATATGAAATTGGGTAAAAGAGAATAATACCAGTTATTTTATTTAACCCTTTTTGGCCTATTCTTCTTCTGTTTTAATGTGGTTAGATGCACTCTTATAATACACTTAAACCTCGATAAAATAATAATCTCGTTAAGATAATAATTTTTTTCAATCCCGATATGGGTCAATACACTAAAATAATGTTCGATAAAGTAATATAACCTCATTAAATGAATATTTTTTTTTGTCCCAAAATTATTACTTATCGAGGTTTAACTGTAAAACACTAGAGTTTAATAATTACATTTAAATTAAGTTTGAACCCGTGATTATTCATATGAGAAGTCCTATTTCGAGCTGAGAATATATATCACTTCTTAATTTTGAAATTCCCTTACGAAAACACCAAATATTAGTCTTTAATTAATTGCCTTTTTAGATAATGCAATAAATTAGTTAGAAGACAAATTTGGAAGCTTAAAATAATTGTTTTAGCACCGCCATGAACATGCAGTAGCTTCCTCTCTAGTTCTGCTCTATCATTACCAAGCATGCCAGTTCACTAGCTCATTATCTAATCCATCCCCACCTCAACCAAGAGAGAGAGAGAGAGAGAGAGAGAGAGAGAGAGAGAGAGAGAGAGAACAAAAAGTAAACTCAATCAGTCATCCAATTATAAAGAGAATCCATGACTTCCATTTTCCTCTTTTGTTTCATCATTCTATACAAACCTTCAACTTTAAGCTGATAAAGAAATTAACCACAGTTCTTGAATATAATCAACTATAAACTCATCTATCAAAGAAACCTGTGCTAATATCATCTTGAGAGCCGAAAGCCATCCTCTGAAACAATCTGATTTCTGCAGACTGCGTAGAGGGGCTGAACATATTACTCTCCCCAACTCTCATTCCGTTAGTCAAATCCGTGTTAGCCATTATGTCCAACGCCCTCACCACCTAAACAACACACACACACACACACACACATCACAAAAACCGCGAAAACACCTCCAAGAACGAACATCGTTAGCCCATTACCTGTCCCATCTTCGGTCTCTTGAAGAATGAATGGCGCACGCACGCTGCTGCAGCTTCAATCATCCGGAACATCTCACTCTCGACGTACTGGCTTTCAAGCCTCGGATCAGCCAGACTCCCAATGTCTTGCGCCTCAAGTGCTTGGCTTAGCAGAGGTCGAGCCTGAAACAAATTGAAAAACTTACTTTCACGACTCTATCAAAATACGGAGGATACGCTCATACAGAAGAACATAATTTCTAAATTCCATGATGAGAGAGTACTGTGAAGCTGAAGGAATTTAGCATAAGACGCCAGCAGCACGGACGCATTAGCAGAACGGCCTTGCTGAACGAAAGAACAAAACACTCAAAGAAGCAATAAAGTTTGTGGTTTAATGAAGTTAGTTACCCATTCAACTAGACTCTGAGATTTATCTACAGGCTTGCGACCAGTGATTAACTCTAAAAGCACGACTCCGAAGGAATAGACGTCGGAGCTTTCAGTCAACTTGCCACTAGATGCATATTCGGGAGCCATGTACCTAAAATCCAACCAACACAACAAGAATGAACGAGTTTCCCTTTTTTTCCTTATATCCGCATGATACAAGGAAATACTTAGTCTAATAGGTGAGTTTCTTCATGCTTCGATTTGAAGATAACTTACCCAAACGTTCCCACAACACGCGTGCTAACATGTGTTTTTGCATCCAGAGCTAATTTAGCCAGTCCAAAGTCAGAAACCTAGAAAAATAGGCAAAAGAGGAATACTAGATGCTCTAAAGTCTAAACATTATATAATTCAAATGCATACAACGAGTGAGCAGATATTCCCCACAAAAGAGTGTGCAATACACGTACCCGAGCTTCAAAGTTACTGTCTAAAAGGATGTTAGACGACTTGATATCTCTATGGATGATGCGAGGATGGCCTAAAGACTCACGAACATGTCAGAAAAGTATTAGTCATGAGCTATTAAAAGACAATTTGGAGTTATAATAAAGATGAAGAGTGTAAACTACCAAATATGCCATTATATCTGTATCTAATTACTCTAACATATCTGTATCTAATTACTCTGTTAGAGAGTTGCAAGTTCATAAGCTGTCTAGCAAGGATAAGAGCAAGAGGGATGATTACAAACTTAATCTAGCTTACAGTCTTCGTGAAGGTAAGCTATTCCACGAGCTGCACCAAGAGAAATCTTTACGCGTGCATCCCAATTGAGAACAGGCCTACCTTCACCTGAGATAGTTACGGAGACATCAAAAACAATTTATCAACAAACACATCCTTGAGAACAGGGAAGCAAGATTTACCATGAAGGTGGAAATAGAGGTTATTATTAAGGACATAATCATATACAAGCAGCCTACTGCTTTCTTGTATGCAATAACCGACAAGCGTAACCAAATGGCGATGGTGTATACGGCTTATGATCTCAACCTCGGACCGGAATTCCCGGTCTCCCTGCCCTCCACCAATCTTTAACTGCTTAACTGCTACTTCTCTACCACCTGCAAGAATCCCTTTGTATACATACCCAAATCCACCTTCACCCAAGAGATTCTGGTCTGAGAATCCATCTGTTGCCTGGAATAGTTCTTCGTAGTTAAACCACGACCTAGAATTCGCGAAGCCACCAGGATCACCAGGGGAACAGAGGATATCTAGGCTGGAGGAGCCACTTCCATTTTTAGGATTCGACATTCGACGCTTAAGAAATGCAGGATCTAATCACATGGCATATAACTTCTTAAATTGTTTCTATAAATTAGAATTTCTAATTTATTCGTTCGAGCATATTTACCATATTCATGAGAAGATGTTGGCATAATGGAAGAAGCACCATTACGCCCGGAAGCTTTCTTCCGCCTTCTCAGACAGCATGCAACTACCATAATGACAAGAAGTAATAGACCAAATACTAGAGCAAGTACCACTGTGGTCTCAGACCTAGAAAATTTTGTATTCGTTATCTCGGTATCATCACTGGAACCATCAGTGCTCGGAGTACGGTGTGGTCCTTTTGGAAATATAAATGGACGATGTTTGGATGGCGATTTCCGAGCAGGAGGAGGAGGTGGTGATTTTAGTATTGGAGGTGGTGGAGGCGAGTTTCGTGGAGGTGGTGGAGGTGACTGTCGTGGAGGTGGTGGAGGGGGACTCTCAGGGGGCTTAGGTGGTGGTGGTGATTCTGTAGCAGGCGGTGGGGGTGGCGGCGGAGGGGAAATAGCAGGGGGCTTAGGTGGTGGTGATTGAGTAGCAGGAGGTGGTGGTGATTTAGTAGCAGGAGGTGGGGGTGGAGGGCGATTAGTAGATGGAGGAGGAGGTGAATTAGGAGGATCAACCGGCGGAGGCGGTGGAGAGTTAGCTGTTACCGGAGGTGGAGGAATAGAAGGTGGAGGTGGTGTGGTGGCAGGAGGAGGTGCAGATACTGTAGGTTGAGGCGGTGGAGGAGACAATTTTAGGGGTGGAGAAGCCATGGGAGGCTTGGATGGCGGTGGAGGAGATTGGGCTGCATTAGCCGGCGGCGCCGTAGAATTCTGAGGATCGGGAGGGTGAGCATAAGGCTGAGGTTGTGTAGAGTTGGATGAAGCTTCTTCTTCACCAACTTCTAACCTTCGGGCTAAAGAAGCAAACGACATCTCGCCGGCCACCAAACTCTTCATAAACAACTTTTTTCACCAATTCAAGTCAATCAAATGCAACAAAGATGCAACAAAGATCGCCTGAAACTTTCACGGCTTCAACATTCGCAATCAACAGAAATCTCGCCAAAAAATTACATATTTTCACCCATTCAACAGAAATTACGTACAATTCAAACTGTATATAGCACCAAAATCGAAACCTAACCAGAAATCTCACACTTAGCCACACGAATTACGACATCCACACGCACAATCCGTGCACAATCACATTTTTCTCCTCTGAGTGGCGTAGTCTTCTTCGAACAGCAAAATCCATATCTGGAAAGGAGCCATAAATTTGCGCCATTATAGACTATTTTATTTCTTCCTTCCTCTCAGAATGGCGCAGTTTCCACTTTCCAAATCACCGAAAATTAGGGCTGGTGAAAATTTCCCCCGTTATTTCAAAGTCCGTTTTTGGCGTTTCAGTTGTACGTGGTTCATCTTTGGAATTTTTACTTTTTTGGCCATATTGACCACGTGGACTTTCACCATTTTCTTCTTTACTTTGACCATTTTATACACACTTTCTTTAAAGTTTAAACCATACACAAGATTACATCTAGGGTAGTAAATGAATCAAATATTGTTAATTCTTTTCGTATTTGAATATTGATATTCGTATTCGAATATTGATATTCGAGTTCGAATATAAATATTCGATTAGTATTCAAATATGAATACGAAATTATAATATTTGATTCGATATTCAAAAATATTCGATTAAATATAAATATATAATATATTTTTAAATATGTTTTATAAATTTTATTATAAATTTGTTTCTTAAAAATATTGATTTTGAATCAAATAGTTTCGAATTGAATCGAATAGTATTAAATACATACATCGAACCAAATATTCGAATAATATTATTTATAAAATATTCAATAAAAAATCAATCAAATAATTCAAATATAAATAACAAATTGAATGCGAATCAATTTTAATATTCAAAAATGAATCAAATATAAATAGGAATTGAATACTGTATTATTTAATTCAATTCGATTTGTGAACAACCCTAATTACATCCACACAAATACTTACAAGCACACAAAAACTTAAAAAAATAAATGTACATATAACTAAATATTAAAATCTATACACACGTCGAGTAGCGATTGGGATTCCGTCGATTTAATCCCATTTAGTCTTCAATTGATCAAAATGTTTGAAATCATAAGACATAACCAAACTTCCATCCATCCTCCTCAAATTGAAAGTCTCCACCAAAACATACCACCCAAATTCATTCCAACCACCTTCTCTCTCCAATTCATTCACCTCCAACTTAATCTTCACTTCTCTCTCCTCGCCTCCCGTCCACCCTCCTCTCTCCTCCTCCCATTTCATTCTTTCCACTAATTCCACTCTCAACCCCACTCCTCCCCCTCCATCAACCTTAAACCACACCACCCCCTCCGCCGCGTCGGAGCAGGTTGCTCTGCTCCCGCCGACGAACACTTGCTCAATTTCAACTGTAGCCTCAATCGCCACCGGATTATTCTTATTCTCATCGCTATTATTCCCGCAGCTGAAAACTTGCTCCCATCTTTGCTCCAATGTCACCTCGTAGTACATCGATCGCTCCACCTGATCTCTCAACGAACCTTCCTTCACGAACACGAACGGAGTGTACCATTTTCCGACTATTGCCGTCGAATCGAGTTCGGGAAGGCGAGATCGGAGTTGTGAATTGACGCCTTCCGCCGCTGCGAGTTTGAAATTGGCCGGAGTTTTGGTGTCAATCGTCCACCCCTTCTTCCGTAAGAATTTCGGAGGGAAACCATCCGCCGCCGTAGATTTGGCGGAGAAGCTACCCCTCTCTCCTCCGGTTATTATCACAAACTGCTGGTAGACGTCGTTCGGATCCAACGGCCGTGGCTTCACATCTTCGATTCCGGAAGAGCAACAAAACGGCGTCGCATCTTCTTCCTTCGATGAGGTCAGTGCTTCCCTGAATAACCCGAATTCACAAATTAGTACTAATTCCTAAACCCTAATTTACAAATTAGTACTAAATCCACACACACACACACACAGAGTACCGTACCCTTTGTGTTTGCCGTGTGGAGCGACGGCGTAGTACCGATTTGAAGACAGGGGTTGGTTGAGCAGAGGAATGAAGAAGAGAGAGTGGGAGGAGTCGGCGGGGGTGGCGGCGTCGAGAGCGACGTCGACAAAGTCGATCGGAAGAGAGACGCTGGCGCTGACTCCCCAGCTTCTTGGATATCGAACGGTCAATTCTTTGTCTTGAGGAAACGGAAGCTTCTTGAGCGTCCGATTCTTCCGCAATCCGAACATCGAATATGTCTCGGATTCCTCATCCTGAATCACGAGATATCCAGAATTCGGACCGTCCGGAGCTGCTGATAGAGCCTCTGCAGATTTTAGCAGCACAGAGAGAGGCCTTGTTACGTACATGGTTTTGCTTTCTTTGCTTCTCAGAATTTGATGCTTAATTTGTAACAACCCGGAGAGAATACCCCGGATTGTTAAACATATTAATTTGAGAACTTGGACTGAACTCCATTATAACACAGAGGAAGAGTTGAAGAAAGTAATTGAGAAGAGATTGGAGAGAGAGGGAGTGATCGAGAGTAAGAGAGAGGAGAGTTTTAGAGTTGAGAGAGAATAAAGTTTAGAGAGAGAATACATTTCATTTTCTTCGACCCCTCATCTCACTCGATACATTGCCTTATATAGTTAAAATAACTAATGACAACTCATTCCCCACTACCACTTCCACTATCCCACTTCCACTTCCACTCATAATTTAAATATAAACATAATAATTAAATAAAACATAATTATTAGAGATACAATAAACTACTCTCCCACTTCCCGCTACGTGCCCGAGGTGATAAACCTTCTATCCGATCCTAATTTTATCTCTTGGAACACTTAATGTTTTTTCGTTCTTCGTTCGGGTCATGACATAATTCTATGCACACATAGGTATATACTTGTATATATGTTTCTTGATTATCATGAATTGACTTGTATAATGTTGAAGATAATCGGTTTAATCCTCGAGGTTTGAAAATGATTATATGTGGATTAGAGGAGTAAGTCATGTTGGTTTTGATTGTCGAATAAAAAATCTGTTCTTTGCTATGACCAAGACCGTTTCCAAAGTTACTTAAACATTTGGGATTCTTTATTTTTTTATTTTGACACTATTCCATCTCCAAGGTTACTCTCTCTCCTATCTTTTTTACAATTATTTTTAATTTTCGCAATTAATAGTTTTAATCATTAAATTTTAATTTGGTGGAGGCCAAATTAAATTTTCCTATAATTTAAGTAATTTAAATTAATTTTTAAAAATTATTTTTAATTTTTCTATTAAATATATTATTATATTGAATTTAATTATATATTTAAATTAAAGATATTAAATCTTAAATTGTAATTAGAAATATTATATAGTTGTATTTCAATTTAATTTATAAGAATAAAAATAAGAATATTATAAAATATTTCTTTTTAGAAAAAAAATAGAGAAATACCATTGAAAATGAAATATTGTTTCCGCATAAAATTGAGATAGGACTTTTTAAAATAAGGGTTAAAAAAGGGAGACCTTGGAGATGTCTAAGTCTACCAGAAATATCTTTCATTTTCATAAAAGTTAGCGCGCCACTTTGAATGGCGGATGTGAATGAATATTCCTAGAAATTTCTCGCGAGTTTTTAAGGAGATTATGAAGTAAATCCAAATTTAATTCTTTAATCAATCAATGAGGGAAGCATATCTGGATAGAATCTAATGTTTGAGTAAACATAATATTTGCACTTGAGTTATATGTCAAGAATGTACATGAGAATAATTTACTTTTATTTTTTTCCATTTATTTTTTACACCATCTTTTAAGAGTCAGATTATCTGTACAAACATGTTCTTCCCCATGCAATAACGTGATAAATTTTCAGAAGCATGATACTTGCTAGGGGTAGTAAGAGTAGGAAGTTTGCATGAAAATTTGCAAAACTCACGTGTTACTGCAAAAGTAAGAGTAGCAAAAGAATCAATTCTTATTAAAGATAGTAACTAGACTCACTTTTTAGGGTAATAAAAGAATAAGTGTATATTATTTTATTTTTTTGTTGTTGACGAGGAACCCGCAGCCGCTAGCCTGCAAACCACACAGAAGAGTTAAACCACCATTAATGTGACAGGGTGACAGACTCACACATAGCGTGTACAGTGGGAATTGAACCCATGACCTATCGGTCCCGGGCCACCCACCTTCACCGCTATGCCATCCCAAGAATAAGTGTATATTATTGCATTTTAGAATAATTTGCGTAGAATTTTGCATTTTTTGTGTTTGCAATATACATTCTCGCACATCTCCTTTTGAAATTTGATAGTGTTTGAATGATATTGCATCACAACTCGTGTATTAGACCACTCCTTAAAATTATTAAAATTTGGTACCATAATGCAGGAAAAATAAAAAAAATACTCCAATAAACTAAAATGTTCACTATAATGATGGTGATTGGTGAGACAAGCTATAAATAGCTCACTGCAATCTTATTTATACTACTCGCTCCATTCCGTTTGACGTGTCTTGTTTTTTTTTTCGAATTATTCACTGATTTATCTCATTCATTAAAAAGAAAAATAATTATTACACCAACTTTTACTTTTTTTTTGTAACCCACTCATTTACATAGAATCAAGGGCGATGTGCAGATATAGACATTGCAAAGATGGAAAATGCATATATATATACACAAATTAGTATAAATGCAATACTAGGCATTAGTTCATTTTTACCCCTAAAAAGTAACTCTATAATGTCATAATCATAACATTCTCTCTCTCCTTGTAGTTTTCCAATGTGCATAGTACTTTTGACCATATCATTGTCCAATCATTTCACATTCTCTCTCTTGTCACATGTAATTAAAGCAATACTTTTGACCACTTTATTTTCATATCAGTACTTTATCAATCGCGTGCATGAGTACTGGCTGGGCGTGTATTGGAGCTCTAAAACAAAATTATATATACAATGTAGGGCGTTCTCTCTCTCTCTCTCTATTATATATACAATTAATGGGCGTCCTCTCTCTCTCTCTCAACCTAGTTTATTTCCAAGAAATTCGTGTATTGGAGCTCCAAAAAATCCGTGTATTATAGCTGACGAAAATCCGTTGATTTGTTCCGAAAAAATCCGTGTAGTTGAGCTGACGAAAAGTTTGGATCTCAAGCAACTTTTTTTGTCTCAAAAGCACAAGGTATGCATTATAATGTGTATATTTATTATTTTTCCAACAATTCATTTTATATGTTTATTGTAGAGGTTAAGTAACACTATCCGTAAAATATTTGACAAATTATTGTGTACGTTTATTCTAGGAATGTGTTAATTTTCATGTGTTAATAACATTTCTATGAACTATGAGAATGAAGTATGAATAAAGTTTGAATAAATAATTTTCGTGTGTTAATACGATATCTTAGTTCCCCGTATTTTATTTAACGCTTAATTTTATAATAGTGAACTAAGTTTATTGCAATGCAATAAGTTACTTCATGTGTCATAGTATTCTGATTTTATGTAACATTTACATTGTAAACTGACAAATAAGATGTTTATACATAGAACTAAGATTCCGTTTATAATATGTTACAATAAAATGTTTATAAACGTAATTTGTATGATAAATTTTGTTTATTATGTTAATCTTAATTCCAAGTTTAAGACATGATTTGAAATCTGTTACAATATTTTAGTTCTCCGTATTTTATTTAAATCTATATTTTCCAATAGAGAACTATGATATTTGGGAGCACAATAGATATGATATATGTCATGTATCTCGGATTCACAAGACACTGTCATAGTTCTTCGTGTTTATTAACAATTTATTCGTTACTTAGTGAAATAAGATTTGTATACGGAGAACTAAGACTGTTTGACATTTTGTGTTTTTTCAGATGGCCGAATGGATACGAGTAACGGTCAAGTATGGAGGTAGCTTTGTAGGTTCAGAATACATACATGGGGATGAACAACTTGCAGCAATTCCGTACGCCGCACTAGGCAGTTCAATGCACATAACTTTTTCGGCATTGACGAAGGCGGATACGAATATGATTTCAACACCCAACAAATGTGTCCGCCTGACCGATAGTGGCAACAAGAAGACGAAAAAGTAGAGGAAGAGGAAGAGGAGGAGGCAAATGAGGAAGAGGATGAAGAGGCGGATGAGTTTACAATTGTTGTCAATTGGCTGAATTGGGGGAAAACCATTTTTTTCCAATTTCGAGTTGTTTTCTTAATGCTTAAGTAATTCCTTGCAAGTGTTTATATATATATATCTTAGTGTTCATTCTGTAATTTTATGGTTTTTGATCTGATTTATGCTACTCCTGTCCCGCCCGATTTATCTTGTTTCTTTTCGGCACGGAGATTAAGTTGGTTGTGTGTAGGCCCCACAAAGGAAAAGTCTGTTTGTACAAAAGTCTGTGTGTAGGCCCCACAAAGTAATGCTTAAGTTGGTTTCTTTTCGGCACGGAGATTAAATTGGAACTGTTTGTACAGAAGACCTCCTCTGCTCAGTACATTCTGCATTTCATTCTCTGGCATTTCATTAGTCATTTGTTCTATATAAATGTCCCGATATTTCTATCCACCGATATGCACAAAAAATATTATTTTGTAAGAATATATATTAGAAGTTGCAATTTATATTTAACTTTCTCCTTTTTTTAGTAGTACTTGTTACTACTTGATCTAGTATTCATTTTACTAGAGCGATGTTTTTTCCATTAATGAAATTACATATAATTTTTTAATATATAACAACATTAAAGTACAATTGAGACGTAAAATAGAAAAATATTATATATTTCTACTTATTTCTCTGTATGTTACAACTTAGTTCAGCACAAGGAGAAATATGATTTGTTTACGAAGAAATTGTATTTCAAATAATTTGTAACTGTTCTATATAAACGTCCCGATATTCCTGTCCACCGATATGCATATGCATGCAAAACATTATTTTGTGTGAATATATATTAGAAGTTGCAATTTATATTTAATTTTCTTCTTTTTTAGTAGTACTTGTTTCTACTTGATCTAGTATTCATTTTACTAGAGCGATGTTTTTTCTGGAAAAGTTTTCTGGACCGAAGCCGAGCATGCGATCGCTAACCTTGAACCACAAGCTACTTACATAGGGTGGATCATGACGAATCTCGCGACACATTAATTGATGAAGGGCTTTGCTAGCACTATACTTCCCCTCCCATCCCATTAAGTGTCCGAAAGGGCTCGTCCTAACGAATTCATCGTAAAGCTGAAACCCGCCAATAGTCGTAAGGGTATATTTAATCAATAAAATGACATCCCACTTAACATGTGTCATTACTTGCGGCTTTGCCGATCTAGCAATGTATCTAACCCATGTGGAAAACAATTAATCTTATTTCTTCATTGTTACATCATAGCACTCTGTAATTATTTAAACTAAAAAGAAATAAGACAGCTTTCATACGTCACAGAAGACATATTATTGAGAATAACTGAATTAATAGCTGAACTAATAAAGCTTCACATTTTTTACATTATTCATCATCATAAATCGATCTAAGATAAAATTGAATTAATAAATCGTCACATTTTTCCTTCAATTAATAAAGCAAAAAATCATTTAAAACATAATTTAATTAATAAAAGAAATTAAAATTATATTTATTTTCTCTCTCTTATCTCTCTCTTCTCTGTTCTCTCTCTATCTCTCTCAAACTCTCTCATACTCTCTCTCTCTCTCTCTCTCTCTCTCTCCTTCTCTCTTCTCTCTCTCTCGAACTCTCTCTCTCTTCTTTGTTCTCTCTCTCACACACTCTCTCTCTCTCTCAATTTTTCGAACCACATTTTTCCTAAAAATCTAGTAATAAATCATAATTTTCGAACCATATTTTTCCTAAAAATATAATTTATCACAACTACTAGCATTATTCATTAAGAGAAGGAACCGAGTTTTATCTCGATTTGTTCTGTTTACTCTGCATTTCCGTTGCTGATTTCAGATATAATCGAAGTTTGAAAGCGTAATTGCTCAAATTCATCCTGCTCAAATTATTGTTGCATGATATCTTCATGTACTTGGTGCCGAGTTCCAATGCATCATTTATTCCAAATTTGGCAGGAAACTTGTGTGAAAAAAATATGCTTTTTTTCAAAAAAAATTGTCTTATGCGTAGGGAATAGGGGGTAAGGAGCATGGAAAAGGGAGAAGGGAGTAGGTAACAGGGGGATAGTTGGTGTCAGCAGCTTTTTTACAGTAAATGTTGATTGAAATGTTGATAGAAAGTGGAAAAATAGGGGCAGAATTGTCCAGTGTCTAGTATTGCATTTTTCTATTTGAAAGTGTCTATTTTTTACATTTAGTTTTGAAGGTGTCTATTTTGAACATTCTGCTCTAGAATCAAACACTCATTTTAATCTTCGTACTAAAAGGAAATGAGACGAGATAAATGGGACGTAAAATCACTATCCAACAATTTCTAATAGAGACTTAACTGAAATTTTATCTGAATGCCCAAGATGGACTCCTCAAGCCCCACAACTTGGGCCCAAAGATACTTAAAGTCATTAACCCAACATGAATGAGAAATAATAGAGTAAAAAAATAATAGAGTAAAAAAAAAAATAGAGTAATAAAATTACATTTAGTTTGTAATAATTGTAATAAAGAAGAAAACATTAAATCCCACTAAACGGATACATCTTTCAAATACATACATAGAACTAACAGCCAGCAAATAATTATCATATGAAAATATTATTCTCCCTCATCGAAACTTCGAAATCCATTTCCAAAGGTTGCTATTTCGGTTCCCCTGCTTCAATCCTCTCTCTTCCATCGTAATCCTGCAAGATCCCCCATTTCTCTTAAACCTCGCAAGAATCTCAGAAGATGAATCTTCCTTCGATTCTGAATCGAGCTTCAATTCAATGAAGCCCTTCTCATCCACGGCGCGAAAATCTCGCCCAAGCTCCACATAATCGAAATATCTCGAGCTATTCTCTCACTATCTTCTTCATCACGAAATTCTAGGGTTTCGTCGCGCCCCTTATTCCTCCTCTTTCCGAACAGCCTCCGCCCAATCCCACTGCCGCTGCTTCTTTCTACAAAACTACGTCGTTTACAATCGACAGCCTTGTCGTTCTCAATCAAGAAGTAAATCCTCCCGACACTCCCCACATCCAAACCGCTGCACGAATTCCGATACCACGAGGCGGCGATCTCGGCGCAATCACACGACGAGGCGCGGCGTCCGCCGCAGTCGGAGCACACCAATTTCATCAATCTGTCGCTCAGACAGTCCGGGCAGATTCCGAGGGAAGATGAACACGGATGTTCGGTGCATGGAAATTGCGAATTGGAATCTGCGAAATTGCGAAACGTTTTCGCGGACTTTCGTCTCTCCTTCATGGCTGAAGAAGTCTCTACATTTGTCAGTTAAATGGAAATTGGAGAATATATGTTGGGAAGAAGGAATTAATGGTTTGTCACGAAATTCAATTTAATTTGGATTGAAATTCGTAACTCAATCATTAAGAGACAAGAGGATGGATGGAATAGTTCAGCCTAGCATGGCATAAGTCAGTCCGGATCTTCTGGCCCATTTCCGGTATACCACTTGGTGGCCCACCAATCACGCGGTGTCACGCCTGCATTAGTTGCCCCCAAGCCAATAAATTAATATTTAAATGTTAAAAAGGTGGTCCACCAATGCACGTGTGGCGCTGCGTGATTGGTGGGCCACCAAGTGGTCCACCGGAAGTGGGATAGGTGATCCCCAGCGGGCATAAGTGGCGTTACCTTTATGTTTTCCTTTCAACAAAATCCATCGGTATACAAACAAAAATTTAAATTTCGATTTTGGTAGTACAATGTGGATTTTGCTCGTTTTTGGTCCTATAACACGAATGATTATAAACATGTGTAATCGATAACTTAAATAAGGGTGTTGCAAAACTTTATATTAAGCACTTATTTATTTTTTGTCCGCATAAATAGTTTTTTAATATTTGCAAAATATATTTTTTGCATTTACTTCTCTAAAATTAAGAAATTAGCAGTTTCTTTTAAGCATCTATTGAGATGCTTTTGATGCTTAAAGCACCATAATTTTCAAATTTACCAAGTATATCTGCTTTTTAAGATCAATTCCTAAAACTCTATGATTTTGCTTAAAATCAATTATTTTTAACTTTAAGCAAAAATAAATAAAAATATTTATAATAAGCAGCTGCATAATATGTATGTAAGAGCTGACTTTAAGTTCTTTTTGTTTTATGGCCGTTTAAAAACTACATTAAGCAAATTTCTTTTTAGCATATATTGATATGTTTTTAGGGCTTAAAGCACTATAATTTTCAAAATTATAAAAAATATAACCTTTTTATGTTAATTTTAAAAAATCTCCTACTAATACTTAAAAATAATTACTTTCACTTTAAATAAAAACAAATAAAAAGTGTTTATAATAAGCATTTACAACCACACCCTAACTAAAGAATAAGTCAAGATGTGTGTGTGGAGTATGTTCTCCTCCCGAAGACAAAAATACATGCCTTTTAAAATTATAGAATAAAAAAGAGACAAAAATCATATTAGACGATCAAAATCGAAAATTTTATATTATCTTCCAAAATTCATTTATTCTAGTGCTTTGAACTGTCAAGAATTTTGATTTTAAAAAAAAGTTATAAAATTACAAAAAACAGTGTTTATTGCTAGGAAATTGTGATAAAGTTTTGTCTATTTTTGTAACTGAAAAGTGAGTAAGTGACAGTTCTAGGAAATGCAGCGCTGTTGAGTAAAAGCAAAGAATAAATTTCTTACACGAATTATTTCTGCTGTTTGCACGTCTCATTTGCTGTTTGTGAGAGAGATAGAGAGAGAGAGATGACTAGACAGTTTCAACATGAATCTTCTCTCACTTTCAGCTTTAGAATCAAATGCAGAAATATCACAAACACCCCCACAAAACTACAAAATTTGCTCAATAAATCGATGTGGGAATCAATTAAGATTAACCTAAAGAAATGACATGAAGATTAACTAAAATAAACTTACATGTCGAATGAAATTAGTATTCCTTCAGTTATTACTACTCAACTCCGTGATGAAAATCCCTTCAACAAACAAATCCCCACACCACCAACTGCCAATGATGCCAAAATCATATAAACCCTACTTGAATTGTTACCATCAATTTCACCTCTGTTATGCCTCCTCTCCCGGTTCGATCTTTCACCCAAGTTTTCGCGTAGAAGGCTGCTCAGATTCTCCAGCTGAAGTATCACTTGGCGTTGGCCTCGGGCTATACTCGTTAGCTGCAAAGAAATACAATCACATAGAAAACGGGTCTACGTAGGCGAATCCATAATTTTGGAGACGCAAAATGCAAATTATACAAAATATAAAGATAATCTTGAATAAGTACACAATCCCACAAGAAAGTTTCGATTTTGGTCTTGTAATGTGACTTATAACCGTTAAAGAGAGTGGGATAGTAAAGTACCTCATCAAGAAAAGAAGCATCTTTAGCTAACTGAGATGAAGAGGAAGAATTAGGCAACAACGAACCGGTTAAAGATCCGTTTTCCAACCCGTTAATGAAGTAAGAAGTTGGAGCCGAGCCGTTGGAGACTTCAGCTTGTAATGGTATGTTTTGTGAACTGGGAGAAGGCCTTTTGCTACTCAGCTTCGAATTCAGCTCTTCGATCCGATTAGTGAAGTCATCCATCCGGTCGTTTAGAGTTGAAATCTGTTCGGAGAGCTGAATCGCAGCTCCCTGCCACGAAAAATAAAAACATAACAATTATAAAACATAGCATGTTAAGCAAATTTGGAGAATGGTTGGGATAAAAATGATATACCTGATCGGCTAACGGCACGTGCGAGTTTGATGCCCGATTCTCGAGCCTCATGTTCAACTTGGACAAGTCTGTATCCCTATTTGAGGAATACGAATGGGACAAGCCACTGGCCAGAAGAAAATTACCAATTTCACCACCAATATGATGATTTGATAAACAAGAAACTAATTGCAAGAATCCACTAAATACATGCATAATTCGTCTCGATAATACAAGAATTAGACTGATTATGTTGTTTATTGAGCTAAGTTATAATCCATAACAAGCAGTAAAGATAAAAGAATTAGTACCCTCTAAGATTTTTCGTTCTTGTTCCGGCCTGTTCTGCTGAAGCGCGAGAGAGTGCTTCCTTTGGGCTTGAGCCAATGTCCTCGTCTATGCTTAGTCTTGTCTTCAAATCATCCGGCATTGCCTGCAGAGATTTTTCTATTAAGACTGCCATTATTGAAGATGAGACAAATGAATAGTAGACTAAAACATACCATAACTTCATTAACAAGTTTCTCCAACTGGATTTGCTCAATATATGTTCTCGGGATGTAAGAACCGTCCAATCCTAGTTGTTCCGCTACCGATTTTACAACAAGGCGGTCTCTACCTTGTACCTGTTCCGAATCCGAATATATCAAAGAATCAAGAGAGCAAGAATTAGATTAGACAACAAGTGGACGACCTGAACATAGTTACGGTTTAGCTGCTCCAGCCAATCGATCTTTACACAGACCCTTTCGTCACAAAAGATGTGGCTGCTTCTCTTGAGTATGGATGCTATTGTGTATCCCAAAGCCATTAGTCCACCGAGGAGACGGACACTAACTTCAAACGTTATTCTTGGCGATATGACAAACGGAGAGTCGGTGACCCATTCCTAAAATGTAAAACAAAATCACATTTTAGACAACTATAAGAAGTTGTTACAGATATTAAAGTGAATATCAAATTACCATCAAACGGAGCTGTTACAGGAGCAAATGATTGAGATGAATTTAACAATAACTTATATGACTAAAATTGTGGTTAGGCAAACATCGAGGATGATTCGATCGAATCGCTAACATTCATTGCAAAACAACAAAGTTTTTATATGTTAAGCAGAAACCAAATCCATTATGAACAACCCTCCTTAAAGTCATGCCATTAACATCATAAAAACATAATTAAGACTTGCATCCGAAATTCCAAAGTGGTGGGATATCGGATCAAACCTCAAACATGAGATTATACTTCCCATCTTTATTACGCATCCTGAGGTAAGATTGGCACGTCTCCGGATCTTCACCAGGAGGCAGAAGATATATGTCATAAGTCAGTTCGGTGCTCTCCGCATGATCATTGGACATGACGGGTTTGATTTGCTCCGGTTCAACTTTTCTCGTCGACTAAACAAGCATGCATCAAACAGTTATAAGCAACTGTAAAAAAAAACCATGTCTAACTAAAGCATCAACAACTGCAAATGATATACTAGAAATTAGTCAAGTGTCTTTGAAAGATTTCATTCCATGTTTGTAAACAGTAAAACCATTTCTAACTAAATCTTTTAAACTACGCCAAACACACTCTAAGCTCAAAAACATCAAAGAGAGGAGGAGGTTACCTTGAGTATATAAGTAGGGCTCTGGAATCCAGTAAATGGGTTAAATTTGTTGACGATTTTTATATGTGCAGTGCGGAGATCAGGCTCGATAAAAGCCTTATACATTGGATACACCTGCAGAGAAAGAAGTATACTGATTACTCCCAGAAATGTTATCAAGAAATCAAGGAAATCTAGCTTAGGCTATCAGGAATACAAACTGTTTCAGATATTTGGTGTATTATTTCTTCTGGTTCCTGTCCAGCGCGTTGAATGTCCCGTAAAACTCTCTTAACAAGATCAAAATGAACACCACCGGTCACAGATACTCGGAGATCAAGTAAGGGACGCAGTTTTTCACTCAAAGCATAGATGCCCTCAATTATCACAATCCGGGAACTCGGAACTTCAACTGTCCTGCCATCACCATATCATTTCATAAAATAAAAAAAAAATAAAAGCAATAGATTATAAAAGCTTTCATAAAATATGATCCACTAAGTTAAGAGAAACAATGGAAGAGATTAGGACCTGTATCCTATGCAAGAGCTAGATTTGAAATCGTATATTGGAACATCAGCCGTCTTCCCTTCCTTCAGATCGTGAATGTTTTTCAGCAACACGTCATAATCAGTCAAGCGTGGATCTGTTTGTACGACAAAGCAAAGGAATAAATCATATGTTCTTATACAGAGAATCAGCATTAAAAAAATCCAGTAGCAAACTCAACTTATAAGAAGAATCCCCACATAACAGTAGAGAAAATATTTCTAAAGTAAATATAATATAATGAATAGACGAATATAATGTACCATCAAAGTTTCCATCTACAATTCGACTTGCATCGTTGTAGTTGTCCATTGAGATAACAGCAATGCTAGGCATGAAGTTAAGCATCTTCTCTGTAAACACAGTCTTCCCAGCTCCAGAGGGACCGGCTACTCCTATCAATAGGAGTCCTTCATTCTTCTGCGCCAACAACTGGCAAGCGCGGACTACAGCAAAAAACCCTTTCTCAAAAGACAAATCTACCGGAATTGGGGCAATCTCATAGCGGTCTGAGTTCTTCCTTTTAACTATACGAACTTGGTCTTTCAAGAGCCCGGTTCTCCGGTTAGTTAAGTTATCACTATAAGTGTCTTTAGCCATTGATGACAATATCCTCTGTGTTTCTTCTGAAATAGAGAAAAAAGAGCATTATAGTGACTACCATATAACCAAGAAACAGAGCATGAAAGTACAATAGAAACCATTCGAGAAAATAGCTTAAATTAGTTGGATATGTAGGAAGTTTAAGGATGCAAACATGTAAATTTTACTCATAGCCTCAGAGAATCAGACGTATATAAAGCAAATACATGTATTATGAAACATCAACTGCTAAACAGAAAGCAGATACATTGAACAATCAAGTACGAAAGAGATTCACAGACTTCGTAAACAAAACTGAAACTCCAATATTCTGAATTGGAGTTAGTTTCAACATCAGAAAACTACAAAATTCACAAACATATAAGCTTTTCATGAGTTTAACTTGTCATAAAATGGAGTTGCCCCCAGTAATTAAAACCTTGCCTACATGAATAAGCAGAATCAGAAAAAAAAAAAAAAAAAACTAGGAATTTTATACTGGAAAATATATATAAAATCAATCTCATTTAGACAATTTCCAAACAAATTCATATTCATACTACCTAAATATTTAGTGAACCCACTTACCAAACCAAGTCCATAAACAACTGAGTGATTTCAATCTCCATCATTAATATGAATAATTAAGCCATAGCAGTAGCAGCATCAAAACATGATCAGCATTGCAAGATTGCACCGAACCAACCACAAACACACAAGAATTTCTAAGGAATTGCTTAATAAACACCTCTAAGCCAAGGAAAAAAAAACTTCAAATTTGCGGCAAGAAGCAAATTCTTGAGTATAGCTTGGATCTGCAAACTAACACTAACCCAATAAAACAAACCCAGTTCCCTTAAATAAAATGAAGAACAAATCATAAAACAATATGAGTGAAAAGAGAGATACACATTTAAACACAAATCAAGAAACTATAAAAAGTACCCCAATAGCACTTGCCTTCTGTTCTGATTCTGTGTTTTCAGTTACGAGTGGGGTTCGGGGAAAATAGATAAAATAATAAAAAATAAAAAATCACGCATTAATTGAATGGCGCAACACTGTATACGTGTGCATATTCTTGATTTCTGCTGCTTGGTCTCTATTTATTTATTCAAGGGGGAGGCTGCCAATTTGCTTCGAGAGACGGCGAGAAATTATTTCAAAATTTCCCTTTTCTGGGATTTTTTAGGGAATTGGGAATTCTCGTGGTGACGCCACGACTGAATCGAATTGATTCGAGTGCAGAAAACGCAGACTGATCGTAAGGCTCGGCTACGTCTTGCTATTTATATTTGGTATGTGTGATAAAATTGGAATATATTTTTTTTCCTTTTATTAATTCCTCATGACATATTTATTATTGCGTTACAATCGTGTGGAAGGAATCATATTTAATGCATCTTGAATATCTCTAAAATTAGGTTTTTACGTGAAATTTGGAGTCGATTATATTGGAAAAAGATTACATGGGAGTTAAGATTTTCAAATTAATTAGGGAATAAACTCATTCAAACGTGTGAGCAAGGGAGGATATTTACTTTTATGCCCACCTTTCCATTATTAAAGGAGCAATATCAGCTTACATGGATACTATTTCCAAACTGAATTTGCTTTAATTCAAAATACATTATACATAAAATTAGTTTTTCGGTCTCATTCATCTTGCCTCATTTGCATTTTTTCGACTTATCTCATTCATCTTATCTTATTCTAAAAAATGATAATTTTTTCTCACTCAATTAATAACTCTCTTTCCATGGAACCCAACTCAGACACTTACTCATAACTAACAATTCTCCTTAATAATTGTGTCCGAAAGAAGTGAATCAAACTCGATGTGTGAGGGAGTAATTATTTTTGTATCGGACAAGTTTGTGTTCATTGAATTGGGTCAAAAAATAAGAAAAATGTGATGCATGGAAGTGTACGGACCAGTCGTATCCTAGCTAGACATTTGGACTAAAATGTTATAATCATTTATTATGGAGTACAATAATTGGTCACACATTCAAACAGAATTAGGCTCATGTCAAATGAAATCTTTGTCTAACTCACTTCACTCGTTTCTTGTAGTATGTTTTTTTTTCCATCTTTAGTGTGAGAGGTTCGAATCTCATTAATATCATTAACTATAAATCGAATATATGATTAGTTTAGTTGATTTACGGACTATTATATAAAAATGAGGTTTACCCAATATACATTTCGATAGCAATTACGAGTTTTCCTAATCAGTCATCAAAATATCATTCAACAAACTCAAGCAGCAAGAAATTACTAATCAAAGTAGCTGAACTTAAATCTAATTAACAGGGAAGAAAAATGATGTACAAAGTGTTGCTAGCTGCACTATTACAGTGGTAGTTTCAAGATTGACTGATCCAAATGTGAAATCATGGTTCACTTCCATGGCACCAAAATAGTCAAATAGAAGGAGAATGGCCTTTGTGAGCCAACGACACTGTTCTAATACTCCGAACCACATAAATTTGTAACGAAAATCAGCCTTACCACTTCGATTAGGCTGTTCTTCAAGTAATCTTCAGTTGATGCAAGTTTCTTGATGGAAATGGGAATTGTTCCTGTCATTGCAAAGTTGAGTAACAATCTGTGTGAATGCGGGCTGGTCTTGAATCTGCCAGCAAAGAACTTGTTAAGATTTTCAAGAAACCGTATTACTGATAGATGTAGTTGTATGCTCTCGTCATGTTGATGTTATGGCAACTTACCATGTACAATCATGTGACTCGGGAAGTGACTAGGTTTAATTTGTCAATCTTCATGCTGGTCTTCATCTTCGGAATCTGCAGAAGACCAACGGACAAAAGAAACTGATAGTTATGACAACTGCAGACTACAATGTCAGTATAATATGCAGACCAGCTTCACATTAAGATTAATGTTAACTTTCTGGGGACTTATGCTAGGAAGTAATGAACTGCAAACTCAAGTTAGATGTTCGATGTCTTGTGAATCGAACATTTCAACAAGAATGATGAGACTAGAATAACTTGTCAGTTGCAACTTTCAAGCTCTATAGAGGAAATTGAACTCATTATTAATTTTCAACTTACCAGATCTAACATCTTCACTGACACGGCCTCTTTCTTGGATTTGTTTGACAAGCATCCGGTACATCAACACCCACCAGTAGATATGAAGAACGAGCAAACAGAAAAGAAGGAAATTGAAAAGGTAGTAATAGATTGGTCCCTCGACTTTGTGTTTCTCCTTGTCCAAGGTCTGGATAACTTCGTAGCTGCCAGTAAGATTAAAATATAGAGATTTGAAGAAAAAGTTATAAAGGCGATAAATTGCCCATGACATTCTTAAATACATCTCATTCAACGAGAACAAATTAAAAAGTGAAAGCAAAAACTGAAAATTTTCCACTTTAGCTGTTAAGGAAGAGTGCCCCAGCCTTAAAAGAAAAGTTATGATAATTTACAAGTTCATTTTGGACACTTTTTAGCAAGAGAATGAGCAACACCCATATATTTTAGTGTCTTTGTTACTATATACGCCAAAAAAAAGGAAGTTACCTACATAAATTGCTCAAGTATCATGACCCAGTCTACTACAAGTATAGAAGCAACGATTATCTTAGAAAGTTCAATAATATCTGAGTACAAATTATATGGACTGCATGATTCGGAGTGGACCTAGATGAATCTACATAATATAACAGGCAAAAGAACAAAGAGCACCTAAACTAACCTTGTGCTCCAAAGAATCCAGAAGGGATAGTATATCAGACGAAGTATCACCCAAGACAACACAAAGAGAACGAATGAGAAGCTAGCTAATGCTTCTGCTCCACTGTACTTGGACATCTTCCCTACTTCAAGAAATACATCACAGGCATCATGAAGAGCTAAAACAACAGAACCAGCTCGTGCAAACCTGCAGCAACCAGAAGGGCAGATGAAGTCTGTATAGAAGTAGAATACTATAGTACCAGTTCCCTAGATGTTATATTGTGCAGTCCTCAACTCTGTATAGTGTATAAAGATAAATAGCAAACTGTGATCCATTTAGAAGCGTACCTGAATATGTAAGATAACACGATGAGAATGAAAGTTGCAACATGATGGCCCATTGAGACCCCAAAGTCAGAGCGCCTTGTTTCCCAAAATATTAAGGCAAATATGGAGTATGTGTAGAATCCTCCAGTGTACATATACAGGCCCTTCAGTTTCAGCCTGGATATAAAAGCCAGACATGAACCGCATAATGACTTCAATATACAGTTAAAACCCAAGCAACTTTATCAGGGGTAAATTCAGAACTTAAAGCAGCTCCCTACGGGTCATGAATTCAAGGCAGACTATCTTCTCTATGATAGGATGATAATATCAGAGGCTAATTGAATAAAAGAAAGGACTCTTACTTGTATGCTTGGTCAGGCCAGACTTGGTCTCCTGGCCCAATCCAAAAATATTTTGTATCTTTAAACCACGGCTCATTGTATGTAACTGCAATTGCCAATATCTCAGCAGAAAGATAATAGATACATTTCCATGCTGACTCCTTAAACTTCCTTATCCTTCTTTCTTGCTCACTCTTCTCATCTTTCACCACTTGTCCTCCGTTTCCATATATTAATCGCATTCCAAGTTTCTGCAACACATACATCCATCCTATAACTGAGTAAAATACTACAGATGTTGATGTGAATCTCCACAGTTTAACTCATACGCAATTTTCAAGGATCAGGAGTACTCTTTTATGATTGTAAACGAGTAGAAGAACGGAAGGTATTTATGAAAAGAGAGGTTAATCTAAATCAATGGTTTGCAACTGTGGATGACTAGGGAAATAAATGCATAATTAATTATGTGTAAAGCCAAAAAAAACAAATGAGACATATGAATGACTTAATTTCAAGATTCTAGGCAGCATGAAACTGACTAAAGAGTACGCGAAATTTCAACCTTCATAATAAGTACTCCATATTCCATGAAACAATTTCAATCATAAAAGCTCAGAGAACACAAACCCATGCCACTCGAAAAGAACAGATTTATAAATTCTAGAGGACCACAAAATGTTATGTAATGTGGTCCACTTGGAGTATGTTACATTTGCCTTTATGAAAATCAAATGGCACACAGATTAGTGGAATCACCAGCAAGGTATCATTTGAATCTAATGATTTAACCAGACGATTCAACTATAAAAACAGCATAAATTCACCTAACACCAACAACCAATTGCAAATCAAACTTCATTCGCAATTACTACGAAACAGTTTTAATATTCCATATAAGAAAGACTTCAAATTCGTATCTATCCAGCAGCTTTCCAACTTGCCCCATTTTACCTCCCAGTTATCCATCCCAGCAGACATTTTGTACTTCAAATCAACGATCAATTCAATAAAACAGAAATTCCATAATCTCAAACTTCAACATCAAGGCGCACTATAAAATAATTCGGGCTCCGCATTCAAATGCACTCATCTAACGATCAAAATAGGTCATTACTCATTAGCCAGCCAACATTATAAAAGCCGAAAACTCACACCACCTTCAATCAAATTAGAAGCGCAACGAAGATCAAACTAACAAAACACTATCGCACACAAGCACAAAAAGCAATCCAGCAACTGAAAAAATCCAAGGCCAAAAAAACACATCACGCCATATGTGAGCATTCAAACCCGAAATCGAGAATCCAAAACATGAAGAAGCAACAAACTATACTTAGCTAGAATACCTGAAAAACCAATCTGTCGAGCAAAAATCGGACCGTGGGGAAAAACAGAGCGAAAAATGGAAGAACAACGAAATCCTCATACTGCGGGTAGGATTCTCGCTCCAAATCCACGGAATTCAACAATTGACGAAGAACCATCTCCTGATATCTAGAGAATGATCCAATCTATTATCTTCTACGGAATACAATCGAATTTACAAGCGTAGAATCGCATAGAATCGGCAAAACCGATTTCTTCTGGAGCAGGGCAGCCGCATTTTATTTTTATTTTTCCATTGAAGGTTGAGAAAGACTGGATCTGCTTAGGTGCTGGCATATTAGTTTTTTAAATGGTTGTTAATTTACTAGCTTAACCATGGCCTTTGTCTCTTATTACGATACTGCCACTATTTCGTGGCTTGAAATGCTCCAAGGTTAAAAAATAATCATATAATTTCAGAAAACTTTTGCTAATATTTTTGTAATTTCTAGGCTTTTTTATATGTAGATTGTAGGTATTTCATGCTTTTAGTGATATTTTTTATTTTTATAATTATTTTATTTTCTATTTTTCTGAAAGCTAATTGTTATGTCATCTCGAGTTATCTTGTTTATATTTCTTTGACCAATAGTGTCTTTATATCTTTTGTTTGGTTATACTTAAGTTTCAGATTGTGTCACTTTTTAGACATAGCTCGATTTATTTTTATCATATATAGATTTGAAGTATGTCTAACTACCCACGCTTAACGTGTTTCAATAAAAAGTACTACATCCATCCCATTAAATAAGTCTCATTTATTTTTGGTACAGGACTTTAAAAAGTGAGTAAAAGAAAATAAAGTATAGTGTAAAAGTATAAAATGGTGGAATTTACTTCTATAAGTGATTATAATCCACTTATTTTTTTCTATTTCCAGAATGTAACTCACTTAGTGGGACACGAAAAATGAGGCTTGTTTAAGGGGATGAAAGGAATACTAATAATATTTCTTTCTATTTCCAGCATGTGATTCTTAGTGGGACATGAAAAAAAATAATTATTGGAGCCATTGAATTCTGCCTATTGTTGACATGAAAAAAAATAATTATTGTTGACATGAAAAAAATCAATCTGCCTATTGAATTCTTTAATTTGTGTGATTGCACCTTTTGTTTGGTAAAATAAATGCCACATCTTTTAGTGGGCCCATTCACTTGTAGGGCCCCACAAAAAAGTCAAAAATCGAGTTCAATTTATTTATGATCTTTTCGGAACTTCGATACCTCTTAGATTTAGGTGCTGTTTGGAATAGTTCAAAAAAAATTTAAGTTTTTAAATTGAGAAGTTGATAACGGTAGTTTATTAGAGAATTTAATGAGTGTTTGCAAAAATTGTTTAAAATATAAAAAAATAAAAAAAGAGTGTTTGCAAATTTTATACTATAATAACTTATTTTGATATTTTGAATTAAAATATCAAATCACAACTTATTAAAAATTACATGTTTGTCATTAAGGAGGAGAAATTGGTTTAACCTAACTTTACTAACTTCTCCTTTTTTAACTTAATTGTAGAGAATTTATGTGAATTTAAGCTAACCAAACACTCTAAAATCAACTTATCCTTAAATTAAATTATAAGTTAGATAAGTTAAGTGGTTGCAAATACCCCTTAATATTCCATTTGAACCCTTCATGTATGTCATGATATTTCCAAGAGAGTTTTAAAATTTCCAAAATTCCGACAATATTGTAAGGGAAGGCACTCATTAATATTGTAGGCTTTCAATTAATATTTCGAAGCGGCTTAGCTGCGCCAAATTAAGAACATAAATGTTGGGATAATTCAATTAGGACCTAAAAATAAAAGAAAAAGAAATAATTGAAAGGAAATGAGACATGTATTTGTAGTGGGGGCGTTTGAGGATCATGCAGATTTATATATTCTTACAGTCTCATTATTTATGTCTAGTTGTGATTAGATACAGAAATTAAGATGGTTTGCGTAAACATATAAAGTAGTGATGTAAATATATAAAGTGGTGGGAGAAATTTATTTATTTAAGTGGTTGTAGTACACTCATTTATGTCAATTTTTTAAATGCAATATAAATAATGAGACAATTCGAAAATCGAAATAGCAAATGTGACATTAATAACGAGACAAAGAGTATTAATTTTGGGTCTTATTTATATTTTAAAAAAAATATTTTGTCATTTTTTTAATTATAATTCGTTTCCAACTATCGAAATTATAAAATTGCAACTAATAATTCCATTTTGTTTCTAGTTCTTAATACTAAATTCGCCTATATACACTGAACTAGTTAAATTAAGTAACGGGACGAATCACATGGGGAGCAATTATTGAATATTGTAACAACTAATAACAAAATTCTTAGGAGTATTGTATTAATAACTTTAGTTTTTTTTTATGAAAGTTATGATTTTTTTGTTGAGCAGGGAAATCAATAATTTCATGGTTTGATGAGTTGGATTTATAGATTTCATACAACTGATTTAACCAACCATCTTGTGCTATTTTTTAAAAAAATTAACACTATTAGAAAAATTGGACGTGGATTGGAGCCCTACCGAGCCTCACATTTTGTAAATGATACGAAAAAAATACACAACCACTATGTGAAAATGTAAATCGCATTAGTCACAAGGCTAAGTTGTGAATTGGGTATGACTCATAAAGTTTTGCAAATATTTCAATGATTGGGAGAAACGTGTGTTACCGTTCTTGATTCAAATCACGTAGTCGACACGGTGATGAAAAAAGTCTAATAGGCCTAACAGTGACATCTAATAAAGTTAAGGAATTGACTCATGATTTCTTTTGGATTTGGCTCTAAACATGTTAGCTTTCTGTTTTGGTCCCCTTTTAATTAATATAGTACGTAAAATTCTATCCACATCATAATTATTAATTAATCATACTTTAAAACACACATTGTTAAGTTTTTATTAGTTTGAAGACAAAATTAAAATTTGCGATATAGATTTTAAATATTTTTTTAAAGTGGAAATGATCCGATATAACATAATGCTTAAATAAAAGTCGATACTACCCAAACATTATGACTTACTTCACAAAGTAGTCAAAATTGACTATTTTACCCCTAATTTTCCATGAATCAATAGCCTCGTATTGGCTTGGGGGTCGGTTGAAGTGTATCAGCATAATAACTGCCTAATTTTAATGCCTTTGATTTTTCTAAGGTGGCACTCTGAAGTGTATCGGAATAGGCACTGTAGGTATATATGAGTCAGTGGTCTTGTAGATCATTGCTTAGGACAGGGGTTACTTAGAGCTTGACTCAGTAGTTGCGTTGAACTGAATTCAATAGTTCGCATACTTAGAATGATATTGTAATATTTGTTATTAGGGGAAATTGTAGTAATGCTGAATTATAGTATTATAGAATTGAAGATATCAAAAATCATCATGAACCCTATTTGTGTTTAAACCGTTATGATATAATAGGCTAGACTTGATTTTATCGTCATAAATTATTTTGTCTAAGTCCTGTATGGGGTATTGTTGGACTGAACTTCAGTAGAGAAGTTAAAGTTTCAGAACAAGTCATCATTTTGTAGAGCTCGGTAATCTTTAGAGTCATCAGCTGACAGCTTTCAGTAGAAGATTCTCTTCAGCAGACTTTGGAAGAAGACTCAGTATGATCCTTGATCTACTGAATGAGTGTAGAGCTTCTGCCTTCAGAGTCACTAGCTGCAAACCTTCAGTAGACGATCCTTATCAGCTGACTCAGATGAAGAATCAATATGATCTGTCCAGATCTACTGAATGCATGCAACTCAGTTGCAAGAACAGACAAGGAAAAATGATTGCCCAACTCTTATCGATCGAATGTTAGCCGAGATCATTCAGTATACGAGGTTCAGAGAGTCAACTCAGATAGAAGACTGATGTCTGACAGGTCTCACCTACCGCAAACCTTGACCAATGAGAAGCAACCAAAGCAAGCAACCAAAGCTTACCTGCTCTGACACTAAAGTTGCTCTCATATACAGAAAAGCCAATCACTCTGCGGCGCATTTCGAAATAATAGGGCCGTTTTTCTTGGAAGTTTGTGACACGTGGCATCATCCTCTCCAACGGATACATGTCTGGGTTATGCCTATAAATAGAGAAGAGTCTCCAAGCTCAACGCATGAGACAACAAGGGAACACAATCTTACAAACATTCAACTCTCTAGCGCACTTAAAGCCAATCCAACGAAGAACTTGCTTAGTTGAATATCCTTAGTTCTTCTCTTTAGAGATTCTTTAGTTCCATTGTTATATCTTAGCTAAGCTCCATTGTTATATCTTAGCTTAGAACCTTCGAAGGAGTTCACTTTCTGTGAATTGCTTTTATAGTAAGAACTCCTTCATTGTTGGAGATCATTTTCTCCCCTTCAAACTTCGGTTTGATTTGTAAAAGTCGCTAAGAACTATAACTTAGAAGGGTATGTCCAGCGCACAGATTCTTTACTGAGGCTTGGTCAGATTAATCAACAAGAACTCTTGTTCTGCAGGACCGTGGACGTAGGATCTTGCGTATCCGAACCACGTTAAAAATTGTTTGTGTCGTTTACTGTTTCGTTGCATTGTGCTTAAAACCATTTACAAAATCACCATTTGCATAAAACGAACTTAAAAAGTGCACCATCCAAAACGATTTTGGTTTGCATAAATACGTTTTCAAAGAGATAAGTCTACCGGGCCCAACACTTATCCGCAATATTCTGCAACTGAAATCCTCATACTGACTCAAGTCAGTAGAAGGGACTCAGTTGCTGAATCACTCTGACCCGCGATCAGAAGGTTTATATCTGGCTCTGAATATTCAGTAGCAAAACTCAGCTCAGCTGACCTTCGCGTTTGAAGAAAAACTTGCAATTAGATGTATTCAACCCCCCCTCCTCTACACTTGATACTCGTCTTCGGACCAACAGACACAAAAGGTATGATATTTTAGTCATTTTGACTAGTTTGTAAAGATAGTTATAATGTAAAGCGATTTTTGTATTTTTGCTTATAGTTTTGGCTATTAATCCAAACGCCTCTTTTTCAAGGATTTACCTAAAGAAAACTTCATCCTTTTTCAATTTCTAAACTTAGAAATTTTTAATTTTTATAACTTTAAATTATTTTTTCAATTAAAAAACTAAAAAAAATCATTTTTCTTAAGAATTTACCTTAAAATTATTATATAAAAAAAATTATGTTTTGGGCGAAGATAAATTAAATAATACTCCATCCGATCCATATATATAGTCCATTTTTTTTGTATGAGTGTTGTTTATATGTGTAAAGTGGGTTTTTCAAAAAACATGTTTATAATAATTTATCAAAAAGAAAATTAGGCTATTTAAATAGAACAACCTGAAAAGATATATTTGACTACATCAGTAAAAAACAATTTCAAAGGACATCAATTATCACAGTTCGAAATCGAATTCGAATTCCAAATCCTTACTATTTGGCGTAATAAATTGAGAAGATTTATTTTGAAATGGAAACAAAACAAGCCTCAACGTTAAATCAAGAAAGCATTGATTTGGGACTGAGACAGACACAGATTTCTAGAATTTCCACGTGAAGATGTTGATAAAATAACGTGCAGCAACACATCGCCATCCTCCAAACAACCCCTACTCGCCATAACTATGCAACAACAATTACACGTAGTGCATGCCAACAAGGTGTTCGATAAAAGTCCCCAACGAATTGGATGTTATTGAAGAATGAAGAGTTAATTTTTTTTCTCCAAGAATGATATCTTGATGACTAGATGCATTCGGATAGGATGTTGAATCGCAATGCAAGATGCCAAGAACGATCTAGAAATGGAGCCCAGAAATCCGAAGCTGGAAGAACGCCGAAGCGAGGCGGAGTTATTACAAGAGGCAAGAGGAATGTGAAGGGGCCTGAGTTGTCTGAAGTCCAAACACAGAATAAGCCAAGAACCAGGCCACCAGATATCCCTATTGAGGTAACATGATATCTCTAACCAAGATTCGAGATTGGGGCAAAATAATGTTGATTGATTGATGATTGTGCTCATCAAAATAATGTTGATTCTTGTTCGTAAAAATCGGGATTCGAAAATCGGATATTTGTAAAGTTATGGGACAAAAAAAGAACATTTTTAAAAGTTACATGATTCAAAAACAGATAGAAGCTTCATTAATTAATCAAAATCGAACTCGTTTTTTATTATAATTTGTTTTAGCATTTGTCCCTTTTTTGGTTTTGTAACTTAAAAAAGTTTATTTTTTATTTTTTTTCCCCAATAACTTTAGATAATATGGTACTAATGGAGATTTTATTTGAAATCAAGCGCCTTTCCTGTTCCATAATTTCTTTGGGAGGACAAGAACTAAACACTTTGTAAAGTTATAGGACAAAAAACAAACAGACGATACATATCGAGATTTTCTCGAGAAAAATTGAATCTTGGTTGTTTGTGTTGGGAAAATGACCATGCATATGATTCACATTCACACATCCAGTTTAACCCTGTACTAGAAGCCAAAAACACAGTTGGATTGGCTGTGTAATTCACATGAAAGGCTGCTCTTAGGTGATGGCAAGATGGAAATTTAAAGCCCTTGATAAATAAATATGGTACTTCCTCATTGAGTTGTTTGAAATCATGGGTTATACATTCTTTGTCATTTGTGTGAGTGGGCCTTCTCTGTATCCTCATTTCAAAAGCAGCTTTGTATTTATGAAGGAGACAGGGGGGTAAAGTAAAGAATAGAGAGATTTTCAGGCATGACTCATGAGGTGTTATGAGCATGCAAACAAACTATCTTCAAATTTTAAAGAGAGAGAGAGAGAGAGAGAGAGAGAAAGAGTTCTATTTCTATAAGTGAGGTTAGTTCAACTGTAAAGTGCCTCCTGGTAATAAAGGGCCAGATAATTTATTTTGCAGAGACAGCTAAGAAGTAGTACTTTTTTTTTCCTCTCCAATGATAAAGTTGGTTTTGTTGCATGGAAGAGTCAATTAGATAAAGGCTATTTACTCCAGTCAAGAAGTTTGTGGATTGCCTGCCCAATAGGTAAGCTAGTCACCACTCTAATTCAAGATTTACCTGCTCCTCTGTTTCTCCCCATAAATACTCTGCTTATCACCAGCCCCTGTTCTTCTTGGACCTATAGTTGAAATGGATTCTTCCAAAATCCTCCCAGGCAGTGAGGAATGTAGCAGCAGCGAATCGGGCTGGACAACATACATAGCTTCTTCACCGGACCTCGAACATGGTCAAGTTGACAACGAAGATGATGGTGATGACGATGAGTATGGCAATATAGGCCATCAAGTGTTCAAGAAAGCTGCCAAAGAAGAAGCAGCAGATAGCGATGATTCGATGGCTTCTGATGCTTCCTCCGGCCCGAGCGATCAAAGATACTCATACGGGTATCTCGGCAGAAGTCTTGATTCTGGCCATGCAGGGAGCCAGGATAAAAAGAAGTATGCCTCTAAGAAACAGAGTCAACATGAAGAGAAGAAAAAACAGAGGAAGGGAGAAAAGGACAATTCTCGGAACAGGGGAAACAGTGCTGGAAGATTGAAGAATATTTAGTCATGAACAAGGTATCCCAGAAAATGCATAGAGTTTTGTAGTTCTTGATTCCATGTTTAATGCAATATATGCATAAAAAATCAGTAAGTTGGGGTTTATAATATCATCTTACTTTTAAAGTTTCCAGAATTGGATATTTGTATGGAGATTTTGAGGCTTTTCTGTTGAACCAATTCATCCTTCAATATGGAAAACCTTGTTTTCTGTCAGGGATAAGAATATGTTGTTGTTGGGACTTTCTTAAATCATGCCAGACACAAATAGATTAAAGAATTGTGCGTAATTTTGACTAGTGGTTGATTAAAGACAGATATGCAAGAAAGTAAAACTCAACAGATGGGAAAACAGAGGATGTTTTTGTCTTTACATGGTCTGATTTGGTAGTGGATGCACCAACTTTTATTTTTTAAGATACATAAATAAATAAATAATAAAACTATCTTTACCATTTATATAGCTAGAATGCATGTATTCAAGGATCTCAATAGTAGTCCTCTTGGGATGGCGTAGCGGTAAAGGTGGTAAAGGTGGATGGTCCGGGGAACCATAGGTCATGGGTTCAATTCCCACTGAAACAGCTATGTCTGTCTGTCACCTATGATTAGCTTAGGGTGGTTGAACTCTCCTGTGTGGTTTGTGTGGTTTGCACGGGAGCCGGATTTACCCAATGCGCACTTCGGTAACGGCTGCGGGTTACCCTTGTCATCAAAAAAAAAAAAGATCTCAATAGTATTCAAGGCTTCTTATTGCAGGAAAGATTTGAAAAATCTCACATTCCAATCTCAGATGTGGATTTGAGCTACACTACTTGTTGGAAGAGGTTAGTTCATTCTTTTCCTTAAAGATTACATCTTTGAAGGTAAATATGCAAAGTTAGAGACTAGGAATAGCTGCTGACTAAGATCTACAAAGCCCATATGCCAAAACATTGAGCCAAAATCTTGGGATAATTTGTATGTCAAATACCAATGCAGGATTAGATTCTAATGTTATTGCTACATTAACAGCCAATGGAAAAACAACAAGCACCAAAAGAAAAAGGAAAAATAATGATAATCTAGAAAAAACAGTAGTTGTGCACTAAAGAGAGCCATATTTATACACTTTGGACTACACTGATTTTTGTCCCCATCAAGAACTAGTGCAGAATGTTGCAATTTCCCACCTAATACCACTAAAAATATCACAAAAAAGGGTAAAAACTAGAAAAAAAAAAAAAACAGAAATCCTACTGTATGATACACTTTCTAAAAATCATTAATCTTGCATTCTATCTATGTTTCTTGATTTCTAATCAAACCTTCTGGCTGCAGAGGCTCAATCCTTATCACAATCTCTTGTGGTATTGTTGTTGTGGAAGTGCTGGCTGATCCAACTATCTTATTGCAGGTCTCAATGAGGCAGTGCCTGCAGGTTGGGCAGGAGGAGTGCGAGTTGAGCCATCTATCGATGCAACGGACATGGAACCTGTGGTTGCATTTAGGCAGGACCCGAACCCTCTCACCGGTGGAGAAATCGGATAAGCAAATGGCGCACTCTGTGTCAAGGCCAGGCAGGTTGAGATCAGCTGCATAGCTTATTGTTGGGAATGTTTTAAGGGCCTTTTTCTTGACTCCGGTGTTGGCCAACCGCGTTGAGGATGAGGCCACCGTGTCGTTTGATTCGTCGGAGATTAGGGTGGAGCAGCGGAGGGCGCACCGGATGATTGAGTTGAGGCCAAGTGAGCAGATTAAGGCACAGAGGAGGACTGATAGAACCATGACTACATTGGCATCAAAGTAGTTGTTGTTGTTGTTGTTGAGTTGGGAGGGGGAGGTTGGGGAGGGTAGGGGTGGGGAGGGGGTGGTGTAGAGTGGGGTGTGGAGCAGGAGTTTTCTTGAAGGGATGATGTTTGTGAGTTGTTGAATGAGGGGAGATGGGAGTGAGGAGAGGGAAGTGCATGCAGCAGCCATTTTGGTAGTTTGATTGGGGATTTTGGGAATTTTTTTTCCTTTGGAAGTGGATTCATGGTTGTGGGATTTATACTAGGGGGGAAAGTTGCTTTAAGGTGGGGTGCAACTTTTTGGCATTTGATAATGTTTGTGTTTAACAATTTGCCTCAACTAGTCATTGTCATGCTTCCCAATATCACATTCACACATTTCCTTTTTACGACGGATTTACAACCGCTATTTGAGAAATACACCTTCAAATAATGACGGATATTCTAATATAATATTCATATTTTTTTTCCTTTTTAACTAGAGAAATCGACAATCGCTATCTGACTAAAATATGCATTTGCAAAGAGGGGCGCATCTAAGAATTAAATTTAATGGAATTTAGGAGCGCAACATGCAATTATAGAAAGGTGAAATAGCAATTTTTTAAAAACGTATGTTTTTTAAAATCTAAGAATGTAGTAGCTCCCACGTGCACCCCTAAATACGATTGCATCTGCAAATTACACATAATATTTTTTTTCGATTTCAGTTTTTGGAATAATTTCCATGTTATTTTATGCTAATACTCAATAGATTTGAAACAATGATTGATGGAAATTGATTTCCATGAAACAAGAATTAATTGATATCAATAAGTCATGTTCAATGTGTTTTACTCGGATTAAACTCCACCTCACCAAAATCGAAATCTTTGCACCAACTGTTGTCTGATCTTTAAGCCTTTCAACAACCATGATATTTAATGGGCTGTAAAATCAAGATGGGCCCGACGCACTATCTGCGCAGGACAAATCGCCACGTGGAGCTAACTCTATTTCGGCTGGGCCCCAGTTAAATCGAGAAGGGGCAGAGAAGTTTCCTCATTTTGTTGGAAGTAAAAAAAATACGCTCTTTTCTTTTCGAAACGTCTATAAATAATATTTTTTTTCGAAAATATTACATTATTACAAATAATCAATTACTCTTTTTTAAGAGTCTCACCACTTTTACTCATAACTAATTATTCTTATTAAATTGCGTGCAGAAAAGATAAGAGACATTATTCGGAGAGAGTACTTTTATTTTATTTTTAAGGTAAATTGGCAAATTTGGTCCCCAATGTTTGCCACTTTGGATGAATTGGTCCATAATCTTTTTTATTTTATTTTATTTGGTCTCCAATGTTTGTTAATTTGGATAAATTGGTCATTCTATCAAATTTTAAGTTAATTAAGTTTTAATCATATGGGTATTTATGGAATAAAAGTTTCAGGAACCAATTCATCCAATTTTTTAATAAAACTTTCATTTTTTTAATTTTTTTTAAATTATGATTTTTTTTCGGAAAAAAATTAAATTTTCAAATAATTTTTTATTTTAAAAATTACTTTTTTCAAATAATTTTTTTTTCTTTTTTTTCAAATATTTTTTTTGGTAAACGAAAAAAATTAATTAATAATAATTTTAGGGACCAATTCATCTAAATAATTTTTTGAATTAACTTTTTTTTCAATTCTTTTTTATTTAAATAAATATTAAGTAAATTTAGATTAACTAATAATTTTGCATTTCACGGTGAAGGAAGGGAGCGGGTCAACACAACGGTTGGGGAATGTGTTATGTTCTTCAAGGAGAAGAAGCATGGATTGACTAGGAGGTGGGAGGCCATAACCCGGACGACTAGGAGCGGGTCGTCCACGTTGCTCCTCTCCTCGAAGAACATAACACATTCCCCAACCGTTGTGTTGACCCGCTCCCCTCCTTCACCGTGAAATGCAAAATTATTAGTTAATCTAAATTTACTTAATTTTTATTTAAATAAAAAAAAATTAAAAAAAGTTAATTCAAAAAATTATTTAGATGATTTGGTCCATATAATTATTATTAATTAATTTTTTTCGTTTACCAAAAAAATTATTTAAAAAAAAAGAAAAAAATTAGTTGAAAAAAAGTAAATTTTAAAATAAAAAATTATTTAAAAAATTAATTTTTTTCCGAAAAAAAATCATAATTTAAAAAAAATTAAAGTTTTATTTAAAAATTAGATGAATTGATCCCTGAAACTTTTATTCCATAAATACCCCATTGATTAATACTTAATTAACTTAAAATTTGACAGAAGGACCAATTTATCCAAATTAGCAAACATTGGGGACCAATAAACTAAAAAAAATATTAGGGACCAATTTATCTAAAATAACAAACATTGGGGACTAAATTTGTCAATTTGCTTATAATTTGATGTGCCAGAGTGGAGATTATATGGCCTTGTCCAATTTGTTGGACGTTGACAATTGGCGTAACATGCAATTTGATGCAATAAAAAAATAGGCTCAAAAGGTGCAAGAAAAAGGTTAGCAATTAATTAGCACTATCATTTTTTTTAAATGGTCCCAAAATGATCTCGAATCATCATCCCAATTTCTATTGTTTCTTTTAATTCTTGTGGTTTGTAACTAAAGAAACATCGACAAATAATCTTAGAGATTAATCTAAATCCGATCAAATGGGATTCTTAGCAACCGATCTTGCCTATTTAGATCATGCGCCTTATAAGTTAAGAACATGAGGACATGCATATATTAATTCACATGATCATGAATTAATATTACAAGATTGCATGCATGTAAAGTAGCTATTTAGAATCATGGAAATTGTGCGACCCTCTTTAAGAAGCCAATATTAAGATATCTTATCTTTTTTAATGAAAAAAAATCTCTAGTAGGTTTGATAAACCTCGTGTAATAACCTACAAATTATAATCGCTCTGTCCAATAGAAAGTGTCTTGTTTTCCTTAAAGAGCTGTCACATAGAAAGTGTCTTGTTTCTTAAAAAAACAAACAATATGTGGACTAAAATTAACAAGCCAAAAAATCAAACAATATGCACCACACAATTTTATTTTCTTAATCTCCGTGCCCCATAGAAATGAGACACTTTCTATGAGAAGAAGGGAGTAACTTTGTTATTACCCATGTAAGTAGTATCTATCATATATATATATATATATATATATATATATATATATATATAAAGATGTATTATATTATATAGAGAGAGGTAATATTCTCATTGGGATTCTTAATTTTACTATTGTTTCATCAAATAAGAAAATTTACTAAAATTGACCACTAAAATGATTCACGTGCTATTCAGAAGTAATATTACATTCCACTTGTTCCACTCCATTAGTCCACTTTTTCTTTTTGAGTCGTTTCACTCCATTAGTCCACTTTTCCTTTTTAACTTAAAATAATACTATAATATATTCAAGTGGACCCCATTACTTTATCTATTTTACACACAACAAACAACTTTCTTAATCTCTATGCCGAAAGGAAAGTGAAGTAATGGAGTGGAACGGAGTGAATAGAATTTTTCTTGCATGACCTACCAAGTTACTAAGATTTCGTGGCCCACTAGCAATATTTATACATACACAACTTGCAATTTATTTAAATGAAAATAAAAATATTAAACTCTTCCGCCATATCTGCATTAGTGCTCGTTTTATTTTTCTCTGCGTTATCAAGAATCGGTGAGGATCGTTAACTTTAAGCAGAAATTGCCTTTTTAATTTATTATATATACATGTAGCATTTTCTTATATTTTAAAATTATCAACATCAAATGCTCATTAATAGTAAAGACGCACTTAAAATATTGGAGGTTGTTAAGTACTTCCCCTGTCCCATTTATATTGGTCCATTGTCTTTACGATATGAGAATTAAGAAAGTAGAGTAGGTGATAAAGTAATAGAGAGAAGATGAGTGAGATTGGTCCCTTGTCTTTCCGACATGAGAATTAAGAAAGTAGAGTATGTGATAAAGTAAGAGAGAGAAGATGAGTGAAATGGTGAAAGATCAAAGAGTGAATGATAAAGTAGGTGAGAGAAATAATAAAATATTAGAGAATATAATTTTTTTTTTTTTGAAAATGGACCAATATAAATAGGACGGATTCAAATAAAAAATGGGTCAATATAAAAGGAACGAAGAGAGTACGAAATAAAATGCAATTTAAAATAGAAAAAGTTGACTTGCATACAAGGGTCCCATAAAGCAATATATATGGATATTAATTGATATTTGCACATTTCTTTATAGACATTGGCCTCTCTCTCCCCCTCTCTCTCTACATATATGCGCGCATGTAAGATACACAAATTAGATAAATATGAGAATAAGGATTGGTGGTGGTGGGAGTGGACTTTGAAAATACTTAGCATTATCATTTAGCGGACACAAGGGACATGCAGCTGTCTTTCATCGTGTCGAAATTTAATTTTTTATATATAAATTTTTAAATAAAATTATTTTTGTCCCCTTTTTTCTAAAATTACAGATATTACCTTTTTTCCTTTTATCCCCTACTATCCATCAACATAGAGGATCACCACTAAAATTTGAATAAGAAAAAATATAGTGGTAATAATTAATATTGGTTAGTCTAGTAAATGTCTAATTGAACATGTGAAAAGGAGCGGGAATTAAGGGGGGAGATTTGGATACCTTCTAGCCATAGCTTGTACCTCGCCGTACATATATATTTAATCAAAATTTTAAAAGTAAACTTTTACCGCAACTAATTATTAAGAAAAAAAATCATTTTATCACAACTTAGTGGGAGGACTCGGATAACAACAAAGTCCATACTTTTTTAGTTGAATTGACTATTATTTTCTGAAAATAAATTTATTCACGAGTTTTATAAATGCTAGTAAGTTGGCAAATATAGTCCCAAAAATTAACGGTAGGAATTAAATTGTATATACATAAAAAAAAATTAAGGATAACTGTCGTAAAATTATAAAGATTGAGATCACATTTTCCAATTTGACTAAATATTATCATGGAGTATATTTGGTACACTTAAATTTTGTTCAAACAATTGATACTATAAACATAAAGATTTGACTTTTTTTCAATTATTGTGAGAATTGAAATTTCTTACTAGAGTGTGGAAGCATTATTTCTCGATGGAACTAAAAATAATTCTATGATCTGAATCATTACATTCATCCAACTTTCCGTACTATGCAATTATAGAAATCTTTTCGAGTTGGGAGAGTATCATTTTCTTGTTGACACTACACCTTATTTTGTTAGTGAAAAAGAACACATCAGAATCCATTAGTACAATTCTATGTTGATTGTGGTGTATTTTGAAACACTAAAAAAAATCGAGACCAGAGTTGAACTCTTTTCTCGTCTTTTTATTGGCAAAGGATCCTCTATCCCATTATTTGGTGGACCACTTGGTGGCCCATCAATCACGCTCTGCCACGCGTGCATTGGTGGGTCATCAAGTTATCACCACACGACACATGTCCTCACCTTATTGATGAGATATGTAGTGGTCCACCAAGAAGAGGATCCTCACCCCTTTTTATTGGCCAAGCACAAATCCCAAGTCTTGGTGACAAATATATGGTAATGAAGTTTGTTTCGTGGCAAACTTGTAGTGAGAGAGAAGCTCTTTAAAGAAACCAAATCTTGACCATGCAAAAATAATCTTTGGCTATTGAGACTTTCACTTTCATGGAATCCAAGCAAGATGATGATAATATTGGATTGCTCTGTATTAGTGGTAAATTAACATTAATCACCTCAACAAACCTTGGTCTTCAACTAGTACAGACAACATTAAAATATTCAACAGTATCTTACCGGAGTCGATGCAAGTTGCCATTGTTAATGCAGATATAGTTTTTGCAACTTGCAACAATCAATCAAGAATATCATTATACATCAGGCTCCACATACACGTCAATGATCTTCTGACCCAAAATCAAGAGAATCACTATATAGCCCGCTGATAACAGGTACAAGAACTAGATTTTCCCTCATTTTTTATTTGGATAATGAGGGTACCCGCAACCGATATCGAAGTACGCATTGAGTAAACCCTACTCTTGTGCAATAGTCTGCAAACCACACAGGAGAGTTCAATCACCCTAGACTAATCATAAGTGACATACAACACATAGCAGTTCCAGTGGAATTTGAACCCATGACCTATCGGTCCCGGGCCACCCATCCGTATTCTTGCATTTTAGAAACATGACACTTCTAATGGAACGGTCTAATCGGAGAAAGACGCTTATAATGGACGGATGGAGTATTTTGCATTCTTGAATAATATTGCACCAAAACCCTTGTCGTATTTTCTAACCGTATGTGAAATTCACTCACTACTAACGTAACTAAGCAAAATTTTAAGTAAAAGGGTAATGGGTTAAATTTCCACTGAACAACCAAATCACACTTGGCGTAGTGGTGAAAGTGGGTGGCCCGGGATCGAAAGGTTATGAATTCAATTCTCACTGGACACGCTATGTGTGCCTGTCACCTTAGGGTGCACAAGAGCGAAGTTTACCCTGTGCACACCAAAGGTAGCGGCTGCGGGTTTCTCCTCGTCATCACAAAAAAAATAAAAATAAAATAAAAGGGTAATAGCATCGGTTTATTGACAAAGTGATGCGGTGAAAGACTGAGAATCTCATGAATGTTTGAAAAGATGGGAGTTCAATATTATTAAGAACACGGAGTAACTTTCGTAATAAAGCAAATATAAATTAGTTTGACGTATTTTTAAGTGAACATGGACGCAGCCTACATCTTTGCCTTTTTCCATGTAAAGATTGAACAGTACATTAGTTCCAATCACGTACAAACATTATTAAGGGTAGCCATAATGGTAAGAATATAATTTCAAATGTTACTACAACTCCAATAACACTAAAAACAAAGCCAAAAAAAAAAAAAACCAAATCACATCTTTGACAGTTTACTAGTTTAGCAATCTTAAACCATTCAGCCTGGAAAGAACCTGGCATATCAGTCCTCTCATAAGTATGAGCGCCAAAATAGTCTCTTTGAGCCTGCACCAAATTAGCAGGCAATCTCTCCCTCCTATATGTATCAAAGTAAGCAAGGCGTAGCGGTGAAGGTGGGTGGTCCGAGATCGATAATTCATGGGTTCAAATTACACTGGAACCGTTATGTGTTGCCATTCACCTATGGTTAGCCTAGATGGTTGAATTCTCCTGTGTGATTTGAAGGCTATTGCACAGCCTCAGTGTTAATAGCAAGGCAAACAACTCTTCTCCAAGCGGATTGCCTATCGATTATCTCCTCCGCAAACTCCGGATCCACAAGAAGATTTGCAGGATCCGGATTCCTATCATAAGCCTTCTTAATCCGGTCCAAGAACACCTCCCGGATAATGCACCCGCCTTTCCAAATCCGTGCAAGTTCGCCAAGTTTGAGATCCCATCCCTTTTGTAAACCCTTGGCCCGGATCAAGTTCATTCCTTGTGCATAACTACATATCTTGGATGCATAGAGTGCTAGCCTCACATTATTAACCAGCTTTTCTTTATCTATTTCTTGATTCGTGGGCATAACTTTAACTCCAATAGATTTGAATGCTTTTGCAGCTTTTACCCTTTCTTCCTTCAAACCACTAAGAAATCTTGAGTCTAATGAGGAAGCTATGGTTGGAGCTGCAACGGAGAGCTCAGCAACTTGCTGTACCGTCCATTTTCCGGTACCCTTCATACCCGTTTTATCGAGGACTTTGTCCACTAAATACCCATCTCCCTTATCATCCTTTATACCAAAGATATCAGCTGTGATCTTAATCAAGAAGCTAAGAAGCTCCCCCTTATTCCACTCAGAAAACACTTTACGTAATTTCATCGTTAGAGAGTTTCCCGATGGATTTCAACACATCATAGGCTTCTGCAATGAGCTGCATATCGCCATACTCAATCCCATTATGAACCATCTTCACAAAGTTTCCAGACCCTCCATCTCCGATATACGTTACACAAGGGCCACTATTCGGGACTTGAGCAGCTAATTTTAGGAGTATATCTTCGATATACTTGTATGCTTTTAAAGAGCCTCCGGGCATCAAAGAGGGCCCTCTACGAGCACCCTCTTCTCCACCGGAGACACCCATTCCGAGATACAATAGGCCTAATTCAGCCACCTCCTTCTCCCTCCTTTCAGTGTTCTCATACCACTCATTCCCACCATCTATGATGCAGTCGCCTTTTTCCATGTATACGGAAAGGGTTTTGATTGTTTGATCAACCGGTGCACCGGCCTTGACAAGCATTATAACGACACGAGGCTTTTGGATAGATTGTATGAAGGAAGCAGGATCATGGAAACCATAGACCGGAAGGTTTCCTTCTTGTTTGGCTCGTGCAAGGCGAGGTTTTGGCCCATCACAGCCAGACCAGCTAGACCAATTCTTGTTGGAGTAGCCATTTATTTCTCCTATTCAATCAATTTCTACATAAAGAATCAATCAATTACATCCAAATTCAAATTGAAACACCCTTCAATTTGAATAAAAAAACACAAAATCGAGACCCATCAGCTAAAACCGTAAGCAGATCAGAATACGCAAAGAAAAGCAAGAAACTAAAGATTCAAGATTTTATGATGCCGCAGTAAATATCGTGTCTTGATGAGATTTTCACCTGCCCCGATTGCGAACGATATGAAAAACCTCCAAATTCAGAACCCAGAAAGAATTAATTCCCATCACCTTCCGCTAAGTATTGATATCCGGATTTGGAAAACTGGAAATCAGATAATGACGAAATTAAACGCCGCAAATGTTTGGCGTGCCTAACACAAGGAGTAGTTAACTCCGTTTGGACTCTCAGAGATTGAAAAAAAGGCATCTTGGTTACTAAATTAAAAATTAAATTAATTTAATCGGCCTCGAGCTACCATTTATTGTATTGGGCTACTATAAATTCATACAGACTGGGATACTTAATGTCGAGTTTCGTAGATGTGTAAATAGTAGAGAATGGGCCAATAATCTTGAATCTTGAATAGAATTTCTTAGTTTTTATTTACAAAAATGGTGCGTATTCGTGACTTTCGGTCAAAAGATAAACATTTCGGAATTTATTGATTGTTGGTATATATCATAGTTAGCATCCGATGCATGATTAATTATATAAAGTTTATAATAAGATGCGAGTTTTTCTTCTCGATTTTTTTTTAATAGTTAAGTGTTTGATGAGTGAGATTTGATCCAATAATCTTTGGCCACAAACCTCTAAAAATTTATTAATTTCAATATAGAATGTTAATAGCGTGACACCCATATATGATATTTTATCATTAACTATTAATCGTACGAGAAAGTAAATTTGATTACAGGTTAAAAATATATGATAGGAATGAGAGGGTTTAGATAGTAGGTGAGACTAAATCCGTTATAATTAAAAACAATTAAGATTCATAACATAAATACCAATTCCAACAATATTGTACTCCCTTCGTCCCAATATTTGTAACTCAATTGGTACAAAAACTTAGGAAGTGATGTTATGTGGTGTATATTGTTTTACTTTTTGATAATTAATTTTTATCAACACAACATTACCTTTTTTAGAATTGTGGGACAGAGGGAGTAGTAATTACTATGATCAGTAAAATTGTTGGTATACAAATTTTACAATAAATATAATTCTTGAATACTAGGTATTTTTTACATAAATAAGACGAAAAGAATGAAGTTTGACATAAGTGGTGCTTGGAACAGCTTTCAGCTACAGTTTATAGTTGTGGGCTACAGTTTGAGTGTTTAGAACACCCAACTTTCAGCAGAAATTCCCTACCAAATATAGTCAAGATAGAGAAGTTGTTTAAGCTATTATTACCCAACTTTCAGCTGAAACTTATAACTTATCTAATTTATTGAGCTATTTTATATTCTATATATTTCTATAATTCCCAAAAATCATTAGTTTTAAAATTAATATTCTTTTGTTAGTTATAAATTTAATTATAATTATATTTTAATATATTAGTTAGCAACTTAATAATAATTATTTTTTATTTCTTATTTATAAATTCTTCAAGTTTAATAAAATAGTTTTACTAAACTTAAATATAATTAAACATAAATTAATTGAAATGGTGGATTATGAGAATTTTGATTTTTAAATTAATATTTTTCTATTTTCATTTAATGATAATTATATTTTTAGCTACGTAATTATTAAAATTATATAAAAATATTATTGCTATGAATTTATGCAAATAAGTAATATTTAATATATAACAATTAATATACTAGAAATTTATGTAATATATAAATCAATTTAATTTTGATATTTGTAATATTGAAAAATTAAAATTATAATGCAAAAAATAATTTTTTCAATTCTATTCATTTATTATAAATTATAATTTTTTAATAATATTGGGGGTAAGACAAACATTTTATTTAAAAGTTAAAATAAGTTACTGCTATTAAGTTAGAAAAAAAAGCAATATCTTTTACTTTTTTTCTTCTTTATATTGATTAAATTGAATTATGACTACATAAATGTAGAAGTATTTTCAGGTAAAATAGGAGATTAAAACAAATTCAAAATAGTTTGACTTAGTTTTAAATGAAAAGAACTTATTCAATATCGTGAAGGAATCATTTTATTCTGATGCAAATCAAATGTTCATTAATTTTCAAGAATTATTGCAATCACATTTGCATCTCCAAGGATTCTCTCATGATAGAGGAGTCCTATCCCTATTTTTGTGTATAAATAGTGTTTTATCTCCAACGATTTTTTCATATCTCTTCCATAAAAAGGAATATTCCATAACATTTTTATTTTTTAATTTTACAAATTAATTTTAAGTGCAATTTTCTATATAATTAAACTAAGCATAATAATATATTTATTAAAAAAATATAAAATTAAAACTCTACATTAATTGCAAAAAAAGATAATTCAAATTACTTAAATAAAAAGGATAGGTTACATAATATCTAATTTCCCGAAGATGAATATTCATTCTACAAATGATCAATTAGTGAATTCCAGAGCTTGAAATGAGCGTTTGTATTAAAACAAACGACAATTATTTTCGAAATTTATTCTCGGGCACTGAAACCTCTGGAGATGATATTCCTGATTATTAGATAATTAGTATAGAATTTAAATTATGTCATGTATTTTTTTTATATAATATGTATGTATACATTGTAATTTTCCAAAATTATACAATGTATTTATAAAAATATATTTCAGTATTATATTAGCTTATTTAACAAAATATTCTAATCAAAACTAAAACGAACTATCGAATTAGATAAGAGACATAGTTCTCCCACTCTAATCAAAACAAAATATTGTATTTAGCTTATTTAACAAAATATTCGTCTACTTCCTCCCACTCTCATCCTCATCCTCTTTCCACCCGTTCTCATCTTCTTTCTCGCTCCTCGAATTATGTCGCCGCGACAAATCACCATCAACCTTCCCGACGAGCTCGACGATCTCTCCCTCTTCCGTAAAGCCATCGCCATTGAGTTCGCCAATTTATCCCACCGCCCCGCTCGCCTTCCCACTGTCAAATCCCATCTCTTCGCCGGCCCACGCCGACCGTCTTGTTAAAATCGCCCCTTTCGAAGGCGCTTTCAAGGACAAATTGTGACGAGGGGGTCTGGATTTGTTAAAATTTGGGAAAACTGAAAATTAAACGGGAATTTAGATTGGTAGTGTTGAATCGTTGTTGAGAAATCTGGTTTTGTTTCTCATTCTCCTTGCATGGTAGTGTTGAATTTTGTGTAATAAATTTAAAAAAAAAAATTTGAAAAAAAAAAAGATTGGGGAACCAAAATTTTCTCCTATGTGTAGGGGAGTATTATTGCTTTCCTCATTATTGTGCAAGAGATAGGAGATTGTGTAGGGGAATCCCCTATTTTGAGCACCGGTGGAGGTGGTCTAACTGCATGAACCCTTTATACATCTACAGGGACACTTGGCTGCAACCGAACATGAGTAACCTCAGCCTTCGTCCTCGAGACAAACCGGTGCCACCGGCCCTTCGGCATCCACCAACGGACCTACACCCAACAACAATAATTTGAATATTTTTATGGATTTCGATTCGGTTTTACATAAATTTTTGCTTTAACTAAATCATAAAAATCATAATTATATAAAGATTAAATTCTTTCTTTGGACGAAATGGATGCATAACGTAAGGTCTTAAAAGGTAATATGAAATCGAAACTCGTAAGTACTTGTGAGAAATATAATTAGCAAGAAGAAATACCAAAAGCCATGAAAGATATGAGAAGAACTAAGAGGTTTATGTAGTATTGTAGTGCAAATCACATTATAATAAGAATACCAAACTAATTAAACACAGTTGTTGCTAGGGATGCAGGTTTCAGAAATAGCAGATTCATGTGCAATTTCGAGGTACAAATATATAACTTTAGGTATATTCTTAGCGTCTCTTTTACATGGAGATTAATTTTTTTTAAAGTATATATTTTATGAGTTTTAATTGTATTAAGAAATTAATACAATTTCAAGGGCTAATTCATCCAATTTTTAACAAGTCATAGTTCGTACAATTTAATATATTGTAATTTATTTATGTTTTTTTAATTATTGTAATTTAAAAAATAATTTAAATTTTTTAAAAAATTAAAAAAGTAGAATACAAACGGAATCCCAAGAAAAAGACAATAATAGATTGAAGTAATTAATCCCAAGAGTAAAACTAGCTTTAATATGAAAATTACAAATGGTAACTGAAATCAAAATCAATTGGTCCCTTATGATTATCTAGTGGAGGTGTTTAGCTCATAGCCAGAACGCACCAATTCGAATATCATTAATATTTATTAGTGGTAATACCCTCTGTTGACCAAAACCGAAAAAAAAAAAATACAAATATGGCCTGCAACTTAAATAAAACACAAAAGTAGAAATTTTTTGTGCTTTTATTAGCGGGGCCGATGGGAGGGGAGGCCGATGAGGGCCGATGGGGGAAGTCCATAGGCCCTCCATCGGCGGAGGGCCGATGGGGGCCGATGGGGGAGTCCATAGGCCCTCCATCGGCGGAGGCCTATGGGAGGGCCGATGGGGGAGTTCATAGGCCCTCCATCGGGGAGGGGCCGATGGGGGCCGATGAACTCCCCCTTCGGTATTTCTATTTGAATATTGATATTCGTATTCGAATTTTTAATATTCAAGTTCGAATATAAATATTTGATTCGATTCGATTAGTATTCAAATACGAATACAAAATTATGATATTCGATTCGATATTCGAAAATATTCAATTAAATATAAATATATAATACATTTATAAAAATATTTATATAAAAAATATATTTTATAAAACTTAATATAATAAATTTAATAATTTTGAATATATATATTTAAAACTTAAATATTTGAATTTTTTTTGAATTTGAAATTTTTTTAGGGCCGATGGCCCCAAAAATTTGATTTTTTTTTGAGGGCCGATGGCCCTCTGCTTCACCTTTTTTTTTTGTTTTTTGTTTTTTGTTTTTTTGTTCAGGGCCGATGCCCTCTTAAATTTTTTTTTTAATATGTTGAGGGCCGATGGAGATCGGCCTACCCAGTAATTATTCTGATTTTTTTCTTTAGGGCCGATGGACTCCATAGGCCCTCCCATCGGCCCTCCGCCGGATAAAGACAAAATGACTACTTTTGTGTTTTGTTTTAGTGATTCGCTGGCTAATAGTGAAAATGCCCTATTTATTACTATCAAACCAATATGTATCACTTAAAATAATTCAAAAAATTGTACTAGCACTATAATTTATACCGATATCAACATTTGGAGTTTATTATGGTTCAAAAAATATAGATACATTTAAATAGTTCAAATTTACTTTTTATTCATTTCTTTTTTATTTTCCTTTAATAATTTCCAGAATGAAATTTCTCTCTCTCTCGCTTTTTTTTTTTCATTATTAAACTGGCTTCTCAATAAGGGTTTCAATCTAACTTGAGAAGTTTTGGGCAAAAATAAAATCAATTGCTAGAAAAGAATCAAAAGACTGCATTAATCCGGCAAAGGCAATCAGAGAACTTTGAAGACCATAATGTCGATAAAATTCCACATCGAATTTCGGATTCATAGTTTTCATCATTTCGCTTTGCCTGCAAACGCAATAAAAACTCAAAAAAATTGAAATGTTTTGACAAAACAAAGTGGAATCCGAGCAGATGAACAACAAAATCTGCACAATCTGTTCCGCCAAAAATCAATCCTTATCGCACCGATACCTAATCTCGGATTTTCTTCACAGATCGTTTCCTCACACCTGCGAAGGGCCGATTGGTGCTCATCGAAAACCAAAAATCAAAATCTCCATTCTCCAAACTCGAAATGAAGAAATTCGACCGGAAAATGAAGAACAAGAGAGAGAAAATTTGAAGACTATTATTTCTCTAATTACTAGGGCTAGGGTTTCTTATAAGGATGAGCCGCGTTTGTTGGGCCAAGCCCAAAACCCAACAAGGCCCATAAAAAGCCCAAGATTCAAGATTCTTCGTTTTGCAGCCTGGAAAACGTCATCAACGATTAAAATGCTAGGGTTACAGTCCTGCGGCCTGTCATTTTCTTGACAACTGCAGATGCACCTACCATGATTGAAGGAAGGAAAAACGAATGCTATTCGCCACATATTGCCAACATGCCATCATATTTTAATGGCGAAATTTTAAAAAATCCCACTAAATTTCTTGGTTTTCTTGGTTTCAATCGCTATCAGTTTTTTCTTGATAAGAATGCTGACTAAAAGACGTGCGTCACGTGCCCCCATCTGCAGTTCCATACCGACATATTTACTCTTATTAAATGCTAATTTTTAGTTCCGTAATTTGAAAAGGGGCTATTTTCATCATTTTCTCACTCGAACTTCAAGATTTTCTAGTTCAAAAAATAGATTTTTTAGGGTTATTTTCCTATGACTATGATTTATGACTCACGCCAAGATGCGGTAATGCACTTATCTAGGTGTAGGGTCAAGAAAATTAATCATTCCATCCATTAAAGTAGACAATAGGAACTAAACCCTTTTTTTTAATACGAGAAATTCAAATCCTTAGCTTCGCTCCCGTTCAATAGCTACAAACCAAGAGTTAAACCACGTTCAAACTAAACCCTTCTTCGTTTCATAAAGTATTTGATGATTCTGGGAGTAACTCCACATCTCCAAGATTCCTCCTTTCAATAAGCCCATCTCCAAGATTCCATCTTTTCCGAGAATCTAAGCCATGACTACCAAAACCCACAAGAAATCCAAGAACCCACAAAGGAAATCGAAGGAGGCAGTTTCCGTCAGCATAATCGATGAGAAAACCCCTCTTTTGTCGCCCAATAAAGGGGAGAGCAGTAGCTTCTCCCACCAAGAAGCAAACGGAGCTTCCTTCACCGGAGCGGTTTTCAATTTGTCGACCACCATCATCGGCGCCGGCATCATGGCATTGCCGGCCACCATGAAAGTCCTCGGCCTCGCCGCCGGAATCGCCGCGATTGTGTTCGTCGCAGTCCTCACCGACATTTCCATATCCATGCTGCTCCGGTTCAGCAAGGCCGGCGGCGTCGCCTCCTACGGCGGCGTGATGGCGGATGCGTTCGGCGAGGTGGGCCGGAGAATCTTGCAAGTTTGTGTTGTGGTTAATAATATTGGAGTACTAATTGTCTACATGATCATAATCGGTTTGTTAATTTCCCTCTTTTCTTTTCTCTAATTCTTGAATTAATTAATACTAATTAGGCCTTAATTAGCCTTAATTAGGAGTTGGGCTTCATTTTTTTTTGTTAATTTGAGAGATTGAATTTGTGAAGGTGATGTTGTATCCGGTTCATCATCGAGCGGCGTTCATCACCCCGGTCTAATGGAGAGCTGGTTCGGAGTGCATTGGTGGACCGGCCGGTTCTTGGTCCTTGTTGTAACAACACTCGGAGTGTTCACTCCATTGGCTTCTTTAAAGCGCATAGGTATGCATTTTTCTTGAAGAATTTGATGTCTAAATTACTGCAAATTAGTTGTGTTTATAGTGATTTTCTCTCTCTTGCAGATTCTTTGAGGCACACCTCTGCTTTGGCTGTTTTTCTTGCTCTTGTATTTCTTGTAATAACTACAGGCATTGCTATTACTAAATGGATCCAAGGAACAATTATATCACCAAGATTTCTCCCTAATATCCAAGATGTTAACTCCATTTGGACCCTCTTCACTGTTGTCCCTGTTCTTGTCACTGCTTATGTCTGCCATTTCAATGGTAATTACTACTCCCTTCATCCCGTTATTTGTGACCCTTTTCGACTTGAAAATTAAGAAAGTAGTGTTAAGCTGCCTATATTGTTTTGACTTTCTGGTAATTAAATTTGACCCCCCCAATCTTTACTACTAAAAGTGGAATGTATAGAAAGAAAAACGAGTTACTTTTAGCGGGACAGATAGAGCATCATTTAACTACTAATCCCATTTGATTAGTTTCAAGAAATCATCCAAGTTTATATTTTGATTTGATTTGATTAAATGCAGTGCATAGTATTGAGAAGGAGCTTGAAGATAGAGCCATGATAAAGCCGGTAGTTAGAACTTCACTAGCAATGTGTTCAATCATCTACATCATGACAAGCTTCTTTGGCTTCCTCTTGTTTGGCGATGCAACTCTTGATGACATACTATCCAATTTCTCCACCGATCTTGGCATCCCTTTAAGCGCGCAGCTAAACGATTGTGTTCGTGTTAGCTACGCGCTTCACCTTATGCTTGTATTTCCGGTCATCTTCTACCCTCTTCGCCTCAACTTGGACGGCCTAATCTTCCCATCTTCGATCCCTCTCACGACCGATAATATCCGGTTCGGTTGTCTCACGGCCGGTTTAATGTCTGTGATTTTCTTGGGCGCGAATTTCATTCCGAGCATATGGGATGCTTTCCAGTTCACCGGAGCCACTACGGCGGTTTGCATCGGATTCATCTTTCCGGCGATTGTTACATTGAGGGATGTTCGTGGGATCACTTCTTGGAGGCACAAGACTTTGGCTGTATTCATGGTGGGGTTGGCTGTTTTCGCGAGTGCTGTTGCGATTTACAGCGACGCGTACGCGATATTCAAGAGGAACGCGCCTACGCGCGAGTAGTGTCGCCGGAGAAGCTCCGGCGGAGGTGGTGGGGTGAGTACTAGAGAGTAATAAAGTGTGTGATGTTGAATTCAGAAGAAATTAGTGATGTATGTTGTTCTGCATTTGAGTAGAGGGATTTTCAGCTTGTTTGTATTGTATACAGTATTGGATTCCACATATGTAATGCTATTTTGATCAACTATGTTTGTTAAAGTCTACTCTTTCTACTCGAAACTAGACATGTTCAGGGGGAGTTTGATTGGAGAGTTTTTATGAATCCGTTGTTATATGATGTTTGGATAAGGGTGTATGGGAATTAAAATTTTGGAGGAATTAGCAAAACTTAAGTGATTTATGTGTTGCATTCCAAATCCAAATCTGATTCATTTAAAAATTTTATATGTTCCACATCCCACACTTACTTGGTATATATAATGGTTTTAAAAAATGAGAAATATATTTATAAGATACTCTCTCCGTCTCACCAATCTTGCAACATTGACATACAATACAATTTTTAAGATAGTGGGTGTAAATATGTAAAATAAGTTTTTAAATAGTAGTGGGTGTAAAGGTGTAAAATAAATTTTTAAGATAGTGGTGTAAATGTGTAATGGTGTAACATAGGTTTTTAAGATAGTTGATGTAAAAAGTGTAAAATATGTTTTTAAGATAGTATGTGTAAATGTGTAAAGTAGTGGTGCAAAATAAAAGATAGTGGGGTCCATTTATTCAATGGTACGGAGGGAGTAATATAAAACACATTTAATATAAATACAAAATTTACAATTACAATTACAATTTTATTTTACATAATTTATACTCCATCAGTCTCATTAAAAACGACACGTTTCTTTTGGGCGCGAGAATTAATAAAGTGGTGTTATGTGGTGTAGATTGTTTAACTTTTTAGTAGTTAATTGTGGTTCACACAATCTTTACCATTTTAGAAAACGTGTTGTTTATAGTGATACGGAGATTAAAAAACTTATATTGAGGTGTTCATTGTTTGACTTTTGTTTATTAATTTAGGTCCACATATTTTTTATTTTTTTAGAAACAAAACAATTTCTATTGGACGATTCAAAAAGAAAAGCAAGACACTTTCTATGGGACGAATGAAGTAATATTAATTACTTAGAATTAATATTGTTTATATTTTATAAGTTAATAGTAAACTAAAAAATTTGTGGAATTTTAGTCGATAAAAAACAGCGCACCAGACATCAAGTATAGTAATGATTATGAACCTAAAGATTCAAACCAAACGATTGTATTGAAATGAATCAGCTTAGGCCAAAAATGATTCTGAACCTGAACCTGATTCCAGGTTGTGAATCAAACGCTCCCTCAATCTGATTACAATTCGATTTCAGTTTTAATTTATAATGCGATCACGAAAAATGGAAAGTACCAAAAAGAAACCGAATAATTTCTAGTCAGTTTACGGTTCTGATTTAAAATCGCCATTTTCGGTTAAGCAAAAGTGTCGGAACTGTTGAGTAGTAAGAGGTAAAATTGGATTTTTCATGGCAAAATAAAATCAAATTGCTTCAACCATACATATTACAATTAGCGGAATGGATGAAGCCACTCATATTGCGACATCCACAAATAGAGGGGAGAATATAATTTAGTACTTCTAGAGACATTATGAATTGTATAGTCGTCGTACGGACAGTTCTATTAGGAGTAACCTTAACTTGCTATATAAAGTATCTACTGCCAGGGTTAAGAAAGTAGGTGGAAAAAAGTGATTTACTAAAGAAGATATGTCGAGCTCCGGCGGCGGTCACGGCGGAGCGCACATCTTAGTCTTCCCATTTCCGGCGCAAGGCCACATGCTTCCTCTCCTCGATCTCGCTCACCAGCTCTCTCTCAGAGACTTAGCCATCACAATCGTAATCACCCCCAAAAACCTTCAAACCCTAAATCCACTCCTCGCATCCTCCCCCTCAATCAAAACCCTAATTCTCCCTTTCCCGGACCACCCATCGATTCCTCCCGGCGTTGAGAACGTCAAAGACATCGGCAATCAAGGAAACATCCCGATCATGACCGCTCTCAGCAATCTCCAAACTCCGATAATCGAGTGGTTTAAATCCCACCCTAATCCACCGGTCTGCCTCCTCTCCGATTTCTTCCTCGGATGGACGCACCACTTGGCTGATCTGATCGGGATCCCTCGGATTGTTTTCTACTCCTCCGGAGCTTTGGTCGTTGCTGCTTTTGATCATCTCTGGCAGAATTTTCATTCTCTGAAAGTTGGAATTGATGTCGAGTTTGATGAGTTGCCTCGGAAACCGAGTTTCCGATGGGACCAGCTTCCCTCGCTACTCCGACGGACCAAGGATTTGGAAAATCGCGATAAGATCGGCGCTGACTTTATTAGGAAATCACTGGCGGTCAATGGACTGAGTTGGGCTTCCGTGTTCAACTCGTTCTGGGATTTAGAAGATCAGTTCTTGGAATTCTTAGCACGCAAAATGGGCCACCCACGGATTTTCAGCGTCGGACCATTAAATCTGGTTAACGGGTCGGGTGATGCCAAGTCCGATTCGGATCATGACGTCATCTCTTGGCTCGATGGGTGCGATGATGGCTCAGTTTTGTACGTCTGTTTTGGTAGCCAAAAGTTGCTGAAAACAGCACAAGCCGAGGCTTTGGCTTCCGCGCTCGAACGGAGCGCGATCCGTTTCGTTTGGGTCGTGAAACGGTTATCCGACCAACAAGTAGCCAACGGGTATGGGTCGGTACCTGATGGGTTCGAAACCCGGGTCTCGGATCGGGGCTTGGTTCTAAAGGGATGGGCACCGCAGACGGCGATACTGAGTCACCGAGCTGTGGGCGGGTTCTTGAGTCATTGCGGGTGGAACTCAGTGCTCGAAGCAATGTCAGCCGGGGTGATGGTGCTGGCTTGGCCCATGGAGGCGGATCAGTTTGGGAATGCCAAGCTGTTGGTGGATTATAAGGATGCGGCGGTGTTGGTGTGTGAGGGTGCAGATACGGTACCTGACTCGGCTGAGTTGGCTCGTAAGATTAGCCAGTCGATGCGTGGGGACATAACTCGGAGGGCTAGTGCAAAGGAGCTGAGGAACAAGGCCTTGGAAGCAGTTGGCAGTGGTGGGAGTTCTATCAGAGACTTGGATAGGCTTGTTCAAGAACTGTCCCAACTGCAAGTGAAGAATGTCTGAATACAAATTCAAGAATGTAATAAGATTTGAGCATCATTGTATTTCCCACTAAGGAAAGAAATGTATATGTTTTGAATCTTTTGTATTAAGAGAGAGAATGTAAGCTAGGCATCACATACCTTCAACCAAAACAAACAAGCCTTTGATAAATAGCCATTCTGCCCTGGCAATGCAGTTGTACGTTAAAACCCAAGTCCAAACATTGTAAGTATATACCATGAAAACTGGGACTTCATCCTATACAAGTATTACAATACATCACAAATGCATCTTCGGCGTCAAATCCAATGCATTTAAAGCAGCAAGCAAATCTAGCAACTGAGGCCCTAAAGGCTCATGAAGATAAATTTAGGATCTAAATGGTGATTAAGATAAGCAAACGAAGAATCAGTGAAGTTAGGTTGATTCGTTTCGTTTATGTACCAAAAAGATAAACTCCGTCGTGCACATAAAGTTTATCTCTACACTCCTGAATTGAGTACAACAGGAAAGCATAAAGACCCTTGAATGAAAAAATGATTTATGTCTATCTGTACTTGCATGTTAATCCTATAAGGCTAACTGTTGAGAAAAAAATCATACCTGAACTTTACACCAGAATGAAGAGTTAGTTTTCAGAACAATCAAATAGTAGAGCATCACTAATCCAGGGCGTCTTCTCTGCCATGATAATGTCCTTCCTAAATGACAGAAAAAGATAGAATGATAAGAAATTAAACTACTGTCTATGAAATAGTGCAAGATCATATGCAAGATTTATCACCATCTATATTTCTGCTGAAGAGAAACAAGTCTCCCATGGTAATCAAATTCCATTTGAAGCTTTCATCTTCTCGAAGCATTTGATCACTAGAGGGTTTTTGTCGATGAAAGTCACAAAAGCTAGTCTTCATACACAATTCAACCAGGACCGAAACCAGATTTGATCATCAAACCATAAACTTGAAACTCGGCACAGAAATAACCGGCTTGGTGTAAAGAATGGTGTATAACTGAACAAATTTGCCAGTCAGGAGCAACACCATTGACTAGCATCAACCGGAAAAAAACCACGGCATCATTAAGAATAGACCTTTTGCAGAGTCTATTAATTACTGCACTATAATCCTTCAGTGATATCTCAAATCCAGCTTCTGCCATTTGATGAAAGAGTGCCACAGCCTTTCCAACACCGCCCTTAGCACAGTATGCTTTTATAAGAGTAGTATACATGACTTTCGCCAACTTGAAGTTCTTGCTTTGGAGAAAAAACAACAACTCTTCAGCAACCACGAGATCTCCATATTGACACAAACCATTTATAAGAATATTGTAGGTCACAACATTTGGCTGGATGTTGAGTCGAAGCATCTCATCATGTAATCGAAACGCTCTTTCAAGGTCCCGCGATTTGCAAAAGCATTGGATCAGAGTATTATAGCAAGTTTGATCCAGAGAAAGACCCTTAGCTAACATGCTATGGAGAACTGCCACGGAATCTTCCAGTTTCCCTTGCTTACACAGCCCTTTCATAAGTACAGTGTAAGTAACTAGATTTGGCTCCATACCGTTTGTTTCCATCTCCTCAAGTAGCTCAATGGTAGATTTAAAGTTTCCCACTTCGCAAAAACCATTCATAATTGTAGTATATGTAACAACTGTTGGCACCACATTATGCATCTTCATGACATCTAGCCACTTTCTGGCATGATCTAGTTTTCTTGCTTTGCACATTCCATCTATCAAGGAGTTGAAAGTAACTACCGTTGGAGCGATCCCTTTCCCCAATAAATTATCATATAACCTCACAGCCTCAGCTACATTACCAACTTTAACATATCTATCAATCATAATATTGTACAGTACAACATCCTGTATCAAGCCACTTTTTGTCAACGTATTAAAATAACCTCTAGCTTCAAGTATAGTTCTCTTCTCGCACAGTCCTATTAGAACAGATCTGTGAGGGAAAGAATTCACATAGCTTCTCCTTAAACACATCTCTTTGTATAGTTGGATGGCTTTCTCTACTTCTCCCAGCTTGCAGAGACAATGAATAATCATCGAATACGTAAAAAGATATGTTTCTAAACCAACATCACTCAATTCAGAAAGCAGACTCAGAGCCTCATTTATCTGTCCGTTTCTACACAAGCTGCTAAGTAATACATGAAATAAGATGCCATTTAATTTGAGACCCTTAGACATCATCTCCTCTCGCAGCCTAAAACCCTCTTCAACATTACCTGTCTGGCAATGACCGCAAATTAGTATTGTGTAGGTAAGAAGGTCAGGGTCGTTTTCGCTCTGTAGCATTTTTTGAGAAACCATGCAAGCTCCACCAATAGTACCAAGTAAAGAAAACCCTTTGGCAAGAGTGTTATATGTCACCTGATCAGGATCTAATCCGTGTTTTTCCATGTCAATCGCAAAGGCTAAAGCTTCTTCAAGTGAACCACTAACACAGAGCCCATGAATGATAATATTGTAACTATAATTATCGGGACTTAGTCCATACTTATACATCCTACAAAAGAATGATTTTGCAACATCTATAAAGCCCATCCTACAGAATCCTGACATTAAAGTGTTGAAACAAACTACAGAAGGCTCTGCCTCTTTCTTATCTATCTCCCTTAGAAAATTAATTGCTTCAAGAATCAAGGATTGCTTGCAAAGACCATCAAGGAAGATTGAATTTGTATAATCAGTTGGATGGGGCCCCTTATCCTTGAGTTCACTATAAATATCCCACATAATATTAGAGTCCCTAAAGTTGTGCAACAAACTATTGTACGTCATAATTGATGGTTGAATACTTAAATCTTTCATCCTGGACACTACAAGGAGAGCATCATGGAGCATTTCAGTTCTTGAGTAAACAAATGCCAGCATGTCCCACACCATAAGGTTCGACTCCCAACCACTAAAGCTTTTTGAAAGAAGCTCACAGCATGAGGGTGCAGATCCAGAGCCTGATAGGAATCACATAAAAATCTATAAAAAGAGGGATTAGCAATCTCGAAGCAGTCCAGAACTGATTCTTTCTTGCAAATCAACAGAGATAAGAAGAGGCAGCAAAAAAATACATGGGATAGGTATTTTTATCCTTGCAAATAGACAAGATTCCATGCATTCACTCTTTCAGCTAACCTTTTGACTCATGAATCACAACTTTTTTATGCAGATAATGGTTATTGTTTTATTAACAAGTGGCAACTGCTTGTTCTTCAAAATCATTTACATAATAAGAACTGACGATGCTAATAATAACAACAGAAAGAAAAGTCCCAACACCATGTTAAATCTTAATCATTCTTCACCAAAATATACATCACCAAAAGCAGAATAACTATAAGAAGTCTGAGTAACATTCAGCTGATGTTTCACAAAAAGCAGGATTTCAGCCCCAATACAAATCTATCAATCAGTAATTGCATTAAAAATGCGGTTACCTCGTTCCTGAATAACCATCCGCAGATGACACAGCAATGCACGCGGCCGATTCTTCTCCGCCAATAAATGCGCGATGATGAACTGCGACTTTTGTGAGTGCTTGAACCCAAACTCATTTTGCAACAAAAAGAAGAATTCGATGGCACTATGCGCGCTAATTTTCTCGATAATTGACTCAATTTCAGAGTGTTCCAATTTAGAAACTTCATTCCTGAACCAATTACTGTCTCTGAGAGAATTCAAAAGGAGCTTATTACTGTAACGAAACGGAGAAGAGTTGAAGTGGCTGATGATATGCGCGACGGCATCGTACTGCGGAAAATCCGTGACAGCGGCGGCGCTGATCGAGGAAAAAGCCAGAGACTTCGTGAGTAATAGCTGGGCTAGTAAACGATGTCGTATGGTGGCCGGCCGGAACATTGAACATCATGGCGGAGCAGAGGGAGAGGAGCGGGAGTTCAGGGTTTAGGGTTTATGATAGGCATTAGAATTTGGAGAGATAAAATCGAAATATTAATATTAAAGTAATAATTTATACTCTTGTTCAATTATATTATAAGTCCCATAATTGTTGTCCCATTTTTTGAATACCGTAATTTAAAAGAGTATTAGTTGTGAGTAAAGACGATGAAGCTCATTAATAAAATTTTATAATAATTTATTATTTTAGAAATAAAACAAGAATTATAAAATCGAGAGATTAAGTTTTTATTCATTCATTTTGTACTTCTTTCATTTCGTTATTAGACTTTATGGTGTATATAATTTAACTTTCTACTAATTACTTTGTGTCTAGAAATAATATACTTTTAATAGATACCTTAATTAGTAATACAAAATGCCTTTAATAGGATGATGGGAGTATGATATTAGTACCCTCTAAATTATACTCTCAAATCTTGTATAAACACAATTTCATATATATAATTTTTTTATCATTCTAAATTATACTCTCAAATCTTGTAAACACAATTTCATATATATAATTCTTTTTCATTTTTCTCATCAAAATTCTAGTGCTCTTTTTCGTAATATTGAATCTGCCCTTAATTAGAGCTCATTCATCTATGAGGACAAAAGAAACTTTAATTTTAAGAACATCATTACAATACTAATCCACAATAGATTAGTATACTAATCCATGATTAATTAGCAATGTCTCTAGTCAAAGATAAAGATATAATAAGCAAGATAATATATCATTATCCTTTGCTGGCAATGTGTTTGCTTCATTTCCCAATTCATAATGAGTGGGACTTAAGTTTATCACTTGATCCAATCCCAATTCAATAGAAACCAACACCTCAACTAATCAAGACTTCTCATAATCAAGAAGTACTCATCTCTTCCATTTCATGAAAGAAGTTTAAACTTAACATTTCATAATCCATCTATTCTTGGAAATTCATTGTAATAAGGCTCTTAATTAGACCTTAACATCTTAACCAACCTATGCACCTTGTCATAAAAATGTCATTAGACTATGCTAATTGACATCATAGGTTTCTTGTTCCACATGGTCTTTGATTAGTATAATGTTATTAGTATCAGACCAATCATAGCCAACCAGCTGGCCCCTTCTGCCTGAAGCCAATTTTGATATTAGTTTTGTAAGAATCTTTGCTGTTTCTTGAAATGATAATGGCTGAAATTCAAGTGTCCCTTTCAGCCATTATCTTACAAGTCCAACATAGTTTTTATAAGTTCTTGCTTAATAATAAAGTAGCAAGGTAAGATAAATTTGAGTTGAGAAATCCACATTAGCCCTACCAACTTCTCTCTCATCTTATAAAACTGTCCTAATTCAGACCACATCAAGTCCAAACTTTTCCCTCTCCAGAATGTCCATACAATATGTCAAGAAAGTGGAGAGGAGCAGAAATGTTTATAGGGAAAAGGAGAAGCCTATGTCTAACTTATTTTCAAGAAACTTGAAGAGGATTTACCCCATTGGATTGCAGAGAACTTGCTCTGCCCTCTCTTTATCTTCATTATCTCTATCTTTATCACAAAACTCTACTGACTCCACCTTAACAGATTCTTCCACCCCGATCGATCAGCGGATATCGTTAGCCCTTCGCCTCATCGCGCCACGAAGAGAGGCTCTCCCCTTGCCTAAACTACCTTGTTCAAATGTTGCTAGTGAAGAAGGCTCAAGAAGGTGCAATTGGATTACTAAAAACAGTGGTAAGATTTAGGTTTGCTATTGTTTCTTGATTTAGTAAATGCATGCATAATTAGCAGAAATTTATATATACTATTTAATCTCAATCTAGAAGTGGTGACAATCATTAGCAAAGAATATTTGTACCTAATCTTGTATGTCCCAATAGGGAATCTATCTAGTAGAGAGTGGTTGTGATTCCAAATGACATGATTAGTAGTTGTTACAACAATAATAAACAACGTTGTTGTTATAATCAGCATCAATGATTATATTCTTATGCTTTCTACTAACAAATAGTTTATGCCGATGCAAATAATACCACAGACCAAGTTTATGTACAGTTCCATGATGAATGCTGGGGAGTTCCAGTCTATGATGACAAGTAAGCTTAAACATAACTACTTCGAATTCGTATCCAAAGTGACTAGTTTTATACAAATTACGAATATCGCGATCAAATTATGTCGAAACAGTCAGCTGTTTGAGCTTCTTGCAATGTGTGGGATGCTTATGGATTTCAACTGGACAGAAATCCTTAAGAGGAGGGAGTTTCTGAGGTTAGAATTAGCCTAATGAAGAGTTTAGTATGTTGTACATTTTATGAATAATAATAATGTTATTAATGATGATGAATTTGCAGGGAAGCCTTTTCTGGGTTTGATCCTAACATTGTATGCAAAATGGGAGAGAAGGAAATTACTGAAATAGCCTCCAACAAAGAGTTGAGTTTAGCAGAGAGCAGAGTTAGGTGCATTATTGAGAATGCAAAATGCATTATACAGGCAAGTGTATTTCCTCCACACAATCTAATACTAATTAATGAAATTTGAAGCAGAAAGAAGTGGTAAGAAGCTAACAAGTTGTTTGTAGGTTGTAAGAGAAAGTGGGTCTCTCAGCAGCTACATGTGGGAGTATGTAAACTACACACCAGTGATCAACAAATTCAAGTATCCAAGAAGTGTCCCATTGAGGAGCCCTAAGGCAGAGATCCTGAGCAAGGACTTGGTGCGACGAGGGTTCCGCCTCGTGGGGCCCGTTGTCGTTTATTCGTTCATGCAGGCAGCCGGTATGACCGTCGACCATCTTGTCGATTGTTTCAGATATGGAGAGTGTGTGAGTCTTGCAGAGAGGCCATGGAGGCATGTCTGAATATTTATAATCTCGCATAAGTAACTTATGTGTATCTGATTATGTAACTTGCATTGTTTGTAAGTTAAAATGTCTTATGTAGCATAGGAAGTAATTATTTGTACCATGGGAATGTAATATTCTGCCTCAAACAAGTCCATGGGAGGTTTGGATCCAATATTTACAATTAAGGGCCTGCAGTTCAACAAAATTGTTTAATGGCCCCAGGAAGAAAAGAAGGAAAAAAAAATGCAACAAATCCTACTTTGGCACTTCCATTCTTGCTGCCTTGAAAGAATATTTACACATTATTGTCTATAACTGCATAAAGGTAATCTAAAGCTAGGACAGAAGCTCAACAAGCCAGCAATTTATTCTCCAACTCTCTCTCTCTCTCTCTTTCTCTTACAAACACACACTTTCTCTCTCATATAGTAGTCATACCTCGGACTATCAAAACTTGCAAGAAGTCCCAAGCCTCAGCCTCTGCCGCTGACCAAAGGTGACCGATTTTCGCTCTGCAAAAGCCGGCCTGAGCAGCTCATGGAACTTCTCCAGAAACAGTCCCCATTCTTCCTCATTCATATCTGCTAGCTTCACAAAGCTGGCACTAGGAGGGAGCTGCTGCTCATTAGCACTCCGGTGGGACGAGCTTGCAAGATAGCGATTATCAAGCTTTGTTCCACTAAATGCTGGGAGTTTTTGGTTTCTCTCTCCTAAGCTAGTGCTTTTCATGGACATAGACAGCATTGGGATAGTTTGACTTCTTGCTAACGGCGGACACTCGAAAGGCCCTTTCTCTCCTCCTTCAATTTCCACTTCTTCAGAGCATTCTTCTAGTTTGGGAAGAGGATTAACACTTCCAAACACAGAATGCAACTGCATTCCTCCCATAAACTCTTCTGTGGAGAATTTTGGGGTGAACCCATAGCCACCATCTTCATAATCAATGTCAAACTGGAAGTCATCATGTTCTACTCCAGGGTTCGAAGATGACAATTCGTCGGACATAAGCTTTCTCGCCTCAATGCATATAACCTCAAGCTCACTTGGCTCCTCCTCACCACTCCGGAACTCCCTACTCATCATCTCTCCAATCTCAGAAAGGGTCAGACCCTGTGAAGCAGCTTCCTTGAGGAAAATCGTACAGAGGAATAAGACACGGAGACATGCATCTCGGATCATAGGGAGCTCAGTTCTCAGCATCTCTGCATCACCAGCAGGGTCGAGAGTTTGTATGTAGTCAAGTTCATCTTCTGAGAACGGGATCGAAGCCTGAGGCCAATGAATCCACTCGAAGTATGGGTCTTCTAAACTCTCTGGTAAGCAAAGGCCATGATCAATGGGGATTAACTCAACTTGACCAAACTTCCCAATCCCATCAAGTTTTCTAACTAAAAGGTTACCGGCATGCCTATCCGTGTTAAGAATCCTAATGTCTAGAATCCCAATACGATGAACAGCAGAAACAGGGAAACTCGAGGTTCCATGGTCACTAGCATCAAAATCATGGGGAATGAACTGTTGAAAGGACGCAATCTTGCTAACTTTTTTCTTGTTATGGGGCTTATTTCCACTCACACCATCATTAACATTGAAGATTGAGTGAGTAATCTTCACAAGTGCAGTAGGCGGAACGTTTGCGAAATTGTCATAGTCAAGAAGATAAGCAGCCACTTCTCTGAACCCAGTCTCCCCAACCCTCACGGAACGCTTTAACCCAGGTTGTCCAAGAGCTTTACCAACAAAACCCTTTGGATTATTCGGAGCAAACGGTTCTTCATCTGTGGGCTTCACAATGGCTACATTCTCACCTCTGACGTTCCTGAAGTAATACGCTCCTCCAAGCCCACCATTAACAGGTAATGGATCGACACCGTTCTTCATTGCTTTGAAAATCTCCTTAACTAGGTTTTTTGTCTTAGCAAAACAACCTGAGTGTCCCAAAATCTCAATAGGTCCACTCTGATCTCTCTGTTGGATGTCCCTACCGGTGGGAGACAAGCAGGGAGTTGATGAGCTTCGATGGAGTAAATTCCTAGTCAACAAGAGAGGAGAGTCCTTCCGAATGGCACTAAGATCATTATTAAGAACCATATCACCAAATGTCAATGAGCTTTCTTCAATGGGGAAATTTAGGGCAAGCTGCAACCTCTTCTTCACAGTATGTGCATTGTCATTCCTGTCCAACTCCATCCCCAATACACAACCCGTCTCAGTTTGAACAAAAACGCGTCTCCTACCAGTTGGCTTGCTTTCCATAGTATGGGTTTGAAGGTGGTCTACACCGCCAAGCGGACTCTTGATAACGGTCACAGCCATCTCAGTCTGAACAGGGCTATCAAGGTTAGGAGACATGAAAGGAAGAAACGGACCAAGAGTGGTTCAACTCACAGCCAGCGACCAAGATGGCGACGAGAGCTTTTCCCCAACTCTCAGTTGAACGCCAAACTCAGAAGCTGATTGTGAGTTGACCACAAATACTTTGAATCCAACAAGGATCATCAACCCGCAAAGATATGCTCAGAAGCCAAGAGGAGAGAGATGACAACACCACTACATCCAGAGAGCCATATGATGATTCCAGTCAAGCCTCATACAACAATCTTCAGATGCAAAGGACCAACTCAGGTTAGAAAAACAAAAAAATATATACTTCTATCAGCTGAAAAGGCAAACAGCAAAATAAATTAATTGACATAAACCCTAAAGTGCAAGTTGCTCTAGATTCTAACAATCAGAACTTTAACCAGCTGACTTGCTCCAAACGGTAATCATGCCTCGAATAATCATCGCAGGGAGATCCCCAAAATCACGAACCACAAGAAATACATCACGATTAACATGTGCTCGTAACACCACCAACAAAAAAAGCCTAAAAATCACACATGGTAGATCATTCTACACGGACGAAGTACGGAGCAAAACAACTACCACAATCTAATATGAGCGCAATCCACGCGTAGTTCATCGGATCTGATTCATCCAATTCAAATCAACTCCAGACTCAGTCACATTACAATAACTGAAATTAAGGCGGCTGGCACACCAAAACGTTCATCTATCGAAGAACAAAATCGCTAATTAACCGAATAACCAAATACAATTTTGCAAAGAATAAACTCACGAAATAGGCAGATCTGAAGAAATCTCGATCGTTCTCCCGCTGCTCCAGTAGACAGAGCTACCAGGCGGACGAGAAAAACAAAACTGGAGAAATCATCGATCGAACGGTGTGAAGAAGAGAGCAGCAGAAGGTCCAACGGCATGCGAAGTAGAGGCTTCGCACCGAAGCCACCAACCAACCCTCTTCTCTGCTTCCTTGCTTGCTGGTATGCTCACACCTTCTCTCCCCGTACAGACCTTTCTCAATCTATATCTATACGTAGAGGATATTTTTGTGCGATCAAATACTTTTTTTTAATATTTATAGTATGTATTTTTCGTCTGAGTTTATCCTTTCATTCTTTTAACGTAATACTCCATCCGTCTCATTATTAATGACCACCTTTCTTAATTCGGATGTCCCGCTATTAGTGGCAACGTCCCAAATTGGTAAAAAATTATTACTCTCTTTCCTACCTCCCTTACTTTATCATCTACTTTCATTATTATACTCATTTTTCTCTCCTACTTTATCATCTTCTCTCTCCTATTCTCTCATTATCACTCACACTCATCTCTCTCTCCTACTTTATTATCTAACTCATCTCTCATACTTTATTACATATTCTCTTAATTCCCGTGCCGAAAAGAAAGGCGCCACTAATAATGGGACGGAGGGAGTAGTATATTTTGAGTCCGGCGGCGAAATGCCCATTTGGGAAAAGACAAACGCATTTATACCCAATTCTTATATTTAACTACATTATATATCCAAGAAGACGAAAATACCCCTACTATGGGATGGTTCGATCACGGTAAACAGAGGGCCCGATCAGGATCCGACCGGTCGGACCGGTCCGACCAGAGGCCCGATCACTACTTGGATAGTGGGGTATAATCGATCTGGCCCTATCACAATCTAAAGTGGGCCGATCACTATCAGGCCATGATCGGTCATGTCCGATCGGTCGGACACATCGACATGGTTCGATCACGGTCCGATCATGATCCGATCATGGCCTGACACTTTTAGGTGAGAGAAGTGAAAACGTGGGGGTATTTTAGTAAATTTGGGTATATAGTGGATATTTTTTATAAAATTGGGTAATTTTATATTTGATATAGTGTAGATGGGTATATTGATATATTAGTACGTATATTTTTAACTCTACAACTAAACTATTCCCTGAAATAAATAAAGTCTAGAGCTATAGGCCTAAGTCAAGCCAACCCACATTGTATAGCCTCCATACGGAAGTGTCTACAATCATAGTTGTCGCGCTACTTAGATGGTGACATTTGGTAGGAGGATCTCATAATTAAGTGTCTTATAAAGAGAGTTTCCCTTGTCTTTTCAAAAAAAAATATGTAGAAAACGTTTTATTTCCTATTTTGATAAATTATTACATAATATTATATCTGACGAATACGCAATTTTTCATAATTTTATTGACGACTAACATTCTCCTTAAAAATCGCGCAGAAAAAAATATTATGAACCATTGTAAATTTTATATAAAATTTTTGGATTCAAATCATATCTAAAATCTTGAGAATTTTTAGTGTTTGTCGATTTTGTCTATAATCCACATAATGGAATCGCCTGTCAATTTTCTAGTCTCTAATTTGTGACGAAGTTGTGCTATATTTATAATCCACATATTAGGGTAGGTAAATGTGTATCTATATTTATAAAGGTCGAGATTTGTTAATCCTGTGGATGAGTGTTGTTTTGAGTATTTTGTGTTAAGTGGGGGCACATAACAACATTATATTGGCTTGCACAATTTAACACGCAAAAATCGAACATGTGATCTCATCCTTTAATTTTCATTCTAATTCGTGAGTAATGATCCGAATGCAAATCCAAACTGCGAACCATATACTGCCCAATGATTTAGAAGTGTAGATGATATTTGGATTTATAAAACACTAATCACATCAATCACAATATATTTTCAATGAGATAATTAATTTAGGAAAACGTTACAACTCTTTAATTTGTCATGACCAAGAGTGTTCGGTACGGTATATCATACTATTTTTTCCATATCGATAAGGTTCGGTATAGAAAAACATACCGTTATCGTACCGATCATTTTGGTATATTGTAATTCATTATACCGAAAGTTCGGTATAAGCAAATTTCCATACTGTTGCCATACCTCACTTTGGTATATCGAAAAATTAAGGTATAACGAAATTTAACGGTATACCGTAAACTTAGTTTATGTTTTTTTTTATAAAAAAAGTAATTAAAGTCATTAATATTATTTTTTAGTAAAATTAATTAATCTATATATTTTGTATGAATTTATTAATATTAACGGGATAATGTTTAAAAAGTTAAAAAATATAAATTATTTATACATATCATTATTTAATAGATAAATCAAGTAATGTGATTTAAATTATGAATTTATGATAGTATAACATTAAGATTGTTTGATATAAGTAACATATTTGTAATAATTTATAACCAACATTTGTGCACTCTTTTCTACAAGATATTTGCAGTATGAAGTGCGTTATACGGTATACCTCGATATGGAAAATCTTATACTATTGTCGTACCAGAAAACTTCGGTACATTATGATATCGTATCGAAAATTACGGCATAATAAAAATTCGATATCTTCGATATTTTTTCAATAAGGTATGTTCGGCATACCAATTTTTTGATATATCATAACACCCCTAGTTGTGACATGGTAAAAGTACGAGGTTTGAACCGGTGCATCGCGCGTGCATGGGAAGAATGTGAGAATTTTCTCCACATTCAAGAAGGGCCTACGTAATAATTACGTGGGCCCATTTGATTTTCTCGAGGACTTGAGAAAGGGTATTGTATTGATCCGGTGGGGATCTTCTGGCTCAAATTATGAGAAAATCTACATAGTTCATCAATCAAGTGGTGTCATGTGTGTATTCAAAGTCAAACAAATAATATAATATTAAGCTACATGGCCACCAACACACACATGACACCACCTGCTTGATGGGCCATGTAGTGGTCCTTTTAATTTTGGGCTAGAAGATCCCGATCGATATCGATCAAGGGCGAGTTGGACTAAAAATCTTGATAAGACATCACGATCTCTTTCTGTATTTAAAGTACTCTGTCCGTCCCATAGATATATTCTACTATCTTTTCGACGTAGTTTTTAAGGAGAGTTGTTCATGTGTGTAGAGTTGAATAAAGTTATGGATTCCTAAAAAAAATATTTGCTAAAAAAAACTGGGCTATTTCAATGGGACAGACAAAAAAAGAATACTTGACTAAATCTATAGAACGGGAGGAATATACTTCTTACATGTTAGAATTTTTTATTGAAAATTAGATTATTAAATTAATTAATATATATAATTAATTTAAAGGATGCATTAGTTCATAAGATTTATGGGAAGAATTAAAAGGGCGCTTTGGTTCCTATATGAATGGACACGTTGCTTCATAGAATGAACACATTGTTTCATAAATTAAATGATGAACGAATGTGTTGATTCATAAATATATTAATGAAGGGATATATTGGTTCGTGCCAAGAGGTACTTGGAAGTTGAACAAATGCAACCATTCACAATTCATCTTATTACGAATAGTTGTGTCCATGACGAAGAGTTGTGTCCATTACGAAGAGTTGTGTCCCTTGTGAAGAGTTGTGTGATTGTCTATAAATTAGACAATTTCAATCATTGGTAGACAACAACAAAACCACCAAATATTCCTCTTCTTAATTTATTTATCACTATAATTTCATTACATACATATAGATTAGTTTATATTTTCGTAGTTCCAAAATATCAAGTAGTTCACCAGAATTACGAGAAATAGTGCAACTACTCGTAATTAAGAAGCCGTTGTATCTTGGAGACGAATGCTATAGACCGCTTGCACCGAGTAACGAAGTATTATCGTCTTGCGGAGAAAGAGTCTAACTCTTGCCTCGGCTATCGTTGTAATCGTCATTTCGACACACCCCACAACAACATTACCTTCCATTAGTAACGTCATGTATTATTGATTTGGTTGTTCTATTTAAAATGTCTTGTTTCAAAAAAAAAAAAAAAAGTCTGGACATAAATTAACTTCCAAAAATTGAACAATATGCACCACGAAATGTCACTTTCTTAACCTATGTGTCCAAAAGAAACATGACATTATTAATGGGATGGAAAAAAATACTATTCATTGCACTAATCGACAATTAAAAACTAAACAAGAAGCCTATAGAAGATTAAGAACTTTTCCTAAAAGAGTCCTAGAGAAGATCAAAATACTGCATGTATTAATTATGCGTTAAGCGAATTTTGATTTGGTTGATGGATTTTAATTTGTTTTATATAGAAATTCATAAATCATACAATAAGAAAATAACAATAAAGAAAACAACGTGCAATGAACCTTGACCTGTTTCTCGAGATGGCAAGAATTAGTGCAGTTACGCTTATATATTTTCAATTTAACCTTTCAATATTAATTTTTTTTTATAAATTACCATTGTGCATCTTGAAATTATATATATATATATATATATACCTTGAATATTTGCAACATAGAATAATTCGGTTGAGATCCTTAATTGCCCTCCTACCAACCGGCCGTTTATTAGATGAATGAATAAGTAATCGAATATTCACTCCCTTCCATAGAATGTACCTCCTATTTCATTTTGAAATGTTCCATAGAATGTGTCTTAATTTAAAAAATAATAAATTATTATGAATCTTTTACTTATAGGATCAATTTCTTTATACTATAATTTTACACATAATTTTAACTATCTTTAATAATCGTATTAAAGAAAAAGAAAACACGTTTTATAAAATTGAGATTGAGGGAGTATGATGTTTGATTCTATAATATCGGTTGGTGGGAGAGTTATGTTCTTGTATCGATTAATCAAAACTGAAAAGGTAGTAATAATAAGAAATATTAATTGTCAATGCTTGGATGATAACAAATTAAAAATTATTAATTGCAATTTGCAATAAACCTAATTGTCCTATCTTGAGTTAGGCGTGACTAACATAGTTGTAAATGAAAATGATAGTGAAATGACATCCACAACCCTCCTATAGATATGTCAAACTTGGGTGAACTAGTCATTTCACTAAAAAAGACTATAATATCATTATTAATGATTACCCTAATTAGGATAAAAGTATTTAGAAATCTCTTTCTTTACACGTACCATTTACAGCAAAATATACTACTTCCTCTGTCCCGCCCGATTTGTCTTGTTTATTTTCAGCACGAAGATTAAGATAAATGAGTGATTGTGTATTGATAAGTGAGTGATTATGTGTAAAGATATAGATCCCATAAAAAAAAAGTGGGAGTTTGTATAATAATTATTTTCTATTTTAAGAAATAAGATAAGTCAAGCGTGAAAAAAAAAAAAAAGAAGTCAAGCGGGACGGAGGAAATATGTTATTTGTTATTATTACTCCATTAATAGTCAAATTTAACTTGATTTCCACTGTGAATTTTTTTCAAGATGGAGCTCCGATGGAAGCTCGCCACGTCAGTAAATGGTAAAAACGCCATCGAATGGCGGTCCGCCACGTCATTCAAGAGCTGTCCCCCCAGGAGTTCATAATTTTCCACTAGGCTAAGATTTTCTGTCTGAATAACATCTATGAATACTAAATTTGGTACAATTATTACTTTCTATAAAGCAGTCCGGACTTGAGACACGTCCGTGGCCGGCGGCACAGCACGTAATTTTCAGTCTTTGAGCTTATCGACTTATCGGCCGTTGCAATTTGGCGTTATTCAGGTATATACATTACTCCCTCCGTCTCATTTCACTTGTCTGGTTTCTTTTAGACACGGAGATTAAAAAGAGTAGATGGTTGTTTGTAGATGAATGATTGATTGTGTGTAAAGAGGTAGGCTCCATAAAGAAAAAGTGGTAGGTTGTGTAATGATTATTTTCCTTTTTTACATAACTAATTTTATATACGTTTAATTAATAAAATATTGAATGGATATTATAAAAGTCCAAAATAATGAAAGACTAAAACGTAGGAAAATTCCTGAATTAATGCAGAAAAACTGTAACGGGTAATTAAATGGGCTGTAAACCGATGACAATGAAATGGCCCAGTGGTCCCTGTCATAACTTGATCCAGTAGGGTCCAGTTGTCGACATGGGCCCACAAGGCCCAACAAGCAATAACCTCTCTTTCATCATCAAATTATTCTAAAAGTAAATTATGTTCCTTACAATAGTATGCAAATTATACTAGAAAATGAAAACGGGGGCATAAATTTTTACGTTTATATTGTTTTGTATAAAAAACCAACTAAAAATGTTTTAGTCTACTGAAAATAACTCATATAGGTTAAGAAATTTAAAGTTCGAATAATACTACCAACATTTTAGAAAAGTTTAAAAATTTTGGGTCCCCGAAATTTACGGACCCTTGACGGTCGTCCAAGTTCGCTCACCCTCAAGGCCGGCCATGCATACACTATATACTGATATATTCAATTCGAGTAATTAATTACCTCAAGCCGCATTCCTCATTTCCATCCTTAACTAATACTCCCTCCGTTCCACTCCATTAGTCCAATTTTCCTTTTTGGACCGTTCCACTCCATTAGTCCACTTTCCTTTTTTAATTTAAAATAACACTCTTATATATTCTAGTGGACCCCACTACTTTATACTACTTTACACACAACAAACAACTTTCTTAATCTTCGTGCCGAAAAGAAAGTGGACTAATGAAATGGAACGGAGGGAGTATAAGACATAAACATAGTTAATTAATTACCAAAAACTTATATGTTTTTCCTAGAAATTATAGTACTAACTATTAATTAATTATCTTAACATAAATATATAGCAAGGTAGAAAAAACCTATGTTTTATGGGACAAATTGCTTGTTATGTATAGGACGACGTCGTCTAACCCAAGCATAATCCATTGTGAAGTATTCTGATTTGTTGGGGCTTTCCACCCATTCTCTCCATGTCCCTCTCTTTGTTGCATGCTTAATCGCCACGTTTTCTTCCTTATCAACCTCTTTGTTACCTGAAAATGTAATGTAAAATATAGATTTGGAGAATGAGTAAAAATCGGCTTTGGTCGTATATCGATTTTGGTCTTATAATGTAGTTTTTGTGATTTTGGTACTGCAATTTAACAATACGATTATTTTTTGGTCCCCACCGATAGGGAGTGCACTTCATGCGCTCCTTTTCCATTACCTGACATTTTTTCGACAAGTGTCAAGTGTGTCTAATGTTGTATTACTATTAACCTTTTCAAATTATCGCTAATACACTATATCAAGCAATGGAAAAGGAGTGGGCAAATAACGTGTGATTCCTCGTTACATGAACCAAAATTGAAAATATGCCACATTACCATATCAAAACCGATATTTATTTACACTATATATGAACAAAGTTCAAAAGGTAAAACTATATAAATCTGCATGTGTTAGTTGGAGTTCAAATTACTTTCATTTTTACTTTTGTCTTTTGAAAAGTAGAATCTGAAACTGTTTCCTTGGTAGTAAATGCATAGTTAACTGAGGTTGGTGAGCTACAGAATTACCTTAAAGAAACAACAATTAGAGACATGAAGTCATGAGATTCTGGTTGTAGTAAAATATACAAATGTGGTACAAAAGAATCACATAAAACCAAAATTAGCAGATCTTTCTTGCACATAATTGACTTGATCAGAGGCAGAGGCTGCAACTGCAAGCACAAACGCGACAGCCAAACAGAGTAAGCCTACGACATGACACGACACGACACGACACGACTCTTCCATAATAGAAAACAAAGCAAAGCATAGCTTTCCCACTTCCCCTTTGCTTAATTTATACAGTAGAAAGAAGAGACTCGTGTGGAGAAGAACATACACAAAGCACAAAACTCATAGTTCCAAAACAAGTGAAGAGATAAACCTATATTTTATACTACCCTTTTTAGGGAACTTCACTAGGGTTGAATTTTTTTTTTTTTTTTCACCTACTATTCTGGGACAACAAGTGTATGAGATTCTGACATATCAACCTCAGCTTAAAATGCTAAGTTAGTTTTTGTAAAACGAAACAAGAAAATCCAACTAAAAGAAGAAATGGGCCTAATAAAGTCCCAAAGCAAGAAGATAAAAAATTGTTGCTGCCCAGGATCGAACTGGGGACCTTCAGTGTGTAAGACTGACGTGATAACCACTACACCACAGCAACTTGTTGAGTTGCAAATGTGAACAATTTGATCTCTAATATAGTAATGTTAGAAAAGTGAACATTTGAATAATGCAATGAGGAATCTTGTGCTTGATCGAAAAGTCTACCTGTCCCATAAATAATGTCCATTTTTTCTTTCAGGACCCTTTTCGAAAATAATAAATTATTACACACAACCAACCAATTTTTTTAAGGTCTCACCACCTTTACTCACAACCAACCACTCTTCTTAAATCTCGTGCCCGAAAAATAAGGGACATTATTTATGGGACGTAGAGAGTATATATTATCGAAGCAAAAAGTTGAAGAACACAACGAAAACGAACGCATGATAATTCGTGTTTGGACTTGGGTGACTGTTTTGTTCGTATGGATACGAGTATGGCTACTAATCATGTTTTGTTCGTAAAGGAATACTGGAATGAATTTCTGGCCATGATAAATGCTATTATATATTGCGGTTGTTCTCAAAGTGTAAGTTGTGGAGGTTGATGAGATGAAGTAATGTTAATTTATCAATAACTTGTTAATTTATCTGTAATTTATTTTGCAACTCATATGGTTATGGAATGTTCATTAATCATATTTAATAATTATATGGAGTTGTGTATATTAATAATTTTTTTTCAAATAATTCATTTAATTTACCAGCCTTGAGATATGAAAATAATAATGTTTTATATAACACAAATTTTTAGATCGAGGACCCAAATTTATAGCGCGTTCTTAAAGGGGGAAATGACACAAATAGTCATCGTCAAATCAAAATAGCAGAAGCTGCCACTTCTAATTAAAAAATGCAGCAGTACCCATTCAGACAATTTTGTCCATACTACGCACAATCAGCAATAAAGTTGTACCTTACTTGTTGTGCCAGATAAAAGCTGAGTTGAGAGGATGAGTTGGCCGACAAAAACCTACTGCCGGGTTGCTTGGGAAGGCGCGAGGGACTGCTAAAGTGCAAATTCCCACGTCCTGCCCTCCTACTAACTTGCTGACCTACGCACCTGATGCTTGACAGATTCCCCACACCATGCATGCAGAACAAACATCAATTGACATCCGTAAATTAGGATTTTTGATCATAAATTTTTTGTCTCTCTCTCTTTTTTCAATGTTATCCATTTCTGTTTTTTTTCCCGACCGAAATGATGGGTTTTCTTTTTCTCCATTTGCGTATTTTCTCTCCAATTCTGGTTATCCGACTCGTACAAATAATTAGGATATTCCGATTATCCATTAAAAATGTATAAAATAGGAAAATAAATAGGGATTATTCTTAAATTAAAAAATGATAATATTTTGGATAAACAATAGGGAATGATTTTTTCCAAAAAATCAAATCTATTAAACAAGAAAATACGTACAGATTTATGGATAAGATATTGTTCTATAACATATTTCATAGATTATATATTCCTAATAAATAAATTAAAAAATTAGAATGCATATCTATAATTTTATTTTTGAATGAAATCAATCCCTTAAAAGAAGGGATTTAAACCGAATTTTTAGAAAATTTAGACTACATTAAAGACAAAGTGGAAGTGAATTGTCGTCACACCACTAACACCACTTCCACCAACATTTATTTTCCCTTACCGAACTCTTATCCCTTTTTTTTACAAGCTCCATAACTTCATTGTAAGTTTAGAAACGACATTTACTGTAACTTCACTACATAACTTCAACACTTATTAATATATATTAAAATATTAAAAAATATATATTTGAATGTATTAATACATTTTATTTTAAATTGAAGTATAAAACTAATTAAATATAGATTTACATATTAATATATTTTATTTTAAATTTATTTTTATTATAATGTAGTATATATTTTTTTAATATAATATATTTAAATATATTAGTACAGATTTAAATATTAATATATATATATATATAATATTATTAATATATTTTAAGTATTAATATATTTTATCTTAAATGTTTATCAATATAATAGAATAATACATTTACATATATTTAAATATATGAAATATACAGTTGAATATATTTTAATTTATTAATATATTTGATCTAAAATTTATTTTTATTATAATTTAATATATTTTATTATAATATAATATATTAATACAGATTTACATATTAATATATCTAAAATAGTGTTTATATATTTTAATGTATCAATGTATTTTATTTTAAATGTTTATTAACATATATAATAGATTTAAATATATCAATACAGATTTAAAAATTAAAAAATTTATAAAATTCATCTATATATTTTAATGTCTTAATATATTTTATTTTAAATTTATTTTTATCATAATATAATTTTTATCTCTGTTAAAAGATATAGTATTATAATACATACTAGATTCGCTACTGCTTGTAGAGAACTATATATCTCTGTAAAATATGTATTTTATACATACTAGATGTATTATAATACATACTAGAAGACTATATATCTCCGTAATGGATATAATGTTTCAATACGTACTAGATTCTTAACTTAGAGTAGGATCATTTATGTCTCTATAAAATATGTGTTTTTATACCGATTTATATTTAATACAGAGATATACGAGTAAATGATAGAGAACTAGTATGATTTTTTTGATATTCCGTTCATGCAGAGGCCATGGTCTTTTGTGAGGTATGCAGCCAGATCGGCTAAGCTTCAAATGATTCATTACAAGTTGGATGTTATCCCACTCATTCGAGATATGCTTACGACACTCGATGGCTTGACCCTCTATCTGCAATTCTGTGAGACGAGCTCTTTCGGGCATTTAATGGAATGAGAGGGGAAGGTCAGTGCAAGCAAAGCCCTCCATCAACTAATGTGCCATGAGATTTGGTAGGACGAGGATGAAGCAATTCAAATTTGGTTCCACATTACATATCGCAATATCAAGTGTGGTCCTGAGGTATTCGCTCCGGTCTCGGGTTGATGTTTGTGTGTTCGACATTTGATCCAACACTCGATCATGATGCTTCAACGGTCCATACAAGGGCACTATTTTGTGGCTACCGTAGATTGAAAATATTTGAGTTGGAGGACATTTTCAGAACACACACGGTGAACGGCGCTTCGGCAGCCGACTACGTGAAGGTTGCAAATATTTTGATGTTGCACCTATTTGTCTTGGGTGTTCCGAGGCCGAGACTAATTGATGACTTCGTTTGGGTACTAGTGGACAAGTTAGATGTATGGAAAAACACCTGTTCCGAGGCCGAGACTAATTGATGACTTCGTTTGGGTACTAGTGGACAAGTTAGATGTATGGAAAAACACCTTTGAGGTGTGTATTCATACCAGACCCTTGAGGTGTGTATTCATACCAGACATTGCTTCACTACAAGCATTTCATCTCGCACACTCTAACAGGATGCAAAGTGTCGTATGTATTCAGCGGAGCAGTATGGGCCTCACAAGTATGGGTGTACAATTGCATCCCGGAATTTGAGAGGATTTGTGTGGACTTAGTTAATCCGAATGCACTTCCACGTTGAGGTGGAGATTTCCCACAGTGAGAGGAAACTTCGTTGGATTCTTCGATGATCAGGTAATATCTCTACGTATACTTTATATTTCGCTGTATAATAATAGTAAAACAAAATCAATAATATAATGCTCTTCCACTGTAAGGAACTATTTATCAACTATTATTACATAATAAGTAACTCTATCATGAAATAGTTCTCTCTATTTACTATATATTTCTATGTATAAATATAATTATTATAATAAATAAGGACATAAGATGAAACTATGGAATAATACGTTGTGTACTAATTTATGATCATACACTCATGTATCTATGTGTTTTTTACCTAGTTGGAATGCAGAACGATGATAGAGGAAGATGCGGAGCTGTCGAAGCCGTACTATATGAGTATTTGCATGGCGAGCCACTTGGTGTGTCGTACAGGGAACTGGTAGTCATACAATTTGTATCCGAGCACACAAGAGCGACGGACGTTCCTCGTCCACGCGGCCCGGTAACACCCCACTCCCCGCCTGCCTCACCCTTGTCGTGCAAAGACGCTCCAGACGAACAAAGGGAAAAGTCTCAGCCACTTCGGATTGGTCTAGTAGTCTTGATTAGGGGTGTTCGGTACGGTATACCGTACTATTTTTCTCATACCGCATACTGTACCGATAAGGATCAGTAAGGAAAAAAACATACCATTACCGTACCGATCATTTCGGTATACCGTAGTTCGGTATAGAAAAAATCCACACCGTTATCATACCGCTCTTTCGGTATACCGTACCGCACTTCGGTATACCGAAAAATCAAGGCCTACCGAATATTTAACGGTATAACGTAAATTTAATCTATGTTTTTTATAAAAGACAATAAAGTTATTAATATTATTTTCCAATAAAATTAACTAATCTATCTATTTTGTATGAATTTATTAATATTACGGGTTAATATTTATAAAGTTGAAAAATATATTTTTTTATACATTTCATGATTTAATAGATAAATAATGTGACTTTATGTCAAATAAAGTTATGTCATTTAAGTGAATTTATGATATAACATTAATATTGTTTGATATGAGTGACATATTTGTAACAACCCGTGTTCAAAAATTGTAACCAACATTTTTGCACTATTTTCTACAAGATATATGCGGTATGAACTTCGGTATGGAAAATCTCATACCGTTACCGTACCGAAATTTCAGTATGCGGTATACCTCGGTATGAAAAATCTCATACCGTTACCGTACCGAAAAAATTTCGGTACGGTATGATACCGTACCGAAAATTACGGTATACCGAAAATTCGGTATCTTCGATATTTTTTCGGTACGGTATGTGCGGTATACCGATTTTTCGGTATACCGTAACACCCTTGATACTCAAAAAATGACTCCCCGAGTATTTAAACTATTTTTTCAAATATTGTTTTAAATTATAATTTTTAATAAAATTTTTTCATTATTTTTTTTCAAATAAATTTTTTGGTAATTAAAAATCTTAAATATAAAATGATATTGTTCTTGTTCATTCTCCAAGTCTAAGCGAGTGAGGTAGAGAGGTTGGGTACATGCTTCTCGTGATACGATTGTCAATTGTGGAAGGTGAGGTAGATCTTCTCGTGTAGATTCTTCTCACCTAAAGCGTGAGCAGATAAGGTAGATGTTAATTTATATATAATTTATAATGTTAATTTATATGAGTATAATTTATTTCATACCTCATATGCTTCTAAAATGAGTTATGAGTTTTATTCGTGTGTGATCAATTGTGTATATCATTCTATCCTAATAATTCATTTAATTTATCACTCTTAATAATAATGAAGAGTAGTATCATCCATTTCTTTAACAAGTATAATTGTGGCATAATTTAGATATGCAAATACTAAGTTTTTATATAACCCCAATCCTTCGAATTAACGACTGAAATTGATATGATTTGCTGAGTCTTATACTTTATTTTGTATATTTTTTTACGAGTTCATATTATTCTAAAGTATTCAATACAACTTAAGTTCCATTCATACAACTCTAAATACTTCAATGACCAAGTTTCTAATTGCGTAGTGCGTCCTCATTGCCTGACTTGTGACATAATTCAGGACAAATAAATATCATTATGAGCCTCCTTAATTTTTGGCTATTAATATTCTGGAACCAGAAGCCTTGGTATATATGGATACAAATGGGATTCTTGGCTTGCTGATTCTTCTTGTTGTAGATATGTTGGTGTGTTTTTAGTAGCCATATTTTCTATGAACAACTTTGTTTGTATGATCGTCTACTATATAAAGCATCTTTTCAACATTGATTATGATTTGTGTTGCGTGATTTTTTATAAGGTTAGGTTCGCATTGTTTTGATTTGTCTCCTATCTTTAATATATGGATGTCTCTTCTTAATCATAAAGGCCCCTCAATGAGAGTCAGACTTATAGTTTGAACTAATACTACAGTAGATGAGATACTTCTTTCTAGTATTTTCTTTAGGAAAAATCCAAAAAATTCCCATTGTTATATATTACCTTAGAATATATATATTTTTTAATTAAAATCTAGATATACACTGCCATAGGTCAACATCAATTTTAATTTTTTATTCTTCTAACTTTATATGAACAATATAAAAAGCTCAAAAACTTGTAGCAAAAAGTGAACCAAAAGAAGGTGACAAAATAACATAATAGAGAACAAGTTAAGAAGTAAAGTCCAAATTTATATAAATGCCATTAAATGTATTATACTCTTACCATACAATTACGATGCAATAATATGTATTTAATGAGATGAGATTATCTTAGAGATGATAATTGGAATGGACCCGACCTGCCCCGCCTTATGATGGGGGCGAGGTTATACCTGCACCGTAGAAGTACGGGACAGTGCGGACCCAATCTGCGTGGGTTCGGGATGGGTCCGGTCCAATTTCTCTACTCGCCCCTTCCCACTCAGTTCCGTTTCGGACCCGCATTATTAATTTTATTATGTAATCTTATTTTATGTTATGAATTTTTTTTGTTCTTTAATTCATACTCTTAGATACTAATAGATGACAACTATAATAAGAAAATCCAAACAAAAATGCTTCCACCAACGAAAATTAACAATTAAAAAATAAGATAATTCAAAATTAGCAATTGAAACCGCACCAATGGGTCTGGAGCCGGGTAGATCCGCCCCGTGCGGGTTCGGGGTTGGTTCTGAGTTTCTGAACCCGTACAGGTCTGGGTTCGGATCTAGGTCTTTGAGTCCAACTTGCGGGGCGGGTCCGGGTACTATACTACCCAGCCCGACCCGCAAAATTATCATCTTTAGATTATATGTTCAATTAATCCCTGTTCAATTGGTGTTTGATTCAAAGTTATATAGTTTTGAATTAAATCCGTTTGATTCACTAAATGTAAAGCTGTAAAGAGGGATGATAAAATAAATAATTAATTAAAGAGTGTAATTTTTTTAAATTCAAATGGGAAATGTTGGGAAAAGGAAAACATATTTCTTAATCGACACAATTTATTCATCCAATTAAACCAAGAAATGCAGACAACCATGCAGCTTTAAGAAGATCAAATTAAAGCACTAGTCCAGTTCCAAACAACTTCTCCTTCATAATCCCATCAAGTCTCTCAGCCATCTCATTAGACAAATACTTTTTCCATCCACCAACAACTCCCTCACGAAAGAAATGCTTATTCTCCACCCCAATCCCCAATCTCCCACTCCTATTAACCTCCATACTACTCAAACTATCAAAACTAGTCAATTTCAATATCTTCTCCACCACCCCCTCCTCCTCTTCCTCCTCCGAGAAACCGCACTCCAAGAACTCCGCCATGCGCTGCAGCTCCACCGCCCCCTCCTCCTTCACATCCTCATACTTAACAAACAAAACCCTCTCCGAACTCTCCCTACTCTCCCTCCAATACCCCAACACATGCTCCCAAAACGGCCCGTACCCGACCACCCCTCCACAAAACCTCTCCAACGCATCCTCCATTTGAAGATCTCCATCTTCCGGCAACCTCAACTTGTTCATGAAGTGCCAAAGCGACACGAAAGTGTCCTTAGGGTTTCTACAAACGTACACAATCTTCCCTTTATCCGTAAAAGACTTAGGTAGAGTAACATAAGGCATGTGAGTCGAGAAGAACCTTCTAGAAGTCTGATTAGGGTTAGGTTTAGGGATTTTGTTATCAGCATAAAGATTGATCTCTAAGCTGGGAACCAAATCATGTGGATTGGTAGACCGGAGAGGATGATCTTCCGACTCGACCGGATACTCTTTTCGGTTGAGTAAGGTGAAGATGATGGCTTTGAGCCATGTGGTGCCGCATTTGGGGTAGGTGACGAGGGCAATATCGGAATCTTGGACTTGGAAGTTTTTTTGGCATGAGATTACGGCTTGGAGATGGTCGGGTTGGAACCAGAAGCCTTGGTGTTGATACAAGTAGGATGAATCGAACCAACCCTTTTGTGTGGGGAGGGTGGAGATTAACTCTTTGCATTCTTCGCCTAATGCTTCTTCTAGTTGCAGATATTTTGGGATGTCTCCAGTCGCCATAATTTCTTTCTTCGTAGCATCTAATTAATTAACCACCGGTCCACTATATATATATATATATATAAAATAATGGTATTTATTTTTAATATTGGTTAGATTATTTCTTGTCTACCAAGAATATTTAGATAAGTTGTCTTTTTCTAAATAGATGACAGTCCGTGCCGTGCAAGTTAAGTGGATGTGCTTTCTTAGAATGGTCATTCTTGTCGTATAAGACAACGGGGTGGATCATGGCTAACCATGTGGCCCTAATGGACAAAAAAGAACGATTATTATTTTGGGTGGAAAATAGCATTACTCAACTAGCACTTTCTATCATACTCCTCGCGTCCTATTTTAAATGTCTGATTTCCTTTTTCGCCGAGTCCAAATTATGTGTCTGTTGCCTATTTTTCCTAACTAATTAAATATTGTACACTAACTTTAACAAGCCTAGTTAACGTAATAATATGTAAAGAGACTATTATATTCAAATTTTTTTATAACAAATATAATTATATTATTATAATCTTTTAGTAATTTATATTAATTTGCTCACATTTTGATACCAACATTTATTTTGACATTATGGAGAAATGAATGAAACTTTAATATCTATTAATTCTTTTATTAATTTGCATCAACGTCCCATTATACGACGGTTAAAAATGATAGCTCGGTAGTACTTGAATCATCTTTTAATGAGTTGAATACCGATGGACCTAACCATCAACGGTAAGTAGATGGTCATCACACCTAATTGCACCAGCCGAGAATTGAACCCGGGTTTGTACTGTGGCAGGGTACTATTCTACCACTAGACCACTGGTGCTTAAAATTCTAAAATAGTTCAGAAGTATTATCGTCCTAAAGTAGTTTAAGAAAATAATCTATCAATATGCCACGTAAAACAAAATAATATTAGTAAAATTGCAAAAATTGTGTAGAAAAAGTTAAATTACTGAAAGTTAAATAATCTATGAATTTTTTAAATCTCATGCTGAATAATATATATTACTTTTTTAAATGCTCATGCCGAAAATAGAAATGGACCGCAAATACCGATTAGTGATTGAGTAATGAGCAAACTTGGGCCACCTTTTAACAGTATATCCTCCAACTCTAAGCGGAAGTGGGTGCTTTTAATGGATCTAACTTTCTTACAGTAAGCATATTGGGCTTGTTAAAGTCCAAAAAAACTAGATCTCATTATTATTATTATTGTAATTTTTCAACAATATTGTTTACGATTCAAGTCAGATTCTCATTATTATTTTATATTTAAAAAATATGTCATCCCGTGTTATGCATGATCAGTGGTTCTGCTTTAGGCGTGTTTTGGATAGCTTATTGAAAACAACTTATACCTGAAAGCTGCCTTGAAAAACGAAATGTGTTCGGGAAATGCAGCTGCTAGAGTCAACTTCTCTACTTCCCCTCTAAATAAGCTGATTTTTGTAAGCTGCTATCAGTCAGCTTATTTCAACATCTTATCATTAATATTACTTTTTAAGATAAATTTATCTTCAATAAAATTAATTAATTCTAAAATTACTCATAATCCAAAAATTAAAACAATAATCCTTATATTTATCTTGTTCAAATATTTTAAATTTAATACACATTTATACATTATATTATATATATAATTTCTTGATTACTCTGAAATGTTTAATATTCTATAGTGTAATCAATAGACTAATATATAATAATAAATAAATATTATACTCCCTCCGTCCCACAATTTTTGTCCCTTATTCCTTTTCGGGATGTCCCACAATTCTTGTCCCCTTACTTAAAATAGCAATAAATTACTCTTAACCCTTTTAATTATGCTCATCTAATTACACAATTACCTCACTAATTAATCTACCATTTTTACAACATTAACTACTACTACTCCTTTTCTTACATCTATACTCACACACCCACTTTCTATAATTGCTCGAACCCTATATCAACGCCTCCTTCTTCATCTTCTTTCTGCTCTAACCACAGATCTCGCCGCCATAGTCGAAATGATGAACAAAGAGCCAAGATCCGGCCTCTCCCCATCTCAAAGCCGCGAATGTGTCCATTCAACTTCCGATTGTCGAACTTCGACGGCTTCCTTGACCGTTACGAGCGACTCAGTCGGCGCCGCTCACACCGCGCATGATGAATCCGACCCGATCTACGAGTTTACATCCTCGGCAACAAGTACTACGGATACTACGCAAGCGGTGGAGAAAGTACAAAAAGCCCTAATTTTACGAGCGGTGAGGCGGTAGCCGACGGCGGCGAGAGTGAGATCTGCTCTGGGTGGAGTCAATGCTCGAATTCATTGGTCGATTTTCCTTACTCGGCCTCCTGCAGTCCAGATACCGAAAGCCAATTCCATGGGTTCGATGAGTCGAGCCCTAACAGCCTTATTTCAACGCCGGCTATGATCCCTACGGCAGGAGACGCCGTGGCCGGCAGAAAACGAAAGCCAATGTTATGGCTACAATGAGTCTAGCCTCGACAGACCTTATTTCGATGCCGGCTATGATCCCTTACGGGAGGAGCCGCCCTACAGTCCAGATACCGAAAGCCAATTTCATGGCTATTCGGACTCCTGCCGTGACCGACCTTATTTCGACGGGGGATACGATGCTTTACGGATGGATACGCCATGTATTCCCGAAAGTCAAAGCCAAGGCGACAAATCTAGCTCTAATCTGCCGGATTGGGTGAGATCTTTCCCTGTTTCTATTATGTCTTTAATACATCGATTGCATGTTGTGGAAGATGAGGTTATCTTGGTCTAAAATGATAATACCCTGCTCACTTCTTGTTTAGGTGGAACATATCAGTGAAATTCAAACCTTTAAAATTGAGATATGTTCCTTAGGTTGTATGTTCTGTCAATTAATTGATTAGAAACTCCTTGTTGTGATGGTTGCTGTTATAAGTGATTGTTTATTGTTGTTCTGCTTGTAGATCACTCTTGGTTAGATAAGGCAATGATAGTTGTTCTGCTTGCTCACTCTTGGTTAGATATGGCATTGATTGTTGTTCTGGTTGCTCACTCTAGGTTATTCTAGTTATGTCTGAAAATAGTTTATTTAAAAACCAATAAGATTAACTATACAAAATACATTAGTTAATATGTATTATAGACAGATGTTACAATCTGTTTCACAGACAGATGTTATACAAAATACTAGTACTAGTTCTTTATAAATATGTTTCACAGACAGATTTCTATACCAAAAAAATTAACTGTAACCACATTATAACCTCAACCTAGTCCACAACTCCTCTAGCCCTTCTTCACAGCCATTCTCCAACATATAGGTTATGCTCTCCCTTACCAAATCTGGAGAAACTTCCAAGTCTATAGGAAGTTCATTCTGTCTGAGCAAGGCATCTTTTCTCATATGAGGAATTCTGTAGGTATTATGCCCCTTAACATTCATTATCTCCACCATACAACATTGCAAGCTTAAGAAAACCTTATTCAAGGTCATAGAGGACAATTGAACATATGAACAAGACACTGCATTAATTAACTCATCAACATTGGTGCACTCGATTCTATTTGGATGCTCGGATTGCCCTAAACCACCCAAGATCATTGACATTCGTGTCGGGTGAATTGGGTGGTTCTTTGCCTACAATTCTTATGTCAAAGCCCTCTATTGTTCTTTGTTGCCTTAAAGTCTGGATCACTATCATTGATATGTGACCGGGCATTGTCCTGCTGTATGAATATTGTTTTATCTGCTGCATGAGGCCATTTAGATCTAATTGCAGGGAGTATCTGTGGTAAAAAAAAAAAAAAAAAAAAATCAAACCCGTAAAAATTGATCTTTCATAGTATGGATTTAATAGGTTGTTAATCATGCACATGTGTTATAGATTACCTCATTTCTTTGCCATTGCATTATCTTTGGCGAGTAATCTATTTAGAATTCGGATTCTAGGTAGAATGCGAATTTAGTACTCTGTCATGCCATCTTTGGAATTTGATATCCAAAGATGCAAACTTGTTAACTGTTTGTTTGTACAAACAATACAAGGACAATTACAACATTATTGTACAGACACTAGTTAGAATCTGAATTGAGATTCAGGTTATGACTTCTAGGTTTAAATACCTAGAAGTCTAATTCAGAAAACTTGTTAAATTACATCATATTGATCTACTTTGCAGAGTCTGCTTTGCATACCTGACTTATGATACACTCTTTAATCACCTGCTTTGTTATGGATTCAATAGGTTTAGTCTCCAAAGTTCCTTTACTTCGATTTTTGCTTCCTCTGACAGTTGCAACCTTATGTGTGAAGGGAAAAATCCATATTTTGCCATCAAACTGAACAACACCATCTTCTGCAAATATAGGCCTAGCAACTGCACACATGAACATCATTTTCTGTATGAATTTTTTGTTCTGGCAGGACCTATGTGGCTCCATCTCTCGTAGGAGTTAGATAGTATACGTGTGCGGACCTTACTTAGATAGAACCACTTTTCATCTATGTGCATCGTGTTTTGCATACTCTTGAACTGAATGTTTTGCATGACTGTATTATACTCAAGTGACTGAAGTGAAAATTGTAACCTTTCTAATTGATTTTCTATTGTCAAGAACGACTTTATTGCACTAGAGTGAGCTTTGATTAGACCATTTTTTACCCATCTCCACACCGTTGATTTGCTGCAGTTGATGCCATTTGCTAGCTTCCTTATAGTGCCTCTCTTCTGCACACTCAACCTGTCTATTGCTTCTAAATCGATATGCACTGTCTTCTTATGTTTTGCATTTTTCTTTTTCGACTGTAAGTACACTGCTTGCCCCTGATTTCTTTGTTCTTTCGCTTGCAGCCCCACAACCGGCCAACCGTCTTCGGACAACAACTGAACTTCTTCGCAGCTGCAAGCTTGATGCCTCTGGTGGGTTTACCGTTGCTCTCATTCTGCATAATCCATTGAATTATGCCATTTCTCTCATCTAATGTTAAATCTTTCCTCATTTAGAATGCTCTGTTTTGGTAGTGGATGAATTAGTATGCTCTGTTTTGAATCAGATGCTTGTATATATAGAGAAACTGAAATGGGAGGGAATTTTGAATGGATTTTGGCTCCATTTGCTAATTTTGGAAAATGCTTGGAGCGGCTCTATTGTGGCCGTGTCTTTCTTCTTGTTTATTTTGGCTCCATTTGCTAATTGTGGCCGTGCCTTTCTAATTGTTTATTTTCGGTCAGCATAAATTGAAATTTTGGTGTTACGCAATTTTCGATTAATTTATTGCATCGAATTAATTAAACAGGCAATAAATTATCAACAAAAGTATTGCAGCATGAAATTAAACACTATGAAATTCTAACATAAAAATGTGCATAATAGAAAATTATGCTTATTGTATGAAACATTAATTCCATTCAAATTAAAGAAGAGAGAGAAAATAAAACAACCCACTAATTGTGAAGGGACCCACACAACTAACACCATTAACAACTCTCCTTAATTCCAGTGCCGGAAAGAAAAGGAACAACATTTGTGGGACGGAGGGAGTACTATTTTATGATAATTATAAAATAAGTTATACTCCCTCCGTCCCATTTCACTTGTCTTGTTTCTTTTGGGCACGGAGATTAAGAAGAGTGGGTGGTTGTGTGTAAATAAGTGTGTGATTGTGTGTAAAAAGGTAGGCCCCACAAAGAAAAAGTGGTAGGTTGTGTAATGATTAGGCTTCCTTTTTTGGAAACTGCCAAGTCGACGAGGGACAAAAAGGAAAACTAGACAAGTCGAATGGGACGGAGGGAGTAATAAATATTTATAAAATATTTAGATTATATAATTTTTATTAATATTTCAAATAATTTTTTAATTTAATAATATTAAAAATATAATAGATTTTTATTTAAAAATTGAAATAAGCTACTAACATTCTAATTTTTCAAACACTTTATACACTTTCAGCAGCTTTCATAATTTATTTTACAAACACTTCCAAATTATAAAATAAGCTACTTTCAGCAGCTTTCAGTCACTTTCAACACTTATAAATAAACTTTAATTACTCCAAACACCCCTTAATTTTCGGAATGGCCCCTTAAATAAGATTTAATTATTTTTGTGAACGTTAAGAACCTGCAACATTTTCTTAGAGATGTGACATGTTATCAAAACGGACCCATCTCAAATCTCAATGACGTATCATTTATATATTATTTTATACTTTTGATTATTATATTTTACTAGCTCTATCTCAGTCCCATTATAAATAATTCGTATTTCTTTTTCTATTATTTCATTAAAATGACTAGGGGTGAAAATTGATCGGATATTATCCGCCCGATTCGGAATTGGATTCGATCGGGATCAAATTCGGAGAGCAAATCTAATATCCGGTCGGATACGGGTTCGAATTCGGATAGCCTAAATCGAATACGGATTCGAATCGGATTTCACATTATTCGCCCGCATTCGATATTTTCCGTATTTAATAGGATATTTCCCGGATTATGAATTCGGATATTTTCCGAATTATTTAATAATTAATTTTTTAATATAATAATAAATTATGATTAAGAAAAGCTATTGAAAAAAATATTAAGTGCATCTATGATTATTGTTAGGTATTTTATGTTGAATTTTGGAATTTTTTCGTACTTTCTTGATCTTAAAAATTATGTTATTCATAATGGGTAGTATTTTAACTATAGATTGCACTAAAACTTTTATTAAATATTGTATACATGATTTTTTTATGTGTTGCAATCATAAATAGATGTTTATTTATAAATCATATTATCCGATTATTGTTATTCGAATTCGATCCGAATTCGTCATATATCTGCCCTGTATTCTTATCCCGAATATTCAGAATCCGTATTCGTATCCGGCCTTCCCGTATTTGACTCCGAATTCGAGAAAAAAATATGAGACAAAATATGAGAAGATCACTATTCGTCCGTATTCGACCCGTTTTCACCCCTAAAAATGACTCATACTTTAAATAATATTATTATTACATAATTTAGTGGAACTCACTGCATTTTGCCCTATTATACTCCCAAAACGCAATTTTTAATTATCATGCGAAACGTTTTGAACTAGTAATAACTGGAAAGAGGTGAGCGACAGAGGGAGGGACACGGCAGGGGAAATTGGACCCTCTGAACATTTAAAATTATCAAATGTTATCGTTATGAAGGTATAGTTCCATCTCATGGCCAAAAAATGTGTTTCTTTTACTTTATAACTCTAAATAGTCATTTTCTTTTTTCTCTTAACTGAATAACAACATTACTACGAAAGATATTTACAAACACGTGATTAGGTGGCGAGGAGGATGTCGGAATCTTGAACTTGGAAATCTTTGTGACGTGAGATTATAGCTTGGAGATGATCGGGTTGGAACCAGAAGCCTTTGTATTGATACAAATATGATGAATCGAACCAACCCTTTTGTGTGGGTAGGGTGGAGATTAAGTCTTTGCATTCTTGGCCAATTGCTTCCTCTTGTAAATATTTTTGGATGTTTTGAGAAGCCATATTTAATTTTATGTGTTGTTGGAAAACTTTGTTTGTAGCATCTACTATATATAGCAATGCACCAATAACATATATTCTCACTTCTACATAAGTGGTTGATCTAGTGTTCAACCCGAGTTGATTTAAATTAATAATACACTATATATAGCAATACATCTTTAATTTTCATTGTTGATTATGATTAATTTCTCGTGTTTCACGTTTTTATTTTTTTATAATGTGTCAGCAAACCGTGTATTATTTGGAATGGCCCCTCAATTATTAAGGGCAACAATATAATTATTTATCATCATCGAAATGTTGAAATATCACTGGGTCCGAGCATATCCAAAAAATCTGAGAAGATAAGAAGTAACCATGCATAACCACTAGTTTTGGCTTTCCTCTATTATTGGAGGATGACTGGTGAAGGAAACTAACTCTATATGTGCTTTATTATTTCAATTACTTGGATCTTCCTTGTACTGAATTAAGAATACCCAGTGCGCACCGAAGGTAGCGGCTGAGGGTTCCACGAATAAAAAAAAATGCTGGATTTGGTGTCACTTTCTAAAGTTATACCCCCAAATAAACAAACATTTGCATATACTCACTCCATCCATTATTTCTAACTCATTTATTTTCCAGACGAGAATTAAGAAGGTAGATGATAAATTATGAGAAAAAATATATGATAAAGTAGGAGAGACAATATAATTGAGATAATAAGAGAGTAAATGATAAAGAATGAGAGAGATAATGATAGAACAGATAAAGTAGGAAAGAGAAAATGAAAATGTAGGAAAAAATAAATTCATCTTTTGCTAAATTGAGACCAAGTAAAAAACAATGAGATGTCCCAATTGTTAAAGCTAGTCAGAAATAATGGGACGGAGGGAATATATGTTATTTATGATTTATTATTTAATTACTCTAGTTATAGACTTTTAACTCTTCAGACTCACCAATTATAATTTTATAAACTTAAGAACAATTTTATATAAACACACAAATATAAACGGAGGGAGTATATGTTATTTATGATTTAATATTTAATTATTATTTATGATTTAATATTTAATCATTCTAGTTATAGACTTTTAACTCTTCAGACCCACCAATTAAGATTATAAACATAAGAACAATTTTATGTAAACACACAAAACCACATTTGGGATTCTTAAAGTAAAATTAAGATCAAATAAACAAAATCCTCATTATTACTCCATGATAACAACAAAATTAGTTCGATTTCCGGGATTTGAACCCGGGTCTCTCATGTGAGAGATGAATATCCTAACCAACTAGACCGGATTTTTTGACTTTTTTGTAAGCTTTTATGATTTTTCTAGGAATAATACTCTTGAAATTCAAAGCTCACAATGGCTGGAGCAAGATCTGAACTTCGTACTGAGGCTGCACCATAAGGACCATGAAAGGTCTGGGAGAGGATGGGGTAGACAACCGTGGTGAAGTTGCGGAGTTTGTTGTTGCGGTGACAGACTTGGCCTTGGTACGACGGTGAAGAGGGGATTTAGTTGATTTTTTTAATTAATTTTTTTCATACAAGTAATTTTATTTTTAAAAAATTATTTAAAAATTGAATGAATTGGTTCCTAAAATTATTATTAGTTAATTTAGACTTAGTTAAAAATTTATTATTAAATAATTTTTAATTTAAGTTTTTAATTGAAATTTCTTTCTTACCAAAAATCTTATTTGAAAACAAAAATTAATTAAAAGATTATTTAAAAATTATTATAATTAAAAAATATTTGAAATTTAATTTAAAAAATGGATGAATTGGTTGCTAAAACTATTACTCCATCTGCAAATTCTTACTCCAAAATTTTTTTCGCCACCATTTTTAAGGAGAGTTGTTAGTTGTGTGTAAAGTGTTTGTAATAGTTTGCTATTTTCGAAAATTGAGCAATAATTGTGGGACAATTCGAAAAGGAAAGTGGAGCAACAATTGTGGGACGGAGGGAGTATTTGTTGATCTTGATTTAGTTAATTTTTTTATTTTTAATTAATTTTTTATTTAAGTTTTTTAATTAATATTTTCCTTTACCAAAAATTTTATGTAAAAAAAATATTTGAAAAAAATTATTATTATAAAAACAGTTAAGATTTAATTAAAAAACTGGATGAATTGGTTTCTGAAACTTTTATTCCGTAAATGTTACAATGACTAACGGTTGATTAACTTAAAATTTAAGATAAGAACGAATTGATCCAAACTATCACAGTTTGTGGACCAATTAACTAAATAAAAAAAATTAGGATCAGTTCATTCAAACTAACATACTTTAGGACCATATATGTCAATTTGCTTTATTTATGTATCTATTATTTATGGTTTATTATTTAATTAGCTCATTAATTACTTTAGTTATAGACTTTTAACTCTTGAGAGCCACCAATTATAATTTTATAAACATAAGAACAATTTTATATAAACACACGAGACGACATTCAACGGTCCGCATGAGTTGGATCCAATCTACTAACCACATTTGGGCTTCTTAAAGTAAAATTAAGATCATATAGACAAAATCCTCATTATGAGTCCTCCATGACAGCAAAAAACAGTAGTTCGATGCCGGGACTTGAACACATGTCTCTCGGATGAGAGATGAGTATCCTAACCCAACCAGTCTACAACAGAATTGTTACATCTGAAATGAAACCATCACAAAGCTCACAATGGCTGGAGCATGATCTGAACTCCGTGCTCAGGCTGCACTGTAAGTAGCATGAAAGGCGAGTGAACGTACCCCGGAGACAGCGTAAAAGCATAGCGTTGAAGGATCATTGCAAGAGCTATCTTGGCTTCATTAATGGCGAAGTTGACGCCTACACTGTTCTTGGTCCAAACCCGAATCCCAGAAACGCCGTGGCTTTACCGTTCGTCGCGTTAGCCACCCCTCCTTCAAATCTCTCCGGCTTAAAGAGATGAGCATCTTTCCCCCATATATCTGGATTCCGGTGCACAGCTAAGGGTAGAATAGCCACAGTCAAATTTTCCGGTAACACATACTTTCCCAGCTTCACTTTGCTGTTTACTCTTCTTCTAATCATACTTGCAGGGCTGTACAGCCTCAGTGTTTCATACAGTATCATGTTGATCTGCACATGACAAAACTCTTGATTAGTTTATTAATCCTTCTGTCCCGTTTGAAGCAATATGTTTCTTTTCGGCACGATAATCAAGAAAGTGGATAATAAAGTATTAAAGATGAGTAGATGATAAAGTAAGAGATATAAGATAAGTGAGATAGTGATAGAGTAGTTAATAAAGTATGAGAGAAAAATGATAAAGTAAGAGACATAAATGATAAAATATGATAGAATTTGCAATTTTCTTGAAAAGTTATTTCTTTTTTCAGAAACGTGTTGCTTTAAATGAGACACCCCGAAAAGGAAAACGCGTAACTTCAAATGGGACGGAGGGAGTATTATAAAGTGTAAAACATGGAAGATAATTTGATTTCTTACAGTCTTTAATCTTGATAACCCTTCTGAATTGGGATTGTCTTGGCCAAATAGTTGGTTCACTTCTTCTCTAGCCCTGTCTTGCCACTCTGTGTGGATTGAGAGGAGGAGTGTGGCCCATGATAGTAATGAGTAAGTTGTTTCTTGTCCACCAAAGTAGAAAGTCTTGCATTCATCAATGATATCAGCTGCTGATATCCGGTTTTTCGGGTCGATTTCTTGATGAGCTTTTTAGGAGTGATCCAAGAAAGTCATTCCCTAAACTCTCTGCTTCCCCTCTTCTTACTTCTTCTTGTCTCCTCTTCACCATCTCCATGATGGAATCATGCGGCGTCCGCTCGATTTCGTCTCGCTTCCATGTCATCCTTTTCGCTTATCAATCTCCTGCAATGTTTGTGGAGAGAGATTAAAAATTTCTACTTTTTTGCATGAGAGGGAGAAAGAAAGTGAAGAAAGAAACATACTCAAAGCCTAAAAATCTGATCTTGAGCATGTTTTTGGAGATTAAGAGGGTAAGTTTTGACAGCTTCTCAAAAATCTTCCTCCCTTCCTTGTAACTACTCCCAAAGGCTGTCCTAGAAATCACTTCTGATGTAAGAAGCTTGAATTCGCTGCAAACCTCAATCTCTTGGCCTTCATGGCTCCTCCATTTCTCCAGCATGGTTTCCACGCTCGCAATCATCGATGGAACCATCTCCTAACAACATGAACACCAAGATTATGTAACCAATGTTGCATTATACTACTTCCGTCCCGCTATTTCTGACACACTTTTTAATTTGGAAATAACTATCATCTCTCTCATACTTTATCATATCTCTCATACCTTTTCTTTCTTCTCTCTCTTACTTTACCATCTCATCTCTCTTACTTTATCATCTACTCTCACTCATCTTCTCTCTCCTATTTTATCATCTACCCATATCTCATTCTTAATCATCTACTTTCTTAATTTCCGTGCTCAAATGAAATATATCGGAAATAATGGGACGGAAATAGTATCTTCTAGGATTTAATTTAAGTAGAGCTGTCAAAGTTTTCGGGCCGGGACGCTATTAAGCGCAGCCCTTCACGGACTATCGAGCTAAACCAACACATAAATTAAATTATACTCCCTTCCTCCGTTCTGATTTTAATTTTCACACCTCTAAATTTAAGAGAGGTTGATTATATTGCCAAGAGAGTTGTGATTATATTACCTTGAGACAGTCTCCATGAAAAGCATGATTAGCCAGTTTCCGAAGCTTCAACCATTTATCACCTTGTGCCATCACAAGCCCATCCCCAAATAACTTTTTAGTGTAACCTCGTACCTTATTCTTGGGATACTCGCCTTCTTTGTTGCTGAGTATTTCTTTGATCAACTCAGGCTCGGTAACAATGATTTCGGCTGAGTGCCCACCCAATTCAGAACATTGTTTCCTGTTTTTAATGATTTAGAATTGCAACAATTTTTAGCAAATGAGACAAAATTTCCCAATTTAATTTTAGAGGCGAAATAGGGAAATTTTAAAAAATGTAAATAAATTACCGATAAAGATACAATTTTTATCAAAAAAGCATAGAAAATTCGGATAATTTGGGAGTCAGTTATACCACGCACCCCTAAATCCGCCTATCTATATAAATTCGGATAAAATGAAACTTACCATATAATTTAGTCCAAGAATACAAGTGAGGCTGAACTCTTGGAAATATATCATGAGATAAGCCTATGGCTGCTGCTGCATCTTTACTTTGCTGCTTCATCTTGATGATCTCCTTGGTGTTGCCATGGAGGAATCTGTAAGAGGGGCCTCTGATTCCTTGAGATTCCATAAAGCTTTGAAAGCAAAGAGGAATCCACCATAGTTTGTATAGAATAATTGAAGGGATTATCAGAAGAAAAATGGTCAACACGCAGAGAGTTAAAAGGAGAACCATGGTAGTCTCAAAATAGGAAAGTTCAGATGTAAGAAGAAGACAGCCTGGGATTAAATTAAAACTTAGAGACTTTTGAGGAAATAAACTAAACACTTGTCACCTTGTGTAGTTGTGCTATTAAATACTTGGAGTATTTTAATTAATAAATCTGTTATGCACTCTCATCTAGAGATTCCTCACGAGGGAAATAATTTAAATTCATGGAACCTTAAAATTTTGTTGTGTTTGTTTTATTATAAAAAATAGTTCGTGTATGGAAATAGTGGTGCACTAAAATCTTTGCAGGTTTTTGTTAATTATACCTATTATATGTAGTTTCAAATGAAGTCATAGTACTTTGTGCATATGTTAATTGATCGTTATGTATATTCTATTTCGATTAAAAATATACGGAACGACTTAACGGTAGAGTGAATTATTGTGCCAACGAAGCACGTGTTCCGACTTTTAAAGTAGTGTTTTTTTTTAAAGAAATTCACTATCTGTAAATTGTCTTGTAACGAGGCAAAACTATATCTTCCTTTTGCTTGGTGGATCTGTATATGTACGAAAGGGAAAGTTGATAAAGAGTTGAAGAGTAAGAACCATTTTCTGGTTGTTTCTTCCGTTTTTTAGCCGTTCCACCCAACTTGTCCACATATAATTTTTTGAGTTGTCCTATTTTATTTATCTATTTTTTAAGTAAATAAATGAGACTCATATATTTACCAACTCAAATTATCTTTAAATAATTAAATTTATGAATTTAATTTTAAACAGTTATTTAACTGGTAATGCATAGATATAACTATTTAAGATAACAAAATATATTTTCTAACCACAACTTTAAAAACATAAACAATATAACCACTTTTTAACTTTTTAGAATTTAAAATTAAGAAGTGAGTCCAAATTTCTTCCACTTCTGCTTGATATTCTCTTTCTTCCTTCTCCCACTTCCCTTTATTTTCGATCTTTGTTTTCTTTACAAAGACGTCAAATTCCGAGATTATGCAAATTACAATATTCTTATATATGATTCTCTCTCAACCTGCACGCTACTTCTCTCTCCTCTGTGTCTTCTTAATGAAGAGGAAGTTGATAAAACGAATTAAGTAATTGGAGATGGAGATGGTGATCAAGAGAGTGATCATTTATGCCATTTTCTTGCTTAAAGCTTTTCTCTTTAGCATATAAGCTTTCTCTAAATATTTTGAAGCTTTCTCGTGGATTGATTTGATCAAGAGAGTTTGCAATAATAATTATATGGAAATGTGATTGTATTATAAATTGAATTTATTACTTAAGATCACAAACAATATTTCTCAATGTTTAAATTTTCTAACCAATGAAAATTTTGAATAAAGAAAAAGAAAAATGAGAGAGAACACATTGAGTTAGAAACATTGGGGTGGCCCACTCAGTTTTAATTTCAGAAGAAAGTAAAAGTGGTTATATGCTGTTCTTAAATTGATGGTTATAAAAAATATATTGTTATCTTAAATGGTTAGAGATTTCTCTCATTATTTAATTATATGAATTAAACATTTTTATTATATAAAATAAACTTATCTAAATAATCGGGCCAAAAAAATCAGGGAAGTCGATTGAAATGGAAGGTAAAAAAAGCCTTTGATTCACTCGACTTTCTAGATTATTGATTGAAATTGTGGGTCCCACACAATAGGTTACTGAGCCCAAAGATTCTAAGCCCATTGACCAGATCGAGCTATTTATTTGTTTTTAACTTTTAACAAATGCCAATTATATATTTAGCTTTTAGGGCCCAATTCATTGTCCATTAAGGATGTAGTATGATGAGCCTCATTTAAAATTGACAAATTGGATTTTTTTTGTCTAAGCTATTGAGCTTTCATCAAATTGGTCCTTTATTTTATATTTCAAGTTATTTGATTTTTGTTGTAATTATATATTATATATATATATATATATAAACTTACCGTATATTGTGATGACCATGTAAACCCTAAAAATCCATGAGTCCATTTTGTACTCTATAAATAGAGGTCTCCACCCTCATAATAATATACATCTTTATTCCACAATCTCTATTACTTTCTTATTCTTTTTAATTTATAACACGTTATCAGCACGAATAAGCTCTTCTCATAAAAATATATCTGCCGCATTGCTACGAAGGTATCCATAAGTTTTATATAAAGTATTCATATTGCAATATTTTCGTTACTTTCTCTCATCAGCTTCCTTTCTAGATTGAAAAGATTTTTTTAGAGTTTACGAAGCCTTTTCCCAGAAGATGATTTTGTCACAGTTTATATTAATAAAGTAATGGATATAGTTGTTTGGGTTAGTGCGGTGGCATGTCTCCAATTTGTCTTGGTTTAATTTTTTTTTTCACTCATCAATCCTAATACAAAATATTATTATAATAATAATAGTGTATCGTGCATGATTTGGAAAAGTAAACTAATTACTTATTTTAAATCACTTACGTCTTTCGAGAATTGTTATACTTATATATTATTGCTCTATAAGTAGCACAATATATTAATATTCCTGAAGAATATTATATTCAACTTGATTTGTTGCTCCAGAAGCAGCACAATCAATATTCCTGAAGAATATTACATGCTCTTGAAGAGCTTTTACTTTATGCTTTTTATTTATTTATTTATTTGTTTGTTTGTTTGTTTGTTTATCTAATATTAAAAAACAATTGTTGTTCCTCAAGTAGCACAATTCATATTCATGAAGAATATTAATGCTCTTGAAAAGCAATTCAAAACCATATTTTTAACTTAAATTGTTGCTCCGGAAGTAGTACAATCAATGTTTTGAAATAAATTACATGCTCTTTAAGAACATTTACCAATCAATATTTCTATGTACGTTTTTATTTATTTGTTTGTTTATTTAATGCTTTAATCCATATTGTTGCTCCAGAAGTAGCACAATTCATATTCCTGCAGAATATCACATGCTCTTAACGAGCAACTCAAAATTATTTGTTGAAATTTAATTGTTGCTCCAGAAGTAGAACAATTTAATATTCTTGAAGAATATTTCACACTTTTGAAGAGTTATTAATATTATTTATGTATTTACTATATACCAAGTTTTTTTTCTCCTGCAAACTATATAATATTTATATCTATATATATACATACAATCTTAATTTGTTGCTCCTGAAGTAGCACGCAATTAATATTCTTGAATAATATTATGTACTTTTGATGTACAATTCATATAATATGTCTTATTGATGGACGAATCTTGGTTCTTGAATTATTAATTATGTTGCTTCCGAAGTTTCACAATTGATATCCCCAAATAACACTATATGTTCCTAAAGAGTCATTGAGTTTCTCGAGAATATTAGTCTTTCGCCTGAAATAGTTTAATATATACTAAAATTGTTACACCTGAAGTAGCACAATTTGTAGTCCTGGAGAATACTAAATGTTCTTGAAGAACAATTCAAAGCTCTTGATTTTGGCAAATGCTATATGTTCATAATTTTAATTGTTGCTCTTGAAGTAACACAATTAACTCTACATGTTCTTGAAGAACAATTCAATTTATAATTTTGGAATCATGTAACACAAGATTGTACTCAAATTTGTTGCTCCTAAAGTAGCATAATTAATTGAAGAATATTACATGTTCTTGAAGAACAATCAAATTGAGTTCGTGGATTTCCCCAGGTCAGTTTGGGGACCCTTGGGAGGGTTTCACATAGTTTCAGCAATTCTTCCGCTTCCAAGATAAATTATCCCGTTTGTGCCTCATAAAAAGAACTAGCTTTTATGGAGTGTTCTAATTTAATTCATGCCCTAATTATACAATTGGTAGCAGAGTTCCTATATGGTTGATAAATAGATTCATAAAATTCCATTATGGTTTAATATATTTTCATGTAATTATGTGCGATCTAGAAGATACCACAATTTGCATTTTGCTGATTTTATTTCTCTTGAATAACATTAAATTATTGTTCTGGAAGTAGCACAATTAATTTCTTGAAGTATATTGTGATAGTAACATTACTAACACATGTTTGTGGAAATGCATGCAATATCATACATTTATATATACTATTAAGCTTTTGCTCATGAAATAGCATCATTTATATCTAGAAGAATATTAAATATTCTTATAGAGCAACTCATATTTTGTGTGAAATATGTTATTCCCAAATGAAAAACATTATTAATCTATGTCTTGTTAACATTGATGCACTCTTGATATCGATATTCATCTGTCAATAAGGGGGCATGAGGAAGGCAATAACAGAATGAAACGAAGCATCCCAACACGATTGCATAAAGATATAATTGTTTGTTTTTTCCTAAAGCTCGATACGAGTAATCACTGCAAGATTTTACAATCTAGTGGATCGAAATCATTGAAGGCTCCAGAAGAACATGTGTCATTTTATCAAATGATACGAAATCAACTATTGAGTTTGCCCTTACTTTACTAAGTCTAGAAGAAACTTACTAAGTTTTAAAGATATCCGCTGCAATGGATACCATATTAAAATAATATAAGAAGGTAGTGATACATATATCTTATATAAATTATTTTGTATTTAATCAGAAGCTAACAAAAGAAAAGTTATCAACGTATTACACATTTATGAAAACAAGTGAGACAAATCATGTCATGAATCGCAAGTTCAAAGGGCTTTATGCTTTGACATGAAAGGTTTGGACATTCACGAGCAACTATCATGCGCAACATAATTGAAAATTTATCTGAGCGCAAATAGAGATATTGACGAATCTTTACATTGATTTTCTTGAATGCTTGATTTCTAGAAGAAATGAAGCAATTGCTAGAACTAATAGTTCAAATAATAAAGAACTCAATTCCCTCAAGAAGAATTGTCTTGATAAAGCTAGCGAGTTTATTAAACTCTAAGTTCCTTCTGAAGATGATTTATATTATATTGATTTGGAATTGAGATTAAATAATTAGTTGCTCATATCCATACTCAAAATGATATTTGTTCGTATAAAAGCGATCTCACATTAAGATTATTATTATGATGAAATAACATTTTCAACATTAGTTGGAACATATGTCACATTTGGATTCCTGAAGTAATCAATGTGAAATCTACATCCAACAAAAAACACAAGAAAAAACTAGTCACATTTGGATTCCCGAAGTAATCAATATGAACAAGAAGTCGAAAGACTCACTTGCAAAATATTGCAAATCAACTTCTTGATGCTTTTAATTTTTGTATAAAAAAGAAGTGACAATGTTATGCATTTGCTGAAATACCCCTGCAAGAATAAATGTCACAGAAGGACAGTACAAATGGTAGCAAATGAATATAATATTCGTCAAAAATATGGTCGACCAATTGGTTCTAAAAGAAATTTTTTTGTCTAAGAAAACTGACACAACATATGAACCAAACAATGACGATAATGATTAATCAATCAAATGAAGTTTCTGAAGAACTACAAGCGTCTGAAAATACTGAGATCTCAAAATACTGTAGAGATCAAATATTGTCGTGGACGCACGGCGGTATTTTCGCCTTTTAACATGACTCTTGAAATGATAAAAGAGGATCCTCAACGATGATCTATAAGAGATTGTCAAGATAGAAATAATTGGCCAAAGAGGAAATAAGTTATACATGGTGAATTAATATTCCCTAGAAAGCCGGAAAAAACATTTGGACCGAAAAAATATATCCGAAGGATATAAATGTGTCTTTATTAGAAAGAGAAATAAAAATTGCGAGTTATAGGGCAACACTCATAACACAAGTCTCTCTCAAAGACCGGTAATCAATTATGAAAACTCTCCCATATTAGACGCCATTATATTTAGAGTGTGATTAATCTACCTATGTCAAAAAGGCTTGATATGCGCCTTATGGATGTAGTAAATCTCTATCGATTTGATTAACTTGATATTTATATATACTTGAAAATCCCTGAAGGATTTAACTTGTTTGAATGACATGAGTAAAAAATATTTTTTTCAAGTAAACTGCGAAATCGTTGTAAGAACAATGTGTATCTCAAAAGTAAAGATATTTGCTCATATGTTTTCAAGAAGAAAACTGATAGCAAAAAAATTTGTATTGTTATTTGGTTTTGATTATAACTCCTGAAGAGTTTAATACTTGAAAATTATGTGTATATTCCGTCAATATGACATATATAGGGCAACTACTTGTGGACTATTTTATTGATTGTCACGTGATTCTATAATCCAATGCAACTACTGTTGGCATTAGGGGGAGATTAGAGATTAAAATATGAATGTCACAAATATCTCGTTGGATTAATTATTTAGATTCACGCACTATGAACTAGAAGTTCATCAAATTATTTAGTGCAAAATGAATGACTAAAATCTCATATACCTATTGTATATGCACCATGAACGAACTGAAGTTCCTCATAGAAAATATAAATCAATTGGTTCTTATTAGCGCCAGAAGCGTGAAAGATTTATTGGTGCTAAAGATAAAAAGTCCGCGGAATAGAAATTTAAAACATATCATTCTAAATTCCTCCTGAAGATGATATGTGAATCATAATGTACAAAAGTACTTGAGGAAATCAGCTCATGCATAAAGACGGAGTTAGAATCAAAAGACTTGGGTTGAACTAATAATTGTCTCGACTTGTAGATCAAACATCTCCATGATGGAGTTACGCTAGTCGACCTACTTGAAAGTTCTTTAAAGAGATTTATTGTATTTCATCCACATAGCTACCTAATGGTTGCTTCAAACACTTGAAGTGTATGGAGACTCACTTCGACATATAGAAGATAACAAAGATGTTTTAGGACCAGAAGTTCTTTACTTATGTGCAATTTGAGGATTTGATATTGTATTGATCATCATTTGTTATCTTCGAGACAAACATACTATTCTCTATGAAGATAGTTAAACTTGTGTTGTACATATTAGATTAAACCTTGAAGATTGTTATCTTGAGGGGGAGTAACAAATTGTAAATAATCCTAAAGATTAGACTGACTCATAAAGGTCAAATGACCATGAAGGTCAAATGGTTGTACTCTTTTTTCCTTTCTAAGTTCTTCCCAAAGAGTTTTCTTAGTTAAGATTTTTAACGAGGCATCTAATATAACACACGAGTAAATGAGTCATTGAGATTGATTCATAAAAGAGTCAATGCAACACATGATCTCCAAAAGAGTGGCGGCATCAACATCCAGCAAATTCGCTCAAGTGGCAATCTAGCGGATTCTTTTACAAATGCATTACCAACGTCAACATTCAAGAAATTGGTACACAAGATCGATATGCGCCGATTCAATGACCAAGAATGACTATATTGAGGTGGAGCAGCTGTACTCTTTTTTTCCTTCGACTAGTTTTTATCCCAATGAGTTTTTCCGGCAATGTTTTAACGAGGAAACAGTTTCTTTTAGGGATGATCAATGAAGGGGGAGTTTGTAAATATATATATATATATATATATATATATATATATATATATATATATATATACTTATCATATATTGTGAGTATCATGTAAACCCTAAAAGCCAATGAATCTATCTTGTACTTTATAAATAGAGGTCTACACCATCATAATAATACACATCGATTTCTCATTCTCTCTATTATTCTCTACTTCTTTTAGTTTTATGACATTGACGAGATAATTATTATTAACTATCTTGGGTATTTTGACTTGATGAGATATTTTAACTTATAATTAAGGTTCGTTCCAAGTGCTAGGATCCAACTTTTCCACGGGAGCATAAGGGGAAAGACTTATAATGGGTATCTAACAATTTTTTTTCGATATAGATGAATATAATGATCAAATAATATCTCATTTCATGGTCCAGTCCCACCGTTCCTTACCGCGCACCAAGCTATCAAGCAAATCCAAAACAACCAAATGTCAAATAACAAATTTAGCCATGTGACAATGAAATGTTAAATTTCAAATTAATGGGCTTCGTTTTCACTCCTAAATTAATGCCTTGCACAGGATCGAGACTTCGGGCGTATCATTTAATTTCTTCGATATAAAAATCTCCAAATTAAATTCAATATGCGTCGAGTCAACAAATGCTGCGACTCATTAGTCAGTATACCGTTTATTTCTAACTACAGACAACAAGAAGATGAAACTTATGATGTTTTCGACAAGAATAAGGTTACAAAATGCTGGGAAGAGTTTGATTTATTGGGACGTGGCATTGTTTCTTATTGTTTTATATTATTCTTAATTGTTCATGAGAAGATTCTTGGGCCATTTTCAACCACAACAAGGTAAACCAGCCCTATGGGAGCTGGATTCTGATCAGCACTGTGATGTGGGAAGGCGAGGTTCTGATTTTACACACCTAGGTGTGTAAAAAAATTTCAAAATCTCAAATGTTATACTCCCTCTGTCCCTATTTTATATGTCTATTTGCGTTTTCACATAGATTAAGAAAAAAAATTAATGATACGAAAGTTAAATAAATATTGATATTGGAATTTGAGTAAATTAAAGTAATTACTAAAAAGTTAATATCTGAATTGTGTTTGCTATTATGAAAGTTGGATAAAATAGTCTTTTTCTATGTTATCATATTAATTAGATGTATTAAAGTTGGTGAAAGATTTAGTTAGATACAAAAAAATTACTAGCGGACATATAGATTTGGGACAGACAAAAAAGGAAAGTAGGCATATATATTTAGGACGGAGGGAGTAATCTATTAACAAAATCAGTTCACTCGAGTCCATAAAAATTTACTCGAATTAATCCTTTTGTTAATTTTTTCATCGGTCAATAAAATTTTAAAAATAATAATAAAATAATAGAAGGGTGTTTTAAGAATAAATTTCTGCAGGGGGTTAAATTGACCAAATGTTTGAAGTTTGATAATTAATTTTATTAATAATATTCTTTTGTAAACAATATTTAATTTCAAAAAAGAATTGGATCCGACGATATCCGCCGGTTCCATCCTTTTTTAATTTCCCTTTTAAATATTATTGTTTAATTGTAAATGTATGTGACTTGTTACTTGGTCTAGTAATGATAATAATTTTTATTTTTTATTATTATTTTTTTATTATCGTTGTTAAAATTATGAAGAACGAGTAGCGCTAGAGACTATCATGATCATTTAAAGGGAATTTTATATATTTTATATAAAATGGTATATTTTATTTTTTAGTTTCACACATGGTTAAAATAGGTTGAAGGGGTTGTATTGCAGCATTATTCATAAGAATTCTTTTTTGCAGTAAATCGAACATAGGAAATTGATCTGAGTACCTTTGAAGTGAGTATTTAAAAAAGAAGAGAAGAAAATAATTCAAGAAACTAAACTGCAGGGCATCACACAAGCCCGCAAAACAAAAACTTTTCTCACATATTACTCTGTTTCTCATATAGGAAAAATGGAAAATGCTAATCACATATTACTTTGTTTCTCAAATTCTGATGACTGCTGATATGCAAACTCTCCCACCCCGAAATTTCGTGTATTACTACAATAAGCCTTCTATTTTTTATAATATATATTTTTACTCCACTTTAATTTTTGAGTTTGCCCCATTCATCAATTTTTGAATTTATGACCCTATCTTTAAGTAAAATTTTAAAATTAATGTGATTATAACAACTAGCTTTAAAAAATATTAAAATTATATATAAAGTATATTAACTTTAATATAGATTTACAACCTGAAATTTGGACATATATTTTGATAGAGTTGCATATGCAATTTAATATATATATATATATATATATATATATATATATATAACTTTATACAATTGATATGTTATATTTGTGTTTTCTTTTTTCAATATTTGATGATTTGAATATCCCCCAATCACATGTAGGGCGTTATCAAAATAGGGTGTTGTATGATAATTTTTTTCGGATAAATTATAAGAAATATAACACAGATAACATAACATCCCTATATACACACTAAGTAGTAAGTATAATTGGAAAAAGAAACGAAAGCCCTAAAAAAATTTCTCAGGGTTCCGCTCCTGAATAGCCGGACAAGACCATTCATCCCTTATAAATCTCTTACCCTAACTCGAAATTCTGGATCAACCCCTATATGCAATGACTGAATCTTCTTCACAACTATCCTCAACTCCTCCTAATTCACAGTGGCTGGAGCATGATCTGAACTCCATGCTGAGGCTGCACAGTCAGGAGTATGTAAGGCGAGTGAACGTACCCTGGAGACAGTGTAAAAGCATAGCGTTGAAGGATCATTGCAAGAGCTATCTTGGCTTCATTAATGGCGAAGTTGAGGCCTACACATGTTCTTGGTCCAAACCCGAATCCCAGAAACGTCGTGGCTTTACCGTTCGTCGCGTTAGCCACCCCTCCTTCAAATCTCTCCGGCTTAAAGAGATGAGCATCTTTCCCCCATGTATCAGGATTCCGGTGCACAGCTAAGGGTGGAATAGCCACAGTCGAATTTTCCGGTAACACATACTTTCCCAGCTTCACTTTGCTGCTTACTCTTCTTCTAATCATACTTGCAGGGCTGTACAGCCTCAATGTTTCATACAGTATCATGTTGATCTGCACATGACAAAACGTGTGGAACAATGTGTTTCTTTTCGGCGCGGTATTTAAGAAAGTGGATAATAAAGTAAGAGAGAAAAGATAAGTGAGATAGTGATAGAGTAGGAGAAAAAAATGATAAAGTAAGAGGCACAAATGATAAAATATGAGAGAATTTGTAATTTTTTTGAAAAATTATTTCCTTTTCCGTAAATTTATTGTTTTAAATGAGACACCCCGAAAAGGAAAACGCGGAGGGAGCATTATAAAGTGTAAAACATGGAAGATAATTTGATTTCTTACAGTCTTTAATCTTGAAAGCCCTTCTGAATTTGGATTGTCATGGCCAAATAGTTGGTTCACTTCTTCTCTAGCCTTGTCTTGCCACTCTGTGTGGATTGAGAGGAGGAGTGTGGCCCATGATAGTAATGAGTAAGTTGTTTCTTGTCCAGCAAAGTAGAAAGTCTTGCATTCATCAATGATATCGGCTGCTGATATCTGGTTTTTCGGGTCGATTTCTTGATGAGCTTTTAGGAGTGATCCAAGAAAGTCATTCCCTAAACTCTCTGCTTCCCCTCTTCTTACTCCTTCTTGTCTCCTCTTCACCATCTCCATGATGGAATCATGCAGCGTCCGCTCGATTTCGTTTGCTTCCATGTCATCCTTCCTTCTTATCAATCTCCTGCAGTGTTTGTGGAAAGTTATTAAGATTTTGAAATTATTTGCATGACAGAGAAAGAGAGTGAAGAAAGAAAGAAAGAAAGAAACATACTCAAAGCCTAAAAATCTGATATTGAGCATGTTTTTGTGGATTAAGAGGGTAAGTTTTGACAGCTTCTCAAAAATCTTTCTCCCTTCCTTGTAACTACTCCCAAAGGCTGTCCTAGAAATCACTTCTGATGTAAGAAGCTTGAATTCGCTGCAAACCTCAATCTCTTGGCCTTCATGGCTCCTCCATTTCTCCAGCATGGTTTCCACGCTCGCAATCATCGATGGAACCATCTCCTAACAACATGAACACCAAGATTAAGTAACCAATATTGCATTATATCTTCTAGGATTTAATTTAAGTAGAGCTGTCAAAGTTTTCGGGTCGGGACGCTATTTAGCCCAGCCCTTCACGGACTATCGAGCTAAACCAACACATAAATTAAATTATACTCCCTCCCTCCGTTCTAATTTTAATTTTGAAACCTCTAAATTTAAGAGAGGTTGATTATATTGCCAAGAGAGTTTCGATTATATTACCTTGAGACAGTCTCCATGAAAAGCATGATTAGCCAGTTTCCGAAGCTTCAACCATTTATCACCTTGTGCCATCACAAGCCCATCCCCAAATAACTGTTTAAAGTAAACTCGTACCTTATTCTTGGGATACTCGCCTTCTTTGTTGCTGAGTATTTCTTTGATCAACTCAGGCTCAGTAATAATGATTTCTGGCTGAGTGCCCACCCAATTCAGAACATTGTTTCCTGTTTTTAATGATTTAGAATTGCAAGAATTTTTAGCAAATGAGACAAAATTTCCCAATTTAATTTTATTGGCAAAATAGGGAAATTTTCAAAAATGTAAAGAAAATACCTATAAAGATACAATTTTTATCAAGAAAAGCATAGAAAATTCAGATAGTTTGGGAGTCCGTTATACCGCATACTCCCTAAATCCGCCTATATATAAATTCGGATAAAATGAAACTTATCATATAATTTAGTCCAAGAATACAAGTGAGGCTGAACTCTTGGAAATATATCATGAGATAAGCCCATGGCTGCTGCTGCATCTTTACTTTGCTGCTTCATCTTGATGATCTCCTTGTTGTTGCCATGGAGGAATCTGTAAGAGGGGCCTCTGATTCCTTGAGCTTCCATAAAGCTTTGAAAGCAAAGAGGAATCCACCATAGTTTGTATAGAATAATTGAAGAGATTATCAGAAGAAAAATGGTCAACACGCAGAGAGTTAAAAGGAGAACCATGGTAGTCGTCCCAAAATAGGAAAGTTCAGATGTAAGAAGAAGACAACCTTTGTGCATTAGTTAACTGATCGTTATGTATATTCTGTCCCAATTAAAAATATACGGAACGACTTAACGGTAGAGTGAATTATTGTGCCAACGAAGCACGTGTTCCGACTTTTAAACTAGAAATTCACTCTCTGTAAATTGTCTTGTAACGAGGCAAAACTATATCTTCTTTTGCCTAGTTGATCTGTATATGTATGAAAGGGAAAGTTGATAAAGATCTGGTTGCTTCTACTCTCTTTTAGCCGTCCTGCCAACTTGGCCACATATCATTTTTGAGTTGTCTTATCTTATTTATCTACTTTTTAATTAAATGGATGTTTGAAGTAGCTGAAATTTATTGATAAGTGTTGAAAGCTACTGAAAGCGAATGAAAGTTTTTGATTTGAGAATTTGTTGATATTTGGAAATAAATGCTGAAGCTGTTGATTTGAATTTGTAGATATTTGGAAATAAGTGGTGAAAGTTACGGAAAATAGAGAAAAATAATGTTTAGAAAACTGCTGATATCAGTAGCTTATTTTAAGTTTTTAAATAAATAAATATTATTAATTTTTATATTATATAAATTTAAAATATATCATATTAACATAAACATATTATATCTTAAATATCATTTATTTGCTTAAAATCCCTAATAATAATACTTTTATATAATTTTAATAATTACATAGTTAAGAAATAATTATTATTAAATAAAAATAGAAAAAATATTAATCTAAAATTCAAAATTTTCAGAACCCACTATTTTAATTAATATATATTTAATTTTAATAATAATTATTTGTTAGGCCCGAGTTAAACATTCAGGTATAGAGGGGGGGAGAATACAACTGAAAACCTTTTTCTCAAACTCAAAACGCGATCAGGCCATTTCACGGAAGATGTCTACTTAATAAGTTTAGTAAACCAAGCAAACTGATCTTGATCGCGCGGACAGAGTGATTGAGAGTGTTGAGCTCTGCTAGCTGACTGGAGTCAGAATTCAGGAGCGTTCAGCAGCAGTTCAGTAGCGTGCGGAATGTGTAGGCCAGATTCAGTTTGTTGAGAAAATGTTTGTTTATTAAAGTCGTTCAGTAGATAAGTGCAATGTTTTATCTTTGACTGAAATAACAATTGTATGATTTTGTAAAGATATTTTCAGTATGAACAGTTAATCAATGCAACAAATAAACAACACAACTGTTTTTAAAGTGGTTCGGATATGCAAGATCCTACGTTCATTCGTCCTTAACAACACATGACACTATTTTATTATACTGAGTTAGTCTCAGTTAGTTTGTACACTGGACAAACTTTTACTTGTGATTATATTGAGCAAATCTCAGTTTATAGGGTCAAACAAGATCGATTGAATGTATCTCCAACTATGAAGGAGTTCTTAACAATAAGAACAATTCAATAAATAAACTCCTTCGGTTTAAACTATGAATATGACAATGAGCTTAATGTTAGAGGGTGAGAACGTGAAAGGCTTATAGAGCGAAGAACAAAGAGGAATAATCAACTCTGGGTTCATGTTCTTCAGCTGAATAAATGCTAAGTGTTCTAGAGCTTTGATTCTTGTATGCTTGAGTTCTCGTATGGTCGCTTATGTGATCGTGTAGTGCGACTTGAAAGATCACGAGCTTCCCTCTTTTTATAGCAGTGAGTATGAATAGATCCGTTGGAGACGAATTGTCCACGTGTCACTCTATAACTAGGTAGCAAACGACTTCTTTTGAATTCTATAGAGTCCCCTTTCTTTGCGGGAAAGTGGTTGATTTGCAGCTTTATGTTGGAGACTATGTCAGCTGGCTGCTTGTCATTGGTCGAGGTACAGAAAGTGGTTGAGACACATGCAGACTTTAAGGTTGATACTGAAGCTAACTTTTCTCAGATGTACGACCTCGGACAACTCTACTGAAAAGACTTGAAGGTCCACGGCCAGTTAAAGCAACTGACATGCCATTGCTGAGTCTGACCGAAGGTTCAGTAGTATACTCCTGCTGAGTTCAACTCTACTGAAGGTCAAGAATCTGAGTTCAGTAAACTGCTCATGCTGAGTCCAGTTCTACTGACTCCTAAACACCTTTCAGTATGCTGCTCCTACTGAGTCCAACCATACTGAATCTTCACTTCATGGCACTGCGGCGGATAGTTTACTGAAGGATAGTAGTCTGAACTATTGAGCCGGAACCATGATAAAGGATAGTCTACTGAGTCTGAAACATTCAAAGACAAAGGCGTTATAATTACAAGGGAATGATTCATCAATCAACATAGTATTTTGGGATCAGCCAAATTTACTACATACTAAGCAATAGCTGAATCATCTCCCAACCTTAATTTCAATAAACTTGAAGAATTTACAAATAATAAATATAAAATATTTTATCAAATTACTAACTAGTATATTAAAATATAATTATAATTAAATTTGTAACTAAGAAAAATATTAATTTTAAAATTAATAATTTTTTTAGAATTATAAAAATATTGAAATGATAAAATAGTTTAATAAATTAGATAAGTTGTAAGCTGAGTCATAGCAGCTTAAGCAGCTTCTTTATCTTGACTATATTTGCAAAGGGATTTTCTGTTGAAAGCTTAGTATTCCAAACACTTCAGTCGCAGCTGAAGGCTATAAGCTGCAACTGAAAGTTGTTATAAATACCACCTAAGAAAATGAATCTCACACATTTACCAACTCAAATTAATTTTAAACAATTAAATATATGAGTCTAATTTTAAACAATTATTTAAGTGGTAATGTATAGATATAACCATTTAAGATAACAAAAAATATTTTCTAACTACAACTTTTAAAACATAAACAATATAAGGCAAATTGACAAATTTGGTCCCCAATATTTGCCACTTCGGATGAATTGGTCCCTAATAATTTTTTTTAGTTTATTGGTCCCCAATGTTTGCTAATTTGGATAAATTGGTCCTTCTGTCAAATTTTAAGTTAATTAAGTGTTAATTATAGGGGTATTTATGGAATAAAAGTTTCAGGGACCAATTCATCCAATTTTTAAATAAAACTTTTATTTTTTTTTATTTTTTTTTAAATTCGGAAAAATTAAATTTTCAAATAATTCTTTATTTTAAAAATTACTTTTTTTCAACTAATTTTTTTTCTTTTTTTTCAAATAATTTTTTTGGTAAACGAAAAAAAATTAATTAATAATAATTTTAGGGACCAATTCATCTAAATAATTTTTTGAATTAACTTTTTTTCAATTTTTTTTTATTTAAATAAAAATTAAGTAAATTTAGATTAATTAATAATTTTGCATTTCACGGTGAAGGAGGGGAGCGGGTCAACACAACGGTTGGGGAATGTGTTATGTTCTTCGAGGAGAGGAGCAGCTGGACGACCCGCTCCTAGTCGTCCAGTTATGGCCTTCCACCTCCTAGTCGTCCAGCTGCTCTTCTCCTCGAAGAACATAACACATTCCCCAACCGTTGTGTTGATCCGCTCCCCTCTTTCACCGTGAAATGCAAAATTATTAGTTAATCTAAATTTACTTAATTTTTATTTAAATAAAAAAATTTGAAAAAAAGTTAATTCAAAAAATTATTTAGATGAATTGGTCCATAAAATTATTATTAATTAATTTTTTTTTGTTTACCAAAAAAATTATTTGAAAAAAAAAATTAGTTGAAAAAAAGTAATTTTTAAAATAAAAAATTATTTGAAAAATTAATTTTTTTTTCGAAAAAAATCATAATTTAAAAAAAAAAGATTAGGGACCAATTCATCCAAATACCCCTATGATTAACACTTAATTAACTTAAAAATTGATAGAAGGACCAATTTATCCAAATTAGCAAACATTGGGGACCAATAAACTAAAAAAAAAAGATTAGGGACCAATTCATCCAAAGTGACAAACATTGGGGACCAAATTTGCTAATTTGCCACAATATAACCACTTTTTAACTTTTTTGAATTTAAAATTAAGAAGTGAGTCCAAATTTCTTCCACTTATGTTTGATATTCTATTTCTTCCTTCTCCCACTTCCTTTTATCTCCGATCTTTGTTTTCTTTACAAAATCTTCAAATTCCGAGATTCTGCAAATTACAATATTCTTATGTATGATTCTCTCTCAACCTGCACACTACTTCTCTCTCCTGTGTGTCTTCTTAATGAAGAGGAAGTTGATAAAACGAATTAAGTGACTGGAGATGGTGATCAAGAGAGTGCTCATTTCTGCCATTTTCTTTCTTTGAAGCTTTTCTCATAATCATATAAGCTTTCTCTAAATATTTTGAAGCTTTCTCGCGGATTGAATTGATCAAGAGAGTTTGCAATAATAATTAGAGGCATTTTTAGTCTTAGCCAAATAGGTTTAGTGAAACACTATATTAGTCTATCAATATCTAAAAACACAAATATAGTCATGAAAGCAAATTTTATGACAGCCATAATAATTCATTTTTTTTTTAAAAAACATGTTGAGAGCCGATGGAGATCGGCCCTCCATCGGCCCCTGATAACTTTTTCGCCCTATCATTATATCTAGCATAAAATGTACTTTATGACTATATTTGTATTTTTTTAGATAATGATAGCATATTATAGTATTTAAGTTAACCTATTTATCTAAGTTTGTATATTAACACTAATTAATTATATGGAAATGTTATTGTATTATAAATTGAATTTATTACTTAAAATCACAAACAATATTTCTCAACCGTTTGAATTTTCTAACCAAAAAAAAAAAAAGGAGAGAGAACGCATTGAGTGAGAAACATTGGGATGGCCCCACTCAGTTTTAATTTCAAAGAGAAAGTAAAAAGTGGTTATAAATTTGATGTTCTTAAATTGATGATTGTAAAAAATATATTCTTATCTTAAATGGTCATATATATAGATTTCTCTCATTATTTGATTATATGGATTAAACCCTTTTATTATATAAAATAAATTCGTATAAATAATGGCGTCTTTGATTCACTCGGCGTTCTAGATTATTGATTGAAATTGTGCGGGTCCCACACAATAGGTTACTGAGCCCAAAGATTCTAAGCCCATTGAACAGATCCAGCTATTTATTTGTTTTACCTTTTAACAAATGCCAATTATATATTTAGCTTTTAGGGCCCAATTCATTGTCCATTAAGGATGTAGTCTGATGAGTCTCATTTAAAATTGGCAAATTGGATTTTTTTGGTAAACTATTGAGCTTTCATCGAATTGGTCCTTTATTTTATATTTCAAGTTATTTGATTTTCAAATTATTTAAATTTTGTCGAATTAATCCTTTTGTTAATTTTTTCTTTGTTAATTTTTTCATCAGTCAATAATTTTTTTTAAAAATAATAAAATAATAGAAGGGTGTTTTAAGAATAAATTTCTGCAGGGGATTAAATTGACCAAATGTTTGAAGTTTGATGATTAATTTTATTATAATATTCTTTTGTAAACGATATTTAATTTAAAAATTTTTTGGATCCGACGATATCCGCCGGTTCCATCCTTTTTTAATTTCCCTTCAATTGTAAGTGTATGTGACTTGTTACTTGGTCTAGTAATGATAATAATTTTTATTTTTATTTATTATTATTATTATTTTTTTATCGTTGTTAAAACTTTGAAGAACGAGTAGCGCTAGACTATCATGAACATTTAAAGGGAATTTTAGATATTTTATATAAAAAGGTATATTTTATTTTTTAGGTTCACACATGGTTAAAATAGGTTGAAGGGGTTGTATTGCAACATTATTCAGAAGCATAAGAATTCTTTTTTGCAGTAAATCGAACATATAGGAAATTGATCTGAGTACCTTTGAAGTGAGTATTTAAAAAAAAGAGAAGAAAAGAATTCAAGAAACTAAACCGCAGGGCATCACACAAGCCCGCAAAACAGCAACTTTTCTCACATATTACTATGTTTCTCACATAGGAAAAATGGAAAATGCTAATCACATATTACTTTGTTTCTCAAATTGTGATGACTGCTGATATGCAACCCTCCGACCCCAAATTTTCGAGTATTACTACAACCAACCCTCTATTTTTTATAATTTATATCTTTATTTAACTTTGATTTTTGAGTTCGCCCCCGCCCCCATTTTTTAAATTTATGACCTTACCCGTAAGTTAAAATTATAAATTAGTGTGAATATAATATCTAGCTTTAAAAAATATTAAAATTTGAATTTGAAGTTTGAACATCTAATTTGATAAGAGTTGCATATGCAATTTACATATACTATAACTTTATACAATTGATATGTTATATTTGTGCTTTCTTTTTTCAATACTTGGATAATTTGAATAAAATTCTGAATCTCCCCCAATCACATATAAGGCGCTATCAAAATAGAGTGTTGTATGATAATTTTTTTCAGATAAATTATAAGAAATATAACACATAGATAACATAACATATCCTTAAATACACACTAAGTAGTAAGTATAATTGGAAAAAGATTTCTAAGGGGCTCCGCTCCTGAATAGCCGGACAAGACCATTCATCCCCTTATAAATCTCATCCTCTAATTCGAAATCCTGAATCCGCCCCTGTATGCAATGATTGAATCTTCTTCACAACCATCCTAATTCACAGTGGCTGGAGCATGATCTGAACTCCATGCTGAGGCTGCACAGTCAGGAGTATGTAAGGCGAGTGAACGTACCCCGGAGACAGCGTAAAAGCATAGCGTTGAAGGATCATTGCAAGAGCTATCTTGGCTTCATTAAGGGCGAAGTTGAGGCCTACACATGTTCTTGGTCCAAACCCAAATCCCAGAAACGCCATTGCTTTGCCATTCGTCGCCTTAGCCACCCCTCCTTCAAACCTCTCCGGCTTAAAGAGATGAGCATCTTTCCCCCATATGTCCGGATTCCGGTGCACAGCTAGAGGAGGAATCGCCACACTCACATCTCCTGCTAACTCATAATTTCCTAGCTTTACTCTGCTGCTTATTCTTCTTGTAATGTTAATGACTGGGCTGTACAGCCTCAGCGTTTCGTATAGTATCATGCTCATCTGCAATTGAGAAACGGTTTATTATAGCTTATAAGCTTTTAATCATAACCCTATATCTAACCTTCACAGTTTGATTTGCTTACAGTCTTTAATTTTGATAACCCTTCTGAATTGGGATTGTCTTGGCCAAATAGTTGGTTCACTTCTTCTCTAGCCTTGTCTTGCCAATCTGTGTGGATTGAGAGGAGAAGTGTGGCCCATGATAGTAATGAGTAAGTTGTCTCTTGTCCAGCAAAGTAGAAAGTCTTGCATTCATCAATGATATCAGCTGCTGATATCTGGTTTTTCGGGTCGATTTCTTGATGAGCTTTTAGGAGTGATCCAAGAAAGTCATTCCCTAAACTCTCTGCTTCCCCTCTTCTTACTCCTTCTTGTCTCCTCTTCACCATCTCCATGATGGAATCATGGAGCGTCCGCTCGATTTCGTCTGCTTCCATGTCATCCTTCCTTCTTATCAGTCTCCTGCAGTGTTTGTGGAAAGTTATTAAGATTTTGAAATTATTTGCATGACAGAGAAAGAGAGTGAAGAAAGAAAGAAATATACTCAAAGCCTAAAAATCTGATCTTGAGCATGTTTTTGTGGATTAAGAGGGTAAGTTTTGACAGCTTCTCAAAAATCTTTCTCCCTTCCTTGTAACTACTCCCAAAGGCTGTCCTAGAAATCACTTCTGATGTAAGAAATCTATACTCTCTGCAAACCTCCATCTCTTTGCCTTCATGGCTCCTCCATTTCTCTAGCATGGTTTCTACACATGCAATCATTGATGGAACCATATCCTAACAACATGAAAATATTAAATTTATGCCATTCTTGAATGAAATTAATCAACATAATTAATTTTTTTTAAATCTATATTACCTTGAGACACTCTCCATGAAAAGCATGATTAGCCAATTTCCTAAGCCTCCACCATTTCTCACCTTGTGCCATCACAAGCCCATCCCCTAACAACTTCTTGAGATAACCTTGTACCTTTGTCTTTGGATAAGTGCCCTTTTTGTTGCTTAGGATTTCTTTGATCAACTCAGGCTCAGTCACAACTATTTCAGGCTTAGTCCCAATCCAGATTAGAAAATTGTTTCCTGTTCATTTCATCATATCTTCACTATCTACACAAAATCATATTCATATAAATCATTCTAAAAAAAAAAAAAACTTACCATATAATTTAGTCCAAGAGTACAAGTGAGGCTGAATTCTTGGAAATATATCATGGGATAACTCCATGGATGAATCTTTTGCTTGCTGCTTCATCTTGATGATCTCCTTGGTGTTTCCATGGAGGAATCTGTAAGAGGGCCCTTTGATTCCTTGAGATTCCATTACACGTTGGAGATGAAGAGGAATCCACCATAGTTTGTATAGAATTATACAAGGGATAATCAGCAGAAAAAGGGACGCTAAAAGGAGAGCCATGGTTTCAATCAAGAATGTGAAGCTCAACAGTGTGGATAGATCAAAGTTGGAGATTAATTTATTGAGATTTGATAGCAAAAGTCAAAAAGTAAATTACTGAATTTGATTGCTTCTTCTTGCCATTTATGTAATAAGACTTTTTATAGGGACACGTCTCTGCATTTATGATTGGTGCTTATGGATTGTATATATGTCACAAGCTTGATGCAATATAATACACTGCCGTGCCGTAGTTTTTTTCTCAATAAACAAAAAGGGTAAAAAATGAAATATACTTTATGTTCCCATGAAAATACGTAAAGTTTTTTTGTGTTTATTTTTCCTAAATAAAACTTACATGCAGGGATGCATCCAGAATTTGTTATTTTTCTTAAATAAGCTAACGTGTAGGGGCAGATTCAGGATTTCGAGTTAGGGGGGTGAGATTTATAAGGAGATGAATGGTCTTGTACGGGGTTTGAGGGCAAAGCCCTCGAGAAAAAATTTTAGGGGCTTTCGTTTCTTTTTTCAATTATACTTACTACTTAGTGTGTAATTAGGAATGTTATGTTATGTATCTACTATATTTCTTATAATTTATCGGGAAAAAAATTATAAAACAACACCCTATTTTGATAGGATCCTATATGTGATTGGAGGAGATTCAAAATTATAATCAAATGATCAATCAAGTATTGAAAAAAGAAAACACAAACATAGTCCCATTGGGATGACATAGCGGTTAAGGTGGATAGTCTGTGGTCGGAAAGTCATAGATTCAAAATCCACCAAGACCGCTATGTGTGGAACCCTCTTGTGTTGTTTGCAGGCTAAAGCAGGCGGGTTACTCTCATCATCCAAAAAAAAGAAAACACAAACATAATTACATAAAGTTATACTAATATTAAAAAATATGTGCAACTCTATCAAAATAGATGTCTGTCATCCCAAAAAAAAACACAAATATAATTACATAAAGTTATATTAATATTAAATTATATGTACAACTTTATCAAAATATATGTCCATACTTCAAGTTCTAAATCTCTATATCAAAGTGGAATAAAGATATAAATTATAAAAAATAGAAGCCCCTGCATATGTAAATGTTGCATGCAAGCCCCTATCATCAAAATTAATAAAGAATTTAGTATCAGGAAAAAGTAATGTAATTAGAAGAAGGAAAATGGCGAAGACACGAGATAAAATCTAAAATATTAGATAAATATTAGTACAATTTGATTTTTTTTTTTTTCCTCTTTTAGACATAGAGAGTGAATTCTTTCTAGAAGGAATTTGCCTTGAGAAAATGTCTTGTAATAGCAAAGCAGAACGATACCTTTCTTCTGCCGGATCTGGATATGCATGGAAGGGGAAGTTGATAAAGATGCTTCTTTGTCTTTTAGTACACTACGCTTTCTACACTACTGATTGATGTTTCTGGCCTCTGCCGACCTCGTAAGTTTGTTAAAATATTGTGACAAGAAAAACCGATAATCATATCTACCCAATTTTATATATTTATTGTAAATAGATAAGTCTTGTCTAGAGAAAAAAAAAATGGGCCGACTCCAATGGGCCTGCCCGATATATCCGGTAAAAAAAATGGGCCTACTCCAATGATCTCCAAAATTAGAAGCTCGAAAGTATATCGGGCTTAAAAAAATCCGTCTAGAAACCTATCCAAGCTCTATGGACTTTAAACTAAAAAACTCGGGATTTTGGGCTAAAAATATCGCCCAAAAGAAATACATATTTTATTCTAGAGGCTTTGGCAACAGTAGCCAAATAGTAGAAATCGAAAAACAATTATAGCCTTCGATTAAAACAAAACACAAATATAACCATTTTGTCCTTATACGGCGCTGGGCCGATGGGGCCAATGGAAGGGTCGATGGAGGCATCCGCCCTCAGTGAAGAAAGAAAAAATAAAAAAATAAAAAAAATAAAAAAAATTGAAGATTGAAGGAGGGCATCGGCCCTTTCAGTGAAGAAAGAAAAAAATGGAAGAAGGGCATAGGCCCTCAATTATTAAAAAAAAAAAATGAAGGAGGGCATCGGCCCCTTCAGTGAAGAAAGAAAAAAATGGAAGAAGGGCATAAGCCCTCAATTATTAAAAAATAATAATAATAATAATAATATGAAGGAGGGCATCGGCCCCTTCAGTGAAGAAAGAAAAAAATAGAAGAAGGGCATAGGCCCTCAGTTAAAAAAAAAAAATTTGAAAAAGGGCATCGGCCCTCAGTTAAAAAAAAATATGAAGGAGTTCATGGAGGGCCTATGGACTCCCCCATCGGCTCTCCCATCGGCCCTCCGCTGATGGAGGGCCTATGGACTCCCTCATCGGCCCCCCATCAGCCCTCCCATCGACCCTCCGCCGGATAAAGACAAAATGACTATTTTTGTGTTTTGTTTTAGTAGTGGGCTACATTTGTATTTTTTTTTTCCGTTTTGGTTAACAGTGAGTATTTCCACTTTATTCTATAAATACAAATGAAAGAAATATGAAAGAGATAAAGTTATTAAGGAAATCTTGAAATACGATTAATATATGATGAAATTTTGGGAATTTTAAGTCGTTTTTAGTTTTAGTTTGGATTTTTTATGTTTATTTGAGTACGACTTTGAACTGTAATATTTATTTTTGTACACAAATTTACAATATGGTTTATTTAATTTGTTTGATTACTTCAGAATTTATATTTTATTCAATATTAATATGTTTAGTTTAAGTTATATATATTTGTTCTATTTTTATACAACAAAAATATACTCCCTCTGTCCCACAATTTTTGCTCCAAAACTTTTCAGCGCGATTTTGAGGAGAGTTGTTTGTTGTGTATAAAGATGTACTTGTGTAACAATTTACTATTTTAATAAATGGAGCAACAATTATAGAACAACTCGAAAAAAAAAAAGTGGAACAACAATTATGGGATGGAGAGAATAATTAATAAATATTAAAAAATTAGTTAATTAAGCCTGCCGCCGCCAAAAAGCTTGAAATTGAGTTGAGCTTCATATATCATGTCCGATAAAGTGTTGTGCGGGCTTAAACAGCCTAAAACTGAGCTGCCCCGGTAGGCCTGGGGTTGGGTCGGGCCATCCGGCTATTTTGCTACCTCTAGTTTTATCTCAAACTCGGCCCAAAAGATCTAACCCAATTATTTATTTTTATCTTTTAGGGCCCAATTAATTGTCCATTAAGGACATGGTATGATTGAGCGTCATTTAAAATAAAGTGGATGTTATAATCTCGGCGTGATCATGTGTAATAACAGACATAAATTTAATATTAAATATATTGTGAAATTACATATTATCAAATCTTTTAAAAAATAGATAAAGTACTATGGTGAATAAAACAATTTCAACATCATCTACTATATATTTTAATAACATATTTATGTACGATTTTCAATCATTCATCCATATTCTATTCTTTCACCAATAATACATTTCCAGTCAAGAAATCAAAATATTGATTCTATTAAATAGTCCCCTTGCCATCACCATTGTTACTTAACTTGAGAATGTCTGAATTTGAACTAATCTTGTTCTTACTTTCCACTTTCGCATGCTTCTACTTCCTCAGATTCTTGCACAAAGTATGGTGGATTCCTATCCAATTACAAGCCAAGATGAAATCACAAGGAATCAAAGGCCCTTCCTACAAATTCCCACATGGAAACATCAAAGAAATCACCCACATGAGAAGCCAATCCATAGACAAACCAATGGATATTAATTCACACAATCTATTGCCAAGACTTCAACCTCATGTCTATGCATGGACCAAGGCCTATGGTAAGAGTAAAAAGTGAATTAAATTCATCTTCTTTTTTAAAAAAAAATATTTTCTTTGATAGAACAAGAACTTTATGAGCAGGTAGGAACTTCATTTGTTGGTACGGTTCGCAGTGCCAACTCTTTGTGACTGAGCCAGAGGTGATCAAGGAGATACTAATGAACAGAGAAGGCGCGTTTCCGAAGATGGAAACCGAGGGCTCCGCGAAGAGGCTGCTCGGAGAATCATTAATCTCAAATGAGGGTGAAAAGTGGGCTAAAGTTAGGAAATTGGCTAACCATACTTTCCATGCAGAGAGTCTTAAAGTGAGTCTTTGATATAGTGAAAGTTATATATTTTTTTTAGTATTCTAAAAGGGTTTTTAATTTTAGGGTATGGTTAATGAGATGAGTTCAAGTGTGGAGATGATGCTAGAGAAATGGGAGAGATACGAAGGGAAAGAGATCGATGTGTTTAAAGAATTCGGGTTGCTTACAACTGAAGTTATCTCAAGAACAGCCTTTGGGAGTAGTTACATGGATGGAAAAGATATATTTCAAATGGTGGCAAAATTGACAGCAGTTGTAGTTAGAAATGTGTATAAACTCAAATTCCCACTAATAAGGTGTTATGTTAATTACACATATTACAACCTTAACATTCACTAAAAGTGTCTTAACTTTGTTACACTTTGTTTGTATTTATCAGTTTGCTAGTGAGAAGTGATGATGAGGCTGAGGCGGAGAAGCTTGAGGAAAGAATCAAGAATTCCATTATGGAGAAAGTAAAGAAGAGGGAGAGAGAAGGCAAAGATGGAAGTGATTATTTAGGGCAACTTGTGAAGATCAGCCATGAATCTGATGTTAAGAAGAGGATCACAACCGATCAGATGATTGATGAGATCAAGACAATCTACGGTGCAGGGCATCTCACTACGACAAGCTTGCTCGGTTGGTGCGTTTTATTACTAGCTACACATAAAGAATGGCAAGAGAAGGCAAGGAAGGAGGTTCAACAAACATTTGGAGACAAACGCCCGGATTCTGATGGAATTGCAAGACTAAAAACAGTAAGATAATTAATTAACTCTCATATTATCATAGGTTAAATACATTAAACCCTGACTATTAGTTTTTTAGGCTTTGCCTACTGAACTATGAACATGTGCAATTTGCCGCTGAACTATTAAATTTGTACATTTTGTCCTTTTAACTATGAAAATGTGCAATTTGTCCCTTGAACTATCTAATTTATTGTAGAAGCATAAAATTCGGAAAAAAATTTATGGCCACACGTGCAAATTTTTAGGGGTAGTGTCACTTGTGTTATTAGTTTTGTACGGTTTACCCTATGAACTATTAGTTTTATAATGATACAAGATAATATACTCCTAACTTTGTACGTCGGAGAATTTTTGTCAAAATCTTACTTTTCTGTAACAAATTAGATAGTTCAGGGAGACAAATTACACATTTTCGTAGTTAAGGGAAAATCGCACAAAACTAATAGGTCAATGGGTAAAATGCATATTTTCATAGTTCAGGAGAAAGTGTTATAAATACATTTAACCCCATAAGTCCTTTTTTTGCATTATGAAATGGGAATTCTTTAATTTTTTTTATACTAATTACCATGCAGATGAATATGATAATCAATGAGTGTTTAAGGCTATACCCTCCGGTTCTTATGGTGACAAGGAAAGTTATCAAAGAGACTAAAATAGGGGAACTCACTCTCTCTCCTAAGATGAACATTTTCATTCCTGTTCTTGCTCTACACCATGACCCTCAAATTTGGGGAGGAAATGTTCATTTGTTCAAACCGGAGAGATTTGCAGGTGGAGTTGCTAAAGCTAGTAATAATAATGGTGCTGCGTTTCTACCGTTTGGGATGGGGCCAAGAACTTGTGTAGGTTTGAATTTTACTACTAATGAAGCCAAGATCGCACTTTCGATGATACTGCTCAAGTATAAGATCATTCTCTCACCGAACTACGCCCACTGCCCGGCCGACGCCTTCATCCTTACTCCCAAATATGGAGTTCAAGTCATCCTCCAAAAGATCTAAATGTCAATATTCCAATTGTTGTGTGATGTTTGTGATGGAAAAGTTTATTATGTAAAAAGTTTTTTGTGGAAGTATGAAGTAATGTTTTGTTACTAGATTATTGATTTAATAAGTGGTAATATATGAATATGATCAAATTCAATTAAAATAACACAAATCTATCCATTCATTAAAATTTAGTGTACAATCTACCAAATGTTACCAAATTACCCTTACTTTTTCTCTTTTATTTATCAGGATTGATTGCAATATTTTTGATACTTGACAAAAGCTATTTTGTAGTGTTAAAAAACAATAATAAAAAAAAATTTAAACAAGTGCTGAGGCCGACAGGCAGCCGCCACCCATCCTTAGGCACCATAGCCTCCACTTGGCTAAAAAATTGCTGAATAAATAGAGAGTAGCCGCCATAGAAAAAAAAAAGTGGGGTTAATTTTGTAAAATTAAGTATATTATGAATATGGTTATAATACTTGAGTATTTTTGTATTTGTTTTAGTAGATTTGGTTAGTTTAATAACTTCAGCTTGTACGAAATTGTCGGACCACCAATCATTGTCTGAAAGGTTTCGATGTGGGATGTAGGGATGAGAACAAACAGAGTAGTTCACATAGTATAATAATTGCTAATTATTTAAGTAATGCATACATTTATTCACAACCCCACAAATAAATTAGACAACCTCAGAAATCCAACAAATAAAAAATATAATGTCGACCCAGTTAACGATTCATGAATCAATACTATATTGTTCTTGTGTAACTGTTTGTGTTCCTAAGTTACATCAAAAGTAGATGTGGATTGGGATGAGGTCAAATTGAGTAGTTGTAATAGTACAATGATTGCTAATTATTTAAGTACAATACTTAAACTCATGCAATTTATTAAATTCTCGATTACTTACAAAATAGGACAAAAATCCTTGGTCGGTTAACAATAACGACGTGATTAGACTACGAGGAATAGTCTTCATTAAATTACATGATTTTAAATTTTATTTATTTATTTTGCCTTATTTTAGGTTAAATATTGATTTACCTCTTAAAAAAAGAAATAACCCGCGCCATCTCATTAAATATGACTCGTTTTCTTTCTAGATTGTTTCATTAAAATTGGCTCATGCTAAAAAGTACAGAGATTATGTGGATTAAATTTAATACCTGAAAAATTGAATAATTACATCGCATAACACCACTTTCTTACTTCTCGTATTAAAAAATGTGTCACATTTATTGAGAAGAATAGAGGAACTCCTTATAATTTAAATACATTTATTTAATTAATTAACCATATACATATATGGTTAGAGGAGCTCTACTGGTCCTATGAACAGTAACTCGTGAAAGTGAATTTACGGTGTTGTCCCTACCTTTTCTATCAGGGGGCTCTTTTTTATGGAGCCTGTTTGGTACTTCCACACTCTCTAGCCGCAGTTTTCTCGTGTGTCCAGTATTATTTTTCATTCTGCCAATCTTAATATTTTTTTAGTTGCATTGTATATTTTTATTATCTTTTCAAGAATTCAAAAATTAAAAATACAATTTTTTTAATGAATCATTAGTATTAGATTTTAGGGTTATGCTAATTGCAAGATATGCATAGTCTAATTCAAATTGACCAAGAAAATTTAGTAACTGGAGGTGGCGTGGGGTTTGGGATGAGGATACCACAATTGTGTATCATTGTGTGTACCACACTATAAGGGTGTTGATATGTGTGTTTTTCATTCAAAGTAGTGGACCACATACGCCACATGTAGACACCCTTGTGGTGTGTTACACACAAGGGTACACAATTGTGGTACACACAAACCGTTTTGCATGATACTGATTTTTTGCCTTATTTTAGGTTAAATATTCTGAGATAGAGCATCCTCACCGCATTTAAGTTCAATGCTAAACATAATGGCTACTGCGAAGAAGTAGCCAATAAACACCATAATTAGTGGGGGTCATTGCCCCCACTGAAATTTCAAATATAATTCACACGATTGTTATTTTACTTGTGAATAAGTGATAAAGTGGCAGTGGGTGCTTTTATAAACGTCTTGTGTAGTGGGAGGTCAGAACTTCAATCCTTGATCTTCAGTGTGATTGGTAAAATTTAAATGTGAATTTAGATCTCCAGTGAGATTGGTAAAATTTAAATGTGAATTTAGAAAATTTTAATTTTCTTGGTTTGTGTTATTCTAAATTCTAATGTTTTTTTTTTTTTTTTTGCCTTTTAACAATTTTCTACTATAATATAAAAGTTACTTTTTTTATTTTATATTTTCTAATATATAAAATTATATTAAAAAAAATAGCAATATTAACAATTATTGTTGAGTAGTCCTTCACAAATGATAAACTTTCATAAACTCTTCTATAATTGGCCCCATTGAGCCAAAAACCTTACTACTTTCACAAACTCTTCTATAGTTGGCCCCACTAAGCCGAAAACCTGCTACGTCACTCACCATAATCTTCATCAAATTTTATGATACTGATTTTTTGCCTTCTTTTAGGTTAAATATTTACCTCTTCAAATGAAAAATATTAACCCCTATTTTTTTTTTTTTTTGGACGACTTTGATCGCTCTAATTTAGGGGTTAGGGTTCCCAAATTCATGCGATTCATCCCAATCACGTCTGTTGATTAAATTCAATCTCTCGTACGTACGGAGTTGAACTGAAAGTATTATTGAGGAATACGCTCAAGTCGTATAAATGGCTTCCGGCAAGCTGCAGCGGTGGCCCTCAGTCGCGGCTCCATCCAGCCGGTGGAGGAGGCGGTGGTTCTCTGCTTCCATCCGAGGGAGACGTAGTGAGAGAAGAAGAAGGTCATTAGGTTCGTGTATTTCTAGTTTTAAGATATTTATTTGTTTAAATTACTGTTGATTATTGGTAGGCGAGGTGCTAAGAAAGTTTAATTGTTCGAAGGTATCAATATTATGTGAGAAATTACTGTTTTTCGGGACGTGCATTGATGACAAAGGAGATGGAGGAATAAAATAAAGAAACCAGGAAGAATCAGGTTCCATAAACTATTACATGTTGCGTCATTTGTAGGTTATCAAATCTTTAATGGAATGGAAGAAGTAATATATATGACTAATGAAGCGTGCTCAGCAATATCTTCAAGTTTAATAATGTTTGATCCTGACAAAATATACTATGTATGATTTGCCAATCAGTCATTCATATTTTATACACAAGACAGGGGAATCAAATACATTTAAATATTGCAATGGCCAACTAAATGCAATACTAATATATTTTTGGCCAAGAAATCAAATTAATGATAAACAGAGATCAAAGAGGAAAGCCGTAGTTAGTTAACTTGAGAATGTCTGAATTTGGAGTAGTCATGTTATTTCTTTTTTCATTTTTGTGCTTCTACTTGCTCAGATTCTTGCACAGAGTATGGTGGATTCCTATTCGATTACAAGCTAAGATGAGATCACAGGGAATCAAAGGCCCTTCTTACAAATTCCCACATGGAAACTTGAAAGAAATCTCTTACATGAAAAGTCAATCCATGGACAAACCAATGGATATTTCACATGATGTATTGTCAAGACATCAACCTCATGTCTATGCATGGACCAAGGCCTACGGTAAGAAGAATAAGAACATTCATTTCATCTCTTTTTCAGTGTCTTATTTGATAAAACATGAATTGGATAGACAGTGTGTTGCTTTATTTGATGGCAGGTAAGAATTTCATTTGTTGGTATGGTTCACAGTGCCAACTGACTGTGACCGAACCAGAGCTGGTCAAGGAGATACTGATGAACAGAGAAGGCACGTTCCCAAAATTAGATATGGATGACTCTATAAAGGTTCTGCTCGGGGAGGACTTGTCATGAATGATGGTGAAAAATGGTCAAGAGTTAGAAAACTGGCTGATCATACTTTCCATGGGGAGAGTCTGAAAGTAAGTCTTTTGACCCGCCATTAATTACCATATGGAGTTCTCCGAGTAATCTAAACGAAGTTTTTGATTCAACATGTGTAGAGCATGGTTCCGGTTATGAGTTCAAGTGTGGCGATGATGTTAGAGAAGTGGGAGAGTTATGGAGGAAAGGAGATCGATGTGTTCACAGAATTCGGTCTGCTGGCAACTGATGTAATCTCAAGGACAGCCTTGGGGAGTAGTTACATGGTTGGAAAGGATATAATTGAGATGATGGCAAGATTGGCAGCAGTTGCTAGAAATGCGTATAAAGTCAGAGTTCCAGGAATGAGATTCCTAGTAAGAAGTGATGATGGGGTTGAGGCAGAGAAACTTCAAAGAAGGATCAAGGGTTCCATTATGGAGAAGGTAAGGAGGAGGGTGAGAGATGCAAAAGATGGAATCTTGGAGAATCTGGGATGTGATTACCTTGGACAACTTATCAAGATCAGTCAAGAACCTGATGTAATGAAGGGGATCACAACTGAGCAGATGATTGATGAGATTAAGACAATCTACAGTGCAGCCCATGGTACGACTGCAAGCTTACTCGGTTGGTCTGTTTTATTACTAGCTACGCACACAGAATGGCAAGAGAGAGCAAGGAAGGAGGTGAATGAAACTTTTGGAGACAAGAGCCCAGACTCTGATGGCATTACAAGACTCAAAATAGTAAGCTAATTAATTACAATTAATCGAAATGGGACTTTAATTCTTTCTTAATTTCATGCAGATGAAGATGATAATAAACGAGTGTCTGAGGCTATACCCTCCGGCTCTTTCGGTGATAAGGAAAGTTGTGAAGGAAACTAAGATAGGGGAGCTCCGTCTCTCTCCTAAGACGAACGTTTTCATTCCTATTCTCGCTCTGCACCACAACCCTCAAATCTGGGGCGAAGACGTTCATTTGTTCAAACCAGAAAGATTTGCACAAGGAGTTGCTAAAGCTACCAACAACAATGCTGCTGCGTTTCTACCTTTTGGGATGGGGCCAAGAACTTGTGTAGGTTTGGACTTCAGCACTAATGAAGCTAAGATTGCACTTTCGATGATTCTGCAAAACTACAAGTTTATCCTCTCGCCTAACTACGTACATTATCCAGTGGATGTGTTTCTTCTTTCTCCCAAATTTGGAGTTCAAGTCATCCTACAAAAAATCTAAGATTCATCTTGTTTATTCGGTTCCTGCATTTCTTGTTTTGAGATATTAATTTAATTAAAGTACTGTTAATTGTTGGTAGACAAGGTGCCAAGAGTTCATCTGTTTCTCTTTAATATAAAGTACATATAACTCAAGTGTCTTAACTTAAGCTATATATGCTGTTTCATTTGTACAGTTAAACCTGGATAAAGTAATAATATCGCTAAGATAATAATTTCTTTCGGTTCCCATATGGGTCAATGCACTAAAATAATGTTCGATAAAAGTAATAACTTCGTTAAATGAATATTTTTTCTCGGTCTCAGGGTTATTACTTTATCGGGGTTTAACTGTAGATGATCAAAAAAAGAAATTTCAATAATATCAACATCAACATCTCTTGAGAATGTCTGAGTTTGAAGTAGTCTTGTTATTTCTTTCTACTTTTGCATGCTACTACTTGCTCAAATTCTTGAAAAAAGTATGGTGGAATCCCATTCAACTGCAAGCTAAGATGAGATCACAAGGAATCAAAGGCCCCTCTTACAAATTCCCACATGGAAACATCAAAGAAATCTCCAACATGAAAAGCCAATTCGCAAACAAACCAATGTATATGTTTTCACATGATATAGTTCATAAATTTGAACCTCATGTCCATGCATGGTCCAAAATATACGGTAAGACTACAAAAAAAACTCATTTAATCTAATTTCCCATCTTTTGTTTGATGAACAAGAATTATATGAACAGGTAGGAACTTCATTTGCTGGCGTGGCTCACAATGCCAGCTCTTTGTGACTGAGCAAGAACTCATCAAGGATATATTGATGAACAGAGAAGGTGCGTTTCCGAAGATCGATTGGGAGGGCCCTTTAGGGAGAAGGTTTGGGAAATCGCTTCTCACAAATGAGGGTGAAGAATGGGCCAAAGTGAGAAAAGTTGCTAATCATACTTTCCATGCAGAGAGTTTGAAAGTAAGTCTTTTGATCAATTAATTAATACTATACTCTATAAATATACATTTCTGAATACTCTAAATGGGATTTTGATTTTAGAGCATGGTTCCGGAGATGTGTTCAAGTGTGGAGAAGATGTTAGAGAAGTGGGAGAGTTCTGCCTATGGAGGAAAAGAGATTGATGTGTTCAAAGAATTTGGAATGCTTACAACTGAAGTGATATCAAAGACAGCCTTTGGGAGTAGTTACATGGATGGGAAGGATATATTTGAGATGTTGGAGAATTTGACAGCATTAGTAATTAAAGATGTGTATAAACTCTCCCTTTAATAAGGTGGTGTAATAATTATTTTTATTAGTATATTACAACCTTAACATTCTCTAATAGGTCTTAATTTTGTTACAGTTTTCTCTCTCAGTTTTCTACTAATAATGAGGTGGAGGCAGAGAGGCTTGAGAAGAGAATCAAGGGTTCCATCATGGATAAGGTGAGGAAGAGGGAGAGAGATTTCAAAGATGGAATCTTGGAGAATCTTGGATGTGATTTCCCCGGACAGCTTGTGAAGATGAGTCAAGAATCTGATGTGAAGAAGAGGATCACAAGAGAGCAGATGATTGATGAGACTAAGGCTATTTACAGTGTTGTCCATCTTGCTACAAAAATCTTGCTAACTTGGTGTGTTTTGTTACTAGCCACACACAAAGAATGGCAAGAGAAAGCAAGGAAGGAGGTTAAACAAGTTTTTGGAGACAAAAGCCCAGATTCTGATGGCATTTCAAGACTAAAAAGTGAAAGCCCATTTTCCTGAGTTTGTATTCGGAAATTTATATTAGAACTGGGTAAACCCCGTTCCTGTGCAATAGTCTGCAAGCCACACAGAAGAGTTCAACCATCCTAGCTAACCATAGGTGACAAGCAACACATAGCGGTTCCAGTGAGATCTGAATCCATGACCTATCGGTCCCGGACCACCACCTTCACCGCTACGCCATCCCAAGGGGATGGGTTATCCAATTTTTATTCGTAAGACATGATTGATAACGGGCTTAAATTAGTCAGATTTTTTTCATGCCGATGAACATGATAATCAATGAGTGTCTAAGGCTATACCCTCCCGGATTTGTTCTACTAAGGAAAGTTATCAAAGAGACTAAAATAGGGGAATTAATTTGTGGCCACAAATCTTTTGTTATTTTTAGAAACAATACGTTATTAACGGAATACTTTTTTCAAAAATAAAAGACAATATTAATGAGTATAAATTGTTCTAAGTTTGAAATAATGTGGTCACTTCTGAGATGATTATAATAACGAATAGAGCTGTCAAAATTGATACAAAATGACGAGTTAGTACTCATTAGACCCGGCTGAAGTTTGGGCTGAGTTGAAAATCGCTCTTAATTGCTCTTGCCAAGTGGTTGGGACGACCAATTGTTTGATGCCTATTTTCTGGCCAGCCCAATAATTTACCTACTAAAAAGAAAATAAACAAAATTAATACCCTCTCATTTGGTGAAGGTTGTACATTAATTTTTTTTTTTGAACGGGCTAATTCGTACCGGATTGTATTTTAAATTTCGGAACTCCTTAAAATTGGAGCCTAGGTAAAAGCTCCCTGCTATTCAGTTGGGTCGGCCCTGCCTTTAACCATCAACTCATATCAATATTACTAGCTAGAGAAGGCAGTACACATGGCAGCACGAGTTTCTCTCCTACTAATGAATCATTTATTAATTATGAAAATAAAATGGAATTATTTTTTTGTAGAAATATGAATGAAGAAATTTCTTGACGGAAGAAACGGTTCGTCATCCAAAGCGATGCTGGTGGAGAAGCAAGAAGACGGAGAACTGTATTTATTACCTAAATGTATTTATTATCTAAATTCAATCGCTTTTGCTTAGCTTAATTAGCTCTACGGAGGATTATGATGTTTTATCGTGTTTTGTCTTGTCGGCTTCCGTAAAAAATTGTGACAAATCTTGGTCTTTATTCTCGTCACGTCTACTTATTTTTTATATAGTAATTGAGTCGATTTCTTGATTAATGAAAACGATCATCAAAATATAATATTGGTTGAAGATCTATTGCAAGGGTTCTCAAATTTTACTAAATTAAACGGTTATTTAGTTCATGTATATATGCTCTGTACTATAATAGGGTTCCTTTTATGCTAGGGGTGGGAGCACTGCACCTCCCACCGTCGGATTTTGACACGTGTAAAGCCACCTCCCAAATCAATTATCTCACACCTTAAATTTTTTTGACACTTACACGTGTCAAAATCCGGGGGTGGGAGGTGCAGTGCTCCCACCCCTAGCATAAAAGTTTCCCTATAATAGATGCATGATTTTTTTAATTTTTTTTTTCAAATCCTAGCAAATTTCCAGCGTCACCCTTACAGTTCTGTAATTTGTCAGAAAAAATATCTGTAAAATCGCCAGAATTCCGGGTGAAAAGATTTTGATCGTGATTTTGCATGCTGTGGAGGTTGCCTCGGAAAGGGCCATAACATAAATACAGTCACCTGCCACGGAGCAAGATGAATTAATATTTAATACCTTCAGAATAATTATTAAAAAAAATTAAGATTAAATTAACCCTTTCTGGTTAGCTAGATTTATACTCCCGTCTCTATTTTATATATTTTTTTATGTATATTAAAAAAAATTAATAATATAAAAAATAGATAAATATTAATATTAAAATTTGAGTAAATTAAAATAAATTACTAAAAAATTAATGTTATAATTATAGTATTTATTATTATAAAAATTGGATAGAATAATTTTTTCTTATATTATCATATTAATTAGATTTATCAAAATTGGTAAAAGATTTAATTAGATATAAAAAAAATTGATAATAGAAATATATGATAATATAAAAAAATTAATTAAATATAAAAAAGTACACGTATATATGTGATATTATATATGTGGGACGAAAGAGTATTAACACTTTATAGAACTACTACCACATTGTTTCCCTTCACTTATCCCATGTCTAATAATATTACTATAAAAAGAAGGTAGTAGAAATGGAAGACCTAACTGGTGGAGGATACGGAGCAATGGCAATTTTGGCGATGATTGCAGCGGCGAGTGTGGCGGCGGTAGGGTGGTGGTGCTTGTCCAAGTTGCTCGCAGGTTTTCATGTGAAGACGATGGTGCGCAAGGATTTCGAGAGCACCATCCCTCTTGATCTGCACGAGCCGGTTGTCAAGCTATGGAAGGTTCAAGAAGCTTCCAGATACATCCCCAATTTGAAGAAGAAGAAGAAAGAGAAGAAAGTCAGTCATGAGGCCGTACATTTTGAGGAACCAAGAACTTCTCTTAACAAGGATGAGGTAAGGGAGGATTCGGGATCCTCTAACCCGACCCGGTCTAGCGTTCCGAAGGCGAAGGTGCAGAGTCCCAACCTGATCGCAAGACTAATGGGTCTCGAGGAAATGCCATCGTTAATGGTGAAGAAGATGAAGAAGGAAAGGATTATCTCACATGGTAGAAGAAGCCATTTTCTTGATATTGATTTGCCTACGCCTACCAAGCCTCAAATCGTGGAGAGGCGATTGCAGTTCGACCGATTGGGTTTCTGGAAGAAATTCAATTGTTTATCGCAAACTACATAATTTGATTCCGAGGAGCTACTGCTGGAAGTGAAATTCAAGGATAACCTACAATCATTACCCGAAATTCATATCGATAATATTTTGTAATCCTAGTGTATCTTTTGGTATGATAGCCGGCCCCACTTTTATATTAGTATGAATAGGGCAAATATATGTAAAAGTTTATTATCGTCTAATCATATAATAAGAATTGTAAAGTGCTTGATTAAGGTATAATAAGAGTAAAATTTGAAGTTTTACAAAGTTAAATAGATAACAAATAACCAGGCAGAAGCTTCATTGCAGGTCAAAATATTTTAATTATGCAGTGTGTATCATCTATCCGTAAGCTTCATTGTAGGCTAAAGTACAAGTACGATTTTAATCATGCAATGTATAATCCCTTTTGGGATAGTAATTTTAAGGCTTCATAAAGTACAGAATTAAAGTAAAAAAATTATTAATTTTTCGACCAAAATCAAATACAATCTTATAAAACAAACAAATATCACATTAGAGGACCAAAATTAACAATTTCTCGACCTCGATCTAGTTTAGGGCTCAATCTTGTGTCGAGTTTAAACACGTATATTTTATAAAATCATACAACCTTAGAGATTGTGTGTATGTGAGAGAGAAAGAGAGAGACATTCATCGTCTCCTCTTCTTGTTTTTCCCCAACTGGCCAGACTTAAAAGCATGCTCTTGATCTTGAAATATAGCTCTATACTTTCCGTACATCTCCGCCTTCTCTTCATCCATTCTCGCCTTCTCCTTCGCCTTCACCTCGAACAAGAAGTGATTATCCTTCCTCAGTTCACGAGCAGCGCCTTTCGCCTCTTGTTTCAATTTCTTCGCCAACTTCTTCAACTCCACCCGCTCGCGATCCGGATCATAATCTCTCCCCTTAACAAAGCTGCCACAATCCACAAACCGTCATCAATAACTATATACCAACACTTCATATTATACTCCCTTCGTCCTAATAAACATGTCTTGTTTCCCATTTGAGTTGTCCCATTAAAGTTGGCTTGTTCGTTTCCCAACATAAAAATAACACTCTAATATAATCAAATGGGCCCACTAACTTACACTACTTTATTGGGACGGAGAGAGTAAGTAATAGTGGAAGAAAGGGTTTACCTATCCTCAAACTTTGGAATGGATGTCTTGATAACCTTCTGCTTTCGGAGTCTCAACGGTTGGCGTAATGCGTGGTGTTCTTGAGATTTCGTCTCGATTAGGTCACAAACTTCTTTGAGTTCAGCCTTTAATGGATTTGGCATAAGATCTTCTTCTGCCAGCCCTTGTAATAGTTTTTGAATTGGCAAGAATATCTCCGGGAATGATTTGAGTCCGTCGTGAACGTGTACAAACCCTTTAAGATTTCCAATAATTGCAGAAAGTATGCTTGCCCTGCAGATTATATGGTTTGAGTTACCATACAATTACTCTATACAAAGATGCTTAAATTTTCAAGATTGTGATGTAAAGAAAATGCGAACCCGAACCTGAAATTATCCGAGGTGAAATAAGGAGAATCGTCTGGCAAGTCCATTAGCGTTAGAAAATCCAAAGAAGCAACCTCTTCAACTTGTCCTTGCATGTGGAGTAATGGCCTTAATGTTTTCAATTCCATAAGATGATACAACTGTGCAAATAACAATAGCATTAGATATTAAGTCGTCGTTCAGCAAAGAGCTCGACTGCACATTCACTTTAAGCAAAGCCACATAAAGTAGAGTTGATATAGGAAAAAACCTGAGAAGATTTATATCTTTCAACGTTCGTTAAAGCTGCCATTAACATCGTTTGCAAGAACGTAATAGCCTCGGGGAAGAACTTCTGGGATTGTCTACTGACCTGCAACAGTTTTGCATGCCATTGTAAGTAGCTAGATCATATACATATCAAATTTGAGAAAAAAAGATGAAGTATTTAAAGAGAACCTACAGATAGCACCATGGAGCACAAGAAGGAACCGATGGCAATATCTCGTCCAGAAGTTATCGGACACCGTATGAGGTATTCAGAAATCAAGTGGATAGCAGGGGTCGTTACAGCATGGCGGAAATCAGAGCATGGGAAAATCATGGACCATAGTCTCAAGAGGAAAAGGGTCTTGAGAGATGGCCAGCTACTTTTTCCTGCCATGGCAAAATAATGAAAACGGAGTTCGATACAACACATGATCCTCAAAGAACTAAAAGGTTGCAAGCATTTTGGTTGAAATGTGGCAAACCTGTATTCTTGATATCCTCGCAAAATTGGGTACGGGTGCGAAGCAATCGTTGACGAGCACAAATGGCGGCAAAGTATGGGATCTCTGTACTCATTTCCATCAGTGGCTTCACAAGCATATTAAGTAGCTTGAAATTTAAAGGCTTCTTGCTAGCTAGAACGGCGAAGTATTGCAACAGCACACCATAAAACACCTGGAAATCAATTCAATTCATATATTACTGATAAATACAGTCATTTTCCAACAATAACACATAAAAGCAACATACCTGCATCTTTTTCCTATTTTCTGCTGCAACTGCGATTGCATTATATGTTCTAATCCTCCGAATAGCTTCCAGAATTTGATCATCTGAACGACTTTCCAGTAAGGCACTAAATTCTTCAAAATCTTTTGGAGCTTCAATTGTGTATGGAAGCTCCCCGTTTTTATTTGTATCTTCTTTAACGTTCGTTTTTACTCTCTTGGCATCTGCATCGTCATTTTTTCTGCTCTTACTAGCTAATACCTTCTTCTGGTCTCCCACAACAACTTGTTTAGCAGAATCATCATCGCTTTCATCTTCTTCTTCATCCTCCAAATCAATTTGGTCATCATCACTCTGCTCCCAGTCCTTAAGAGACTGAGCTTTTGCTTCCTCAGATCCTTCCTCCTCTTCCTCCTCCTCCTCATCATCGTCTTCGTCATCATCATCATCATCGCCTTCGCCGTCATCATCACTCTCTTCGTCTCCAGAAGTTGGTCCACCTTTTCTCTCAGGATCAGTGACACCCTCTTTGTTGAGGAGGTCATCAATCCAGATAGCTTTAGCTTTTGGAATGGCATCAGAGAAAGAATCACCGAGATCATCCCCAGATATATGTTTTATCCGTTTCAAATCTCGATCAGCATTATCATCATCCTCATCTTCCGAAGTGTTGGCATCTTCATCACTAGGATCATCACCAGCAACCATCCTCTTTTTACGTTCTTCCTGAATAATGTTTGATTTTCAAGTAAGCTCTTTTCGGATATTAATTTTATGTTAGCTAGATGTTGGCTTCATATATGGTGTTGTTTAAAAGTATTGAGGAAATGGATATCGCACCAAGTTGCTTCATGCAAATTGAGAAATACAAGAAACATGAGAATAAAATATGCATTTCGTTCAGATGATAATCACCACCGTCATTCAAGATCACTTACAACCACACAAAAAAATAAAAAAATAAAAGAAAGACATACATTTAACTGCCAAGTACCAAAAGTAAGACATGTTTCGAAGCATTAATGACAGTGGGGCATCTCGATTAGGGGTTTGATATTTATTATGCAAGTTAAGAGGAAATATTGTGTAACTAAAACGTGCAACTTCCACCAAATATGTTGACATTACGTGCTTTAATTAGAGTATACCTCCAACTCCTCCAGGCGCTCTTTCTCCTCTTGTGCCAACTCTTCAGGTGCTTTTGTTCTATCTGATGGCCGAGCTCTCATATCAAGCGCCATTTGACCAACCAGTTTGTCATAGTGATCAGGTTTTTCCTGCAATGACAAATTAGTCCGTCAAACTAAGCAACACTGCTCTTCATTAGAGCATGGAAACAGTAAGATTCAAAGTCTAAGTTAAAAAGAGAAGCAAAATGTGGGCATCGTTCTCATCTTTAAGGAAAATGGGTTACTAAAATAGAGATAGTGAGAAAATATAGAAACTACGTATGAAGGAACAGAAGAAAGAACATGTAAGATAGAAGTCTACATGCTGATTGGAAACTTTATTCTGTGATCTGGGTGCCTCCTCTTTCTTTGCATTATCAATTGAGATGTTGTTCTGCACAAGAGCTTTGAGAGAACTCATTTTGTTTGGTTCTGTCAGTGAAGAGATGGCCTTGGACTGAACTAAAGATGCAAAATCCTTGTCCAGTTGTTCAATAAACTCTTGGTTTTCTTCCTTGTCCTTTGCCTTTTCAGCCTGTGAGATGCCAAAAGAAGCAAGCAACCATGCACGCACACACGGTAGAACAGAAAATGGTCGGTTAGATAGCATCATCAGAAATGATCGTCTAAGCTCATAAAATGAAAACAACCTTGAAGAATTTGCTCTTAGAAATAATATCCTCCATTACTTCCTTCTTGGTCTTAGGCCTCTGCAATAAGAAAGTGTGACCTAGTTAGGAATTTAGAAGCAGATATGTTTTCTTGCATCACTCTGATTAGACATATCAGTAAAAAAAAATGGTAACAATTGAAATATGGAGATAGCATTTAACAAATCTTCAGACTGAAAAGTACTACATAAACTGCATGCCCTCCACACATCACTGCAACTCCTCTAATACTATCTACTGTCCAGAAATAAGTGAAAATGGAAAGAAATTGGCTGCCCTAGAAAAAAGGCAATATCAGAGCCTTTACAGACTAAAGGCAAACAAATTATGGTCAAAATCAAAAAAACCGAGCCAGGGTAAATTTTCCAATGTAGTAAGACAACTTTGCGCTTAAGCAAAAGACGAATGCAACATCCATAAGAAAACATTAATCTCACAAAGATAAATTGGAAAACACAAAAATGGATTTTAAAATATTAGATTCCACTAAAGAAACAATATACTAAGACAACTCGATGAGGTTGAGCGATGCATCATGTGGTAGAAATTTTCTCTTACATCTTGTCCTTCAACAGATCTTGATTCTGGATCATAATCTGCTGCATGGTGATTACTTTGTCTTTCTGCTAAAAAATTACGGCGATTGTTAGGTGGCAATACATAAAAGGACCAAGTCAGTAAAGCAATAGATAGCTCCTTATCGATGCATTAGTTGGATACTTGGATAATGAAGCATATTCTCGACCCAAAACTCGAATTAAGGCATGCATCTATGACCACATGATCAAGCCTATTCTAAAGTTTGAAAATGCTCAAATCCAGTAAGAGTAAATCCATAATATTGTTCAAAAAAATTAAAACATGTTTCTACATTGGCTCAGAGCCTACTTTAACGCATATATATAAGTACAAATCTGAAGGATGTACTTACTGGTAATTTCACCTGGTAAGTCAGCATCATCATCCCCTTCCAATGGTTCATCATCTTCAAAATCATCCCTTTCTGGGAAAAAACCATCATCTTGAAACTCGTCTTCCTCCCCATCAGATAGATTGTACTTGCTTTTCTTTTTCAATTTTAACTAATAATACAATTAGCAACAGAGACGATTTTAGAAAGGACATTCACCCATATAAACAAAGAAAATAAAGAAAAAATCATATTTCAAGTATCATTCTCCACAAAATTTCGTTGAGCCAGCTCCATTACATGTATCTTGGAAATTCATGAAAAGTATGAATTTATCCAAATGGAGCATACTCACTTGAAGAAAAAGGTAAGAAACTTGAAGAACCTAACCTGCCGTTCGCGCTGAGACCTCAAAATTGCCTTATCAAACTCAGCAAGTCCTTCAACTTGCTCTCCAATTCGCTTATCCACAAACGTCGAAGACTTTGCATTCTTCTCATATTCCTTTAGCAGCGTCTTCTGCCTCTGCAATTTTGCTCAAACACCAAAACATTCATACCCGATCCAAAGCTAGCTCAGAAACCGGACAAACGGAAAAGCGAAAAAAAACCTTCTGATGGGCGAGAGAGCGAGAGTGCCCAATGTGGTGCCGTCCTTCGTCCTTGCGTTTCTTGCCCAATATGTTGGATTTACTCCGCGACCATAAGAACTCGAATGGGTTTTCCTTTGGCGCTTTGGTTTTCTTTGCTTCTGAGTTCAAAGCGCTCAGCTTCTTGTTTATCTTGCTCTTACCTTTCTTCTTCGCACTTCCCGTGCTCGATTTTTTCGCCATCTTCGCAACTTGTCTCGCGAAAGCTGTTGATTAGGGGTTTTAGGAGAAAATTGGTAAATTAGGGTTTATCGATTTGGAGCAGAAGAAACGCTTCTTGGGCCGATTTATGGGCTTTTCAATTGGGTCGTAGTTTGGGAATCACTCTTGTTAACGGGCATTTATTGTGGGCTTGGCCCATAATAATTTGATGCACCCTTCAAGAAGGTAGGAGGAAATCTACCCTAGACTCGATCTTATAAGTTTCATTATTTTAAGAAAACTGCGATACGTTCAAATACAATTAACCGCAAATTTATAAATACTCCCTCGTCCCATTGAAGACTTTTCTTTTCGGGCTGTCCCATACTCCCATACAATGTGTCTTGTTTTTATTAATGGTAATTTATTACTAATATTTTATTTATGAGACTTATCACTTTACACAACGTCACACACAACTTTTAACTCTCCTTACTAACTTTATGTGTGGGACCCACCAATTTACACATTTTCACACACAACTTTCAATTCTCTTTAATAATCGTACCCAAAAAAAAAAACAAGACACATTCTTTGGGACGGAGGGAATGTAATTTTTTTTTTTTAAATTCAGAATCGTTAATAGAGATTAGTAAGAGTTCCAACTTCCAATCTGTTTATGTTGAAAAGACACAGTTCTTAGTTTATTATTGATATTTGTTTGCGACATACTGATATATGATAAATCAACATAAATTAGTGATTCTTAATAAAATTAATATTTTCCAAAGATTAATGCTAACTACTTTTGTTAATTATAATAAGCAACTAATTATAATTATAATAGTCAATACATAGATATGCAGTAAGGATTAAATTGAAAATATTTAAAAATAAGTTATTTTCGTATTATTTTTATTTAAATATATTGTTCAGTTTCTTTTTGTAGTAAATTAAACATAATTTTTTTTGTGGAACTCATAATTTTAACATCACAAAGACTTGTGTGTCACACAATATACTCCATTGTATATCACACTTTATAAGGTGTTGTTGACATGTGGCATATGTGGCCCACCATAATTGATTTTGATTTGATTATTTAATTAAAATATATTTCACATGTCAAATGATTTGTGGAGGTGACATATAGTGGAGTATAATTGTGTGAAACCAAAGTCTATCCGCTAATAACTCTCCTTAAAAAGGGGATGAGATCACTTATCCAATAAATCCCTATATAATTGGTTTCCGATTTAAAACGACGTAGTTTTGTATTGAAAACTACAAATTAAAAGGATAAGATTAAAAATTGATTTAATAAATAATTAAAGAGTGCATTTTTTTCAATACAAAACTATATCGTTTTAAATCAGACACCAATTAAACAGAGATTTATTAGACAGGTGATCACATCCCTTAAAAGCGACGCGACAACCAAAGCGGACAAAATAATCGTGACTGAGGAGTATATAATAATATAATTTGCCCATGCATAAATAAGACTCATGGCTACTAAAACATGGATATATAACCCGAATTAAATAAGTCAAAAGTATGTACTTGTCTAATCCTACTTTCCCTCAAGAAAAAATCCAAGTCATGCGAAAAACTCGGATAGACCTAACAAATTAATTATAAATCTCAAACTGGATTTACCAAAATCCTAGAAGATCTACTTTCACTAGGAAAGATTGATCAAACACAATTTAATCCAATCGAATTTGAATAAGAGCTTCACAATCGGCTGAAGATCCTCCTCTCTTTGTGAAATCTCTGCAATTAATTCCTTCTTGAACACAACGTAACACTATCTCTTCTACTTTCATCATCTTTGAGTTCATCTACTCACAGTTTTTGTTGTTTTAGAATGTTGTTAATTTGTAGCGTCGTGATTGATGTAGCGTCGTAATTTGTATCTACGGAATTACCGACGGATTATTTTCCGGGGTGGCGACGGATTACCGACAAAATAATTAACGTTAATTCAATTTGATTTTTTACCAGAGGTGTGGATCATGGGAGGAATTTGCAGTTGCTTTCATGTTCCGGATGATCAGGATCAAGATGGTTCGATTTCGAGCAGCTGTTTTTGCCCTAGTTGCTTTCTTCATAAGTTCAAGAACAATGTGGGTTATTATATCTAATCTCTTGGTAGTAAATTGTTTCAAATATCTGCAGTTCTTGATCATGAGTGTTTGTTGTTGCTGATTTAATTACATAAGTCATTAATTTTTACCTAATCTAATAATCAATTCTACTTGATGTTGGGAGTTTTGGGAGATTAATTTCTCTTTGTGCTTCTTCTCTCTCATGCAGAGTCTGAATCTATTACCACCAAGACAAAACAACGTTGTATCTTTACCTAATCAGAACTCATCTCCTCCAACTCTTCAACTGATTTCCAACAATATTCCATCATCAACTACTAGTAGTCCTCATGGTGGAGCTGAGGATGATACTGTTCCCAGCTCCACTCAACATGAGGTAGAGGGAGAAACGCGTATCTCACAAGTTCATCCTGAGCCAGTTGAACAAGTTGATGTTGTAGTAAACATAAACATGAACTCAAAACCTATTGAAGAAGAAGATGAAGTAGTACTTGTGTCTCCCAATGAAGAAGTAGTTCAAGAGGAGAATTCCAACTTAACAAAAGCTTTGTCAAGTGGAGTGGAAGACTACTTGCATATGTTCCCTTCACCAAATGATGTAGAAGAGTGTCAAACTTGCCTTGAAGGTATATGCACTATAGAATCTACATCTCCATCTATATCGCCCTATGCTTTGTTTTATGTGCGTACATGATAAACTCCGCTCCTTTATAAACTCTTTTTGCAGAATACAATGACGAAAACCCCAAGATAGAGCTGAAGTGTTGCCATCACTACCATCTAAGTTGCATCTATGAGTGGATGGAGAGGAATGAGAATTGCCCGGTTTGTGGAAAGGTATATATATATATATACATATCATCTTTCGTCGACATTCTTCTTACTATCGATGCTAATTGTATTGCATATTGATTCCATCTCTGTTCACTTGCAGCTGATGGAATTTGAAGATTGAAGGTGTGGAATAGGATCAAGCATGTATGTTTCTTTTTTTCTCAACTCAAGATTTTGTATAGTGGAACATGGGATTCATGCTATTTCAATTAGAAATAAATATCATTAAATTATGCATGAATTACACACATATTACATTATATAGTATTAATCAATCATCCAATGAGTTTCTCCTCTGTTTACACTCCATGACATAAAGTTAAATGCAAGAACAACATCAGCACACATGATACATCTTATTCTCACACAGATTGATACTAATTCCTTGAACAAGGATAGTTTTAATTTCATGCGGCAAAGCATCCAAGATGGCAAGAATAGAGTGAGTCAAGAGTGAGGTCTAGCTCGTTCCTTGTGGCCTCGGATGCTTCCTCGTACGATCCCCCCTCTGCATCACCAGGTCATTAGTAATTAGGCCGAAAATGTGAAGGGTAGAATTGGATTTAAAAGGGTCAAGAAATTTACCCTATGTTTAAGCAAGGGAGTTGAGATGACATGAGATATTGAGGTGGTGGTGCTGGTGGTGGAAGTGCTGCTGTGTTGGTGCTAGGGTTTTGCTGCACCCACTGTGACTGTTGTCCCATTTGTCCCATTTCATTCTCCTTCTCTTTGATCTTACATAATTCAAAAATCATACTTTTTAATGAAGATTTACACACAATAAACCCCAAAGAAAGGAAGAGCAAAGATGAAATCTTGTCACCTTCTTTACCAGCATGCTGTTCTGCTCTTGTATAGCTTTCTCCTGCAATTAGTACAACAAAATAGCTTACTAAGAGTTCTAAAATGTTATTACAAACTTCTCAACAAAGTTTAAAGAAAACCCTCTAAGTGGAAATACTAATTCTTGAATCACAAAGCATTAATACTAATCATGTCATCAAAACCCTATCATGGTAAATTTAGCATGTAGCACAAAAGGGATGTCATAATTTTAGGCTAATTAAACAAACCTTTTGCTGCAACTCGGAGATCGAATCGAACAAGAGCTGATTCTGTATGTAATCAAAAATCCCATTAGTCATCAATCACAAAATGGTTGCAATAAGTAAAAGCAAAACTAGGGCAAAGATGAATGTATGATACTTTTCTTGATCTTATGCATTTAAGAGAAGTGTCAAGCTGCTGCTCCAGATTCTGCAGATCTTTCACGCTCATCGAGTCCAAATCTTCGCCCATGTAGTGCCTAATCAAGGACGTTAGTAGCACAAAAACATGCAAAATCGATCGCATAAACATGTACTTGCATGCATTACCTATGATTTCTTTGCAAGAGCTCAATCCTAGCCTTAAGTTTGCTGTGTTCGAGGGTCCAATTAACCTACAAAACCCGAACATCGATGCGTAAGGTACAATGTTCGATAGCACGACTAGTGTTAGGGCTTTGTAGTAAAGATCACTTACAGGTGACTCAGGCTCACTAGCAATTAACTGCCTTTCTGCAAATGAGTATCTTTCATACTTCTCAAGGATCCTATCCATGCTGTAAATTTGAATTTTCCTCGAATTCGATCAGTCAATAAATATATTACCGTATGACAAAAGAAAAAATACGATGCAACATACCAAAGTTATCTTATTAATTACTGCATACCATTTTCAAGCTTCATTTAACCTATTTCTGAATAAAGAGCTTAAACCAAATAAAGTAGTACTAATTTCTTGATGTTATATAAGGCTCAAGTTATTTTTTTTTTATTATTTTTATTTTTTAATCTTGGCAATAAAAAAGATGATAAATTCAACAGTCTTTAACTAAAGTATCTCATGATGTATAATAGGATCTCTTCTGCTCATGCCAAAAATAATAATAAAATTACTAGGTAAAATCAGACCTAATTACCCATAACATAAACAGAAGCAAATCTTCAGACCTTCCCATAATCAGAGGTCCAGAAAAGAATTGATTGAAGGAACATCTTTTAATAATAAAAGATAGGAAGCATTTACAGCTATTTACATTACAATATTACATGATAGCTATTACATATATATAGCTAGTCCTCTCTCTCTCTCTCTAGCAATATCCATCTACTTTAATTACTTCTAGCTGCCTACTCAATTCTGCAGAGAATCTTAGCTAATTTATAACTACATAAATTCAGCATTTGACACATTCCCTAGCCTATATTATCTATATACCAACTATGTTAAGATTGTCCAAAATCTATTTGGACTAAAAAACCTATCAAGAAGTCCGGAATCTTGTGTAATGGGGTCAAAAGGGGATTTTTCTACACTAGGTGGCTTAAAATCATGTCACATAGGATATTTTGAAAATAAAAAAAATACAAGAAAAAACAATCAAAAGTATTATTTAATTGAAGTTAAATCATAAACCACAAGGACTTGTGGACCTGGTCTAGGATAGAAATTTCCGTCAAAAGGGTTCGATTCAAAACATATCAAGAAGGGGGGAAAAAAATAGCAATTCTTCTCACATGACTAGGTTTCAAGAGTTACTGTTGGAATCACTAAAGACCTAAAACACAGCAAGAAAACCGGTTGTACAAATTAACCTAAAGTCTAACAACAGCTGTCAGCAGGAATAACGTTGCGACCGACGTGCAAAACATTTAGAGTAATTAACTCCACATAAGACTATAGATCCAAGAACCAAGATGCAACAAAACAGCCATAAATAAGTACAATCTCTCTTGCAATTCATAATACACAGCATAATCATGATGGAGATTGTACGAAGTTAGTGTCGATCTCAAGAACTTAACCGATCTCAAGTAGATGAATGAACAGTAGATTTTTCAAGAAAACGACATAAAGTGAAGTAGAGACCTAAAAAAATCCTCCCTTCTTAGAGTGGAAGCAAAGCCTAGCTTAATTAGCCCTCGCACATGCTTAATTGCTTACAAATTTAATGGAAACTAAAGCAAACATAATCAAGATCCAAACTTTAAGCTTGAAACATAAATCCCACAAGATTTCAAGAAGACCCACAAAAAAAGATTCTCAAGAAAACCCTACTTTTCAAGAAAACAAACAGATCTAACATGAGAGAGAGAGAGAGAGAGAGAGAGAGAGAGAGAGAGAGAGAGAGAGAGAGAGAGAGGGGGGGGGGGGGGGGGGGGGGGGGGGGGGGGGGGGGGGGGGAGAGGAGAGAGGAGAGAGGGAGAGATTACCAAGAATCAGTGGAGTACTCAAACAACTTCCCCTTATGAGAGAAAACAATCAAAGCAACTTCAGCATCACACAACACAGAGATCTCATGGGCTTTCTTCAACAAGCCAACTCTCCTCTTAGAGAAGGTTACTTGTCTGTTGATTTTGTTCTCTATCCTCTTCAGTTGCACTTTCCCTCTACCCATCTCTCTCTCTCTCTCTCTCTCTATCTTGCTTCTTGGTCCAAAAGCCTAAAAAGGGAAAACCCTGAGAGGCAGAATAAATTAAACCCACTCACACGGAAGGAGAAAGAAAGTGATATATTTATCTAGTCATTTCTCTCTTGGTAAAAAAAGGCAAGGCGGAGAGACGTTTGTGGAGTTTTTTTTATCTTTATTTATGACTCCAGTTTTTGTTGGATTTCTTTTCGTTTTTTTATTGCGATGGTGAAATAAAATGGCGTTTCGTGATGCATAAGGGGAAAATTTAACATGCTGTCTGATAAAGCGGGTACAGTAGTGGGGTGTGAAACCGGAAACCGCCATAGTCAATGAGTTTGGAAAACCGGTGGTATTTTAAGGATTTGCTGTCAAGCGGTGATTGGTCTAGGGCTGTTTGTCCGGTGGGTAATCAGGGGATCCCCTTGATGAAGCGCCGTCCGTATGATTGTGACAGCCTTTGCGAGGCGTACGGACGGCGCCGCTGAGTGTGAAGTTACTGTTCTTGATGGCGCTGTCCTTTCTTTTCACTGTTAACGGCGTACTCCTAATTTATGATTAAATTTTTGTTTTCTTGTGCGGTCGGTTCGTTTTTTATTACTTGAAAGAGAATGTATTTTCCGTCATGATTTATTTAGATTATCAGTAATTTAAATGTGTTATTGGTTGAATTGGGAAAAAATTTCGATTTTGGTACTTTAATGTTACGTCCATTTTTGTCAACAATTTTACTCGTGTTACCAACAATTAGAATGTGTACTATTCAAGCGACCTAAAAATGATTATATGATCAGGAACGGGTAGAGGACACATTAGAGAACAAAAATTGATATTTTCACAGGTTATTTTCATTATTTCATTATATGTATATTATATTATTATGAGTACTGATTTGTTAATGCCACGGGAGTTATTCTATTTAAAGAATAAGTGGTAGTGTAGTTGTGTCTTCATTTTTATTCATGTCTATGTTAGAACTATGACTTTTTTTACTAGTTAAATTTAGTATTATTACGAGTACCATTTTTGTGTATAAATTAATATACAAATAAAATACTGATTTTGAGAAAAATGCATTTTGAGAGGGTAACACGTAGTTCATTTATTGATTTAATTACTATATATATGAAGGCCCAAATATATGGATACACCTGAATGTTCCGAAAAGTTGGCGTTGTAATTTCTATAAAGTATATCTAATTTCAGAAACCCTTTTAAAAAACTTATAAATAAAAAATAGCCAAAATATCCAGCTGAACTGGAAATTTTGTGCAATTTCTTGTGTTGTCCCTTTCTGTGCATTGATTATGGTCTCCATCGATTGGTTGTCCTTTCTTGACATTTTGTGTTAGAATGATTAAGAGCTGCTAGTTTTTTTCGAAGCGGGTTGTATGTACCACTTTAATACACATAAAGGTATACGAAAGTGGTACGCATAAGTTTTTGTGATTCTTTTCTGGTGCAGGGCTGTTTTAATTTTGAAGTTTGTTAATAATAAAATAATAATTCAATTTTTACTTTGCTAATATACATTATTAATTGATAAATTTTGACACATGGGTTTTAAATCGTCTGAGGATCCTATAATTGTTTTTCTATATCTCATTTTATTTTTCGCTAATAGAATGACGATACGTGTGTTTTTTTAATATTCACATAACTAAAAGTGATCCTTAGAATAGATTAACAAATTCAAATACAGTATATAATTTAAAAAAAAGGCACATACCATAGTTCCAGTGACTGATGAGACATAAAATGGAGATAAGAAATGGGATAGAGATTCTCAACCGATATAAAAAGGAGTCCGGATCTTCTATCCCATGATTCATGGGCCACTTGGTGGCCCCATCAATCGCGATGCGCATGCGTGCGTTGGCGCCCCAAGTCAATAAATTAGTATTAAAAGCGTGGCCCACCAACGCACGCGCGCCACGCGTGATTGGTGGCGGGACCACCAATGGCCCACCAATGTGGGATAGAGGATCCTTAGGCTATAAAAAGATGACATGTACGTATTTTATTATACCTAAAATAATCCTTACTTTTAGGATTTACAAATACAAATTAAGATACATAATTATTAAAAAAAATAGGTAATATAGAATAAAACACAAAAAATTAAATAGAAGATCATCGCCTATAAATTTTAGGACAAGGAAACTTTTTCAGTAAAATGAAATCAAATGAGAAAAATTTAAACAGAGTCACTACAAAATAAATTCAAATAAAATTATTAGATTTGAATCCATAACTACGTGTACTAAAATTACTATTATTATATAGTCTTTTACATCTTATGAGATGACAAAAAAAATATAATTATGCCATGTTTATTAAATTGTTTTGCACAGTCTTATTTTGAATTTGACATTTCTCTTTAATTAGTAGTCAATGCATCCATGCTGATAGCATCATCCCATTTGCATTTTGTGTCACGTTACCCTCTTCTGCCACCGAATTGAATCTGTTGCCAAATATTTTCATCACACCAAAAAATTTATAAAAAGTGGAGAGAGAGAGAGAGAGAAGCAAAATTTACTGTGTTTCTGCTGTGTCGTTGGACTCAAAGGCATCTGGCTGAAGGTAATATTGAAGTTGTCCACCGGCATCTTCAAGCTGCTACAATAGTATAATGAATGGATATATAAATGCAAAACGTGGAATAATACTATTAGACAATAAGAATGAGATTAATGAATAGTAGCATGCAAATAGGGCAAATGTCATTATTCCAACAATTATTTAATTAGGTAAATCATTGATGATTCTTTTAGGTATATACGTACCTGATTCATCAAAGCCGCATTCATTTCCAGTAAATCTCTTTCCTGCAAGAATCAATACGGCCAAAAATACACATGCAAATGCAAATTAATCAACAAGAAATTGAATGATTCTCTTGTTTTTTATGATCCTGCAAGATTCAAGAACATATACCTTTTGTTGAAGATCAGAAAGCTTATCAAACAAATGCTGATTCTGCAGATATGGAAAGAGAGCCAAACTGAGTCTCACTCGCTACATTATAACTATACGCATAAACAAAGAATGACGACAAACCTTCTTGGAGCGTACGCGTTTTAAGGATCCATCTACGACATGGTCGAGTTGATCAAGCTCATCTGTGCTTAACTGTGCCAGATCTTCCCCTAGAATGTGTCTGGTAAGAAAAGATCATTTCATTCAGCCCATATTTTAACAATATGGGATAGGCTATTACTATGATTATATGAATTATAGATGATAATAATTACCTCTGAGATTGTTGTAGAGCCTCAACGCTTTCCTTAAGCTTTATATACTCTTCATAGGTGTTCTGCTTTCATGGATGGATCAGCTTATATAATTAAGATTAAGTATAAACGCAAAAAAATCTAGAAATAGGCTCAAAAATGTAAAAATGAACCTAAAACACTTAAAAATAGAAAAAAGCAAAAAAAAAAAAAAAAAAAAAAAAAAAAACGTAAACCATGTTGTTTTGTACTATAATATACAATAATTGAAGAAGTATAGATAGTGATTTGCACCAATTTAATTAATTTTCATAGATTGTGTAGTAGGGGAAGTATGTTTTACCTGCTCATTGTTGGGAGATTGATTTGTTTCCAGCTGACTAAAGTTACATCTGTGGTATCTCTCAACTGTCTTGGGCACACTATCATCGAAGAAAGGAATAATTATCAAACAACAATTTATACATCAGTCTGTATGTTATTTTCTCCCTATGATCCAATTTAGTCGCTATCTTTTTCGTTTTCTGATAGGATTAGAACTCGTGATGTTCTAGTCACTAAATAAACTCTCTCCGTCCCATAAAAAGTGTCTTGTTTTTCTTTTCGAGCCGTCTCATAGAAAGTGTTTTTTTTTTAAAAAGACAAACAATATCTAGACCAAAATTAACAAACAAAAAAGTCAAACAATATACAACACATTCTCATTTTCTAAATTTCCGTGCCCCATAGAAATGAGACATTTTATATGGGACGGAGGGAGTGTGCATGTCACTTCAAGAAAGTTGTGGAGAGAAATTTTTTGAAATGATAAAGTACAACAATGTGGACACATGACATCTTTGAAAATCCAGGAAGTAGCAAACATGTTAGAACAAATGTAATAAAGAAACTCAAGAATTAAATAATTAACTGTAATTAAGCAACAATTTAACACAAACATTATTTAAGGAGATTTCAGTGATTAGGATTTGACAAAAAGATAAATATTTAGAAAACTCACAGACCATGAATAGAGAAGGATTTCAACCCAGAAAACCTTGAATATTGGTTTTAATATATGCTCATATTGAATTAGCCTTCGTAATATATAGGAAAAAAAATAGTTCATGATAATAATAATAAACCAAAAATCTTTTTTCCTTGATGCTTATTTCAAGCCCAAAATTTATAGAGAGAAATAAAAGTAAAGAGTAATTATAAATTGTTTGTTAATTTCGCTACCATTTAAAAATAATTGATTTCGAATTCTGCATCCCGATTTATGTATATTTCTTCTAAATTTCTTAATCCCCTCATACATATAACGTTTTCAATTCCGAGGCGTCAGAAAAGGTCTAGCAAAAACTAGGTTCATTTTAGAGAGAGAATAAATTTCTGGATCAGATCTCATCAATCTTATCATGAATATAAAAAAATCATCAACTGAAAATAGAATTAAGAAATGATTAAATCGAAACAATAACCCAAGCTCGGATCACGGAGATCGATAATCAAGTCCAATTGAAATCCCCAATCAAAACCAGATGAAATCATTTCCATTAAGAATCTGCAGAAATTTTAACCTAGCTAAATTCAAAATCACACACACACACAGAGTGCGTGAGAGAGAAACGGCATACCTAGAAGTGCTGCAGAACTCATAGAGTTTGCCCTTGCTGGAGAAGATGATGAGCGCAACCTCGGCATCGCAGAGAACGGAGAGCTCGTACGCCTTCTTCAGCAGCCCGTTCCTCCTCTTCGCAAAAGTCACTTGTCTGTTTATCTTGTTCTCGATTCTCTTCAGCTCCACCTTCCCTCTCCCCATTTAGATAATTTCTTGTATATATTTTTGGAATCTTGCGGCACCTACTTTCAAGGAAATTTCTTTTTTTGTTCGAAGATCTGAATTTGTAATTTGGAAAGGGGGAGATAATAAGTTATATAAGAGAAAAATGGATCATGAACAATTGTGGCAGTGTTTCTCCTTTAGGATCATTTATCTCCTCCTTCAGCTTTACAGTCACCTACAAAATGTTATCGTTTGGTGGGGCCGATTTTAGTTTGACATGTAAAACTTCATCCACGGTCGATTTTAATTTTGTTTAACGGCTGCAAAATTCTCTCGTCGAAAAAAAAGTGCACAATTCGATTTTAGGAATTTGGTGTGGTGAGATTATGTTAAAAAACATTGACTGATTCATCAATCCAACTCATTATCAATATTTGGTCTTTAAAAAATCCCACCGTAGCTAAATTAACCTAATCCAACTTTTTGTGTTAGATAATAGATGATTCGGCATGATTTGAACATGCCTTGATAGATTTCGCCAAATCCCGTATGTCTGTCAGGTATAGGGTAAATCATGTGCGACTGTATCATATATATATATATATATATATATATACAAAACTAAGTAGCGAAATTTGTAATTTTAAAGTGTGAAATAGTAATTTTTAAAAAAAAAATAATCGAAATTCTACAAGTTTGCTTTACCAACCCTAAATCTCATACATTTTTACTCCACTTTTGTATTTCAATTTGTACTCCACTACTATATGCATTAGTGTTTTATTCTATTTTTTTTCTTTAATTTCATATTCTTGTGGTTATTTATTTTAGAATTATTAGTTAGGGTTTGATTAAACCCAACTAGGGCTTAGTATTTCATTTCTAGGTGTTCAGTTAACAATTGATTATTAGGGTTTACAATTTCATAATTAGGATATATATACATTTTTTTTACAATTCTTAGGAAAATTAATAGTATATCTAGGAGGCGACACGTGGACGGGTGCCATCGCTACTAAATGCTGAACCTACCCAAATTTTTGAAGTATAAGCAGTCACACCAAGTCTGTCGGACAGGCACGAATACGATGCACCAGTCTCTTTTTTCACTTTGTTCTTTTCTTGTCCGTGTTAATAAGGTACCTCGTCGACTAGGTTTAGGACAATAATACAAAATTGGACAATTTGATTAGGGTGAGATAAAAGGACTAAAGAGAAAAAAAAAAAAAAAAGTGAATTCTCCGTGCCTACAGATTTAAATTTATTTGATAATTGGATACTCCGCACACATGTATTCAACTATTATTAAATACAACCTTGATTACGACATAAAGTAACTATTTTATCTTTCGAATAGTCATTGGTTGATTTCTGATTCAAATAGATCTTACATAGAAAATTTCGATTTTGGCTATATAGTGTGATCGTGTTCGCTTTTGTCACGTTAATTTTTCGGTCGTTTGACTATTATGTGTCCAACGTTATGCTATCGATAATACTATACTTTCTATCATGGATAAAATGGATGTTTTTTAAAATTTACTCAACCAGAAATAAATGCAGCCATATTCCATAATAAAAAACGAATAGAATTATTTTAGAAGACCAAACCTAAAAATTTTCGATTCATTTTTGGACTTGAAAAACTTTGGTTAATGTAATAATAAAAACTAATACCTCATCATCCTATTGAAATAATCCAATATATCTTTTCGGACTGTTTGTTGTCCAATTTCTTTTTTTTAACAAATTATTACAAATATTTTTTAATGGAGATACAACTTTACACTCTATACACATACAACTATTGTATTTAAAAAAGGGGTAGAAAAGAAACTAGACTATTATAATGAGACGGATGGGTATTATTTAACCATATAATTAAATAATGTATACAAGTACATGAGACCACTATTCACTCGCCCAATTTTGGGTAGTTAAAGATTGGACAAGGGTTGGAGTAATTTGGCAGAAATTTACCGAACTTTGAATATTTGGGTAAAATTTTGTGAAGCCCTAAGAACTTGTCTATAAAAATCAATTAATTAAGAGTGTACATAAATGAATTCTTGAAAAAATGGAGTTATACGTACGAATCACTACTACTATCCCATCGAATACATTGATAATTTATCAAATTAATCATCATCAAATCTTGAATATACTCTTCTTGAACAATCCAAACTTATTTTAAAACCAAAAATATTATATAAAGCTGTTAAATAAGATTCATCAAAAATAGTTTGTAGACTAGAGTGCCCAAATCAACACTAAGGTCAAAATTAGAATTTGCAGCCCTAACCCTAACCTAGCCCTAATATTAATTACCTTCGCCTTCGAACACGAGGGACAGTCGGATATCAGAACGGCCCATTGCCGGAATCGTATTCACGCCAGCGTACACATATTAATCGACGACCTCGTATTGCGTCTGTGAGAAAGTAAATGAGGGAGAGAGAGAGAATTGGAGGAGAGTGTAGAAGAGAGAGAAGGAAGCAATGGCAGTTTTTTTAATTTTTTATTTTAATTATAATTTTTTTAATTGGTACTGACTGGTGAGATAATAATGCTGGACGAGACTTATTTTTATAATATTATTTAAAAATAATAATGATATAAATATATATTTTCAATTTTTTAAATAACAAGTATCATTAGTTAGAAATATTTTAGCATTAATATAAAAATATTTTTATAAAAATATATACACTTATGTTTGAAATAAATAACTTTATAAAAATATATACACTTATGTTTATCAAATAATAAACATTATTATTTAAAAATATTTAAACATAATTTATCAAAATGTTTTTAATTTAATAAAAAGTAAATACACCGTTTACAATTATTTTTTAAAATATTAGATTATTTTTTGTAAATAATCAAATAAAATATAATGTACTTTTTATTAAAATATTCCTAAATTAAATTTCACAAAATAAAAAAAACATGACTCATGTTATTATTATTTATCATGTTAGAATATTCACAAAATTATCATAATTTTTTTATATAAAATTATTCATTCACATTGAAGTCTCAAGACAACCAAACATCATATTTGGTTATCATACCCTTTCACTAGCAAATGTCAAACACCATTAAAGGAATTATTCATACCCATACCCAATCACCCTACTATCATACCCATTACCATTGTCATTCCCGAATTCTTACCAAACGGCCCCTTAAATCTTCCTTTTCTCTTCAAAATTTCACAATGCGAAACGACTTCGTTTTGATCGTGTGGAGTTGTTCCGCACTTTCTGAATACTGGGCCCTGAGGCCCAATTAGTTGAAACAGTTTCTGAGGCCCAATTAGTTGAAACAGTTTCTCTTATACTAAAACTGATTAAGAGCTTGGCCCATCTAGCTGAGCCCAGTTTCAAGAAAATTAAGATTTTCACACCATTCTCCCATTCTCGCTGTCATTAGTCGATTCTTTAGTATTCTTTTTAAAAACGAGAGAAATTTGCTGCCGTTATTAAGTGTATCATGACATGATACGAACATGGACCCCATATACAACGTGTATATAGTCTATAGAATTTAAAAGATACATGCATTCTCATGGAAACATTTTTTAAATTTAAATATATGGTAGTGATTCCATGGACATCGAGGCTTCATCTTCGAATTATTGGATAATATTTGTAAAGGCAGTTCCAATGTAGAATATTGTGTCATACATAGGTGTAATGTTGGTTCAATGGGGGAAAAGATATAAAGCTTATCAGAATTAAAAAGTACTCATATTCTTTATGGGCGCCTCTTAAAAGGAAAATACGGAACCACTATCTGTTGTATACGGTAAATCATCCCATATCACTAAAAGATTTTTTAATATTTACCGATGAATAAAACACGGGTTGGCTTATACCGACGAAATGGTTTTTACCAACGGAATAATGATGGAATTTTAATATATAAGGTTTAGCGACGGATTACTTTGTCAATATTTATCGACGGAAAATTTCGTTGGTATTTCGTCGGTAAACTTGAAACTCTGCATCCCACATCGAATTTTTGACAATTTTTTTTCAACTTTATATATAAAAACACCCATTTACCTATTTAGAATTCTACTATACATGTGCGCACGCATGGACCTTTGTCGCCGCCATCGTCACCGTCCGATCGCCGCCGGCCATTGTCACCATCCGACTGCCGCCGGTCACCAACTCTGATAGCCGACGGGTCAGTTGTCGGCTAAAATTCAAAAAAACGTCGACAATTTTAGCCACGGAAATTTCGTTGCTAATTCCGTCGGTAAATACCGACAGTGTTAGAGAGCCCATTATTATGTCCCACATCGACTTGGTGAAGATCATGTCTCTTCTATATAAACTTGGATATCACTTCCCCTTACAAGGCCTTTTAAGGGGAATGTTGCTCAATTTATCATTGTATCAGAGCAGGCACAAGCGATGTTGGTTTGTTTGGTCCCTATGTTGGACCGGTTCTTATGGACCATTTATTTCCACGTGTAGTAGTTCGATGTTCATACCGGCCTACATGTGAACAAGAAATCTTGATCAGAAAAATAATTAGTTTAGGATTTTTTATTGATCTTGTCCTATCAATCAAAATGACGACAATTCAAAAAAAAAAAACAATTATATTTATTTATTTATTAATTCACTTATTTATAATCAACGCTGTGAAATGGGAACAAGACCAGAGACAGCCGGCAGCCAGATGGGACTCTGAAGATAATAGCCACTGGACTTACTTTTTCAACCCATGGTGGATAACAAAAGATAGCAACCAAACATGTTATATGTATCCAAACAAGTTTACAATAGATAGGGTGGCAAATTATGGGATCGTTACACGTGTTGAACACCCATTCGCTGATTCATGAAGTGAGTCGTTTTAACTTAAAAAACTATTCAAGTACATATTAAATAAAGTCGGTAGTAATTTCCAAAAGCTTCTTGATTGGTTAAATCTATCAAGATTATCTGGTCATGTTAGTTCTGTCTTGTGAGGTCAAACTCATATAAGCAACCAAATGATTGATTGGATTGGATTTTTTATCCACAGCTCTATGTGTTTGTACGTTACGTATTTCTTGAAATGAGCTAGTGGTACGGTGGGTAATAATATGATCAAGAGATTATCGATTCGAACGAACCTAACCTAAATAGAAACATGGAACATGCACACATTATAAATTAGTCTTGATGTGATTACCTAATTAATACAAACATAGAACATGCTTACACTCTAAATTACTCATGATGTGATTGGTTAATTAATTATGCACATCTTGAATCTTACTCTCTCGGTCCCATTCCATTTGTCAAGTAGTATTATTTCTGGGGTTATCCCACTTCAATTGTCAACTTTCTCTTTTTAGTAAAATAACACTATAAAAGTTAGGGGACTCCACTACTTAATTACTCAATTACATACAACCAATAGTTTTTTTAATCTTTATGCCAAAAAGAAATTGAACAATTGGAGTGGGACGGAGGGAATACTGAATCCCTTGTCCCAAAATCTTCAATCTTGTCCTACTGCAATTTTAACTATATGGATTGTTAAGCGAGATGACCGTATTGTTAAAATTGCAATGTGGCAGTATAAAGACATAGATTTCAAGACAGACGATTTGATCCCTGCATATATACGTAAATGCTTATAGGATCTTCTGTTCCAATTGTATCCCACTATGCCATATGATTTGGATTTAAGAGTTAGCATACAACTATTCGTTTTATAATCGAAATGACTATGAGACACAAATTTTGGGGATAGATCGAGGATCCACACTGATATACATGACACTCTAACAACCCACACTACAAATTAACACAAGAAAGGTTAGCATCCATTTGTCCCCTCCAATAAAAGATAAATTAGGTTAAAAGGCTAAAGTAATAAATTAGGGCCAATCTTCTTTTCTTCCCCAAGAAAATCTTGGAGATAAAAAGATCACGGTACATAATCAAGCAGACACCAGTGGAGAAGCCATATAAGATGATAAGAATCCAAGAAAGATGGCAAGGTCCCCCCCCCAAGACACAACAACCTTTGGATTTCATCGTGGGAAGGAAAAAAGTGTTTTGTCTTAAACTACCCCACACCCTTGACATCAAGTGGCTTCTCCCAAAAATCTATACAAATCGAGTGACAATTCCGTACCAATTAAGGTGAACAATTTAAAGCAAAAGGAAAAAAAAAATAAACTGGTTTCGAGATTTTGCATAAACATAAAGTAAAACAAAAGAAAAGGATAAGTATATATAGTACAAAGCCTTAACTGGCACCAAAGAATTTGTGTCGTTTATTCTTTACTATATATCCAAATCATGCATGCTTTTTCGGTAGGAAAAATATATAGCCACACAATAAGAAAGTGGACAAATATATATATGTTTTAGGTACAAATGTAAAAAACATTTTTTTTTTTTGGGAAAAAAAAAACCTAACTAAATAAACTTAACTCTCTTCTCACTTTCCAATGCCATGCATCCCTTGCTCTTTTGAACAGTCGAAAGATCGAATCTCATCAATTTCTCTAAATCGAATTATGACACATAATTAGAGTAATAGGATTGAAATCTTGTACTGTATGTAATTTGCAAGTTATTACATAAGTCAGAATTTACTCACCTTATTACAAAAGGAATGATTTCACCCACTAAATGTAATGTACAAAGAGAGAACGACTATTCAACCCAAAATAAATGGCAATAAGACTAAATCAAAATGAAGAGAAAAAGTAACAGGAAATAATAATATAACATTATAAGTCACGAATTACATTGTTAAATAGTAGATATATTGCTATATAAAGGGCCCTCGCAAAAACCAATATTCTCAATCAAATTCAAAACTCAAACATAAAACATCTTTCTCCACAAACCCTCTCTCATTCACACAATTTTTTGCTTATTACAAACACTAGTTTCATAAATTCTCACCCACAAAATCTTGTTCGAATCAAACACTATGTCTACTTCTGCAACATGCCTCTCCTCGGACCCTAACAAGCTTTGCAAGAACTCCTTCCACTTGCGGAACGACTCCGGCGAGCTCGACGTCTTCGAGGCGGCACGGTACTTCTCCACCGCCGCCGATCAAACGGTCATCAGAGAAGACCGACTCCGCGCCGGCCGGAGGAGCCTCGACGTGCCGATCATGATCCGATCAAATCCAACCCCTCCGGTGTACCACCGCATCGTGGACCAGAAGCAGCAGATCAAAGACCAGAACAAGAAACAACTCAAGGCGCCCACCTCTCCCGGCGGCCGCCTCGCCAGCTTCTTGAACTCCCTCTTCAACCAAACGTCGCTAAAGAAGAAGTCGAAGTCCGCCGTCGCCAAGGAGTACGAGGATGAGAGCCCCGGTGGGAGGAGGAAGAGGAGGAGCAGCATCAGCAATTTCAGAATCACCGCCGCCGCCGCCACTAAAAACACGGCGGCGGCGGATACGTGTTCTGGATTTAGAACTCCGCCGCCGTACGCGATTACTCCGACGAAGTCCTACAAGGAGCTATCTAGGGTTTCTGATCATCACGCGCCTCTAAACGACGGCGTTCTGAAGCCCTGCTCGGGAGAGAAAAAGAACACAGATTCGGAGAAAAATATGTTTGAGAATTTCAGGAAGTGGAGCGATGAAGATGATGGTGGGGAGAGCGATTCGAGTTCGGATTTGTTTGATTTACCAAATCTTGATTTAGATTTGTTTTCCAGTAGCCTCCCAGTTTATGAAACTACCCATATGGAAAGAATCAGAATCGGCACGCCGATTTCAAGCGCCATGTAAATGTTTTTCAAAATTCTTGAAAGTAATTAATGTTATATTATGATATTGATTTCTTCGTTCGATTGTTATAATTAAATGGTTTCTCATAATTTCACATTTTTTATACTACTAATTAATATTCTCTCCGTCCATTGATCTTCAAACATAGGTATTCAACACGGATTTTAAGATATATAGTGAGTGTAAATGTATAAAGTAATGGTGTATAGTAAAAAAATAATTGGTCCACTTGCTTAAATGATTGTGGTCCACTTTTTTTTCTTTTCTATTTTATTGCATGATAAGTGGGACAATCTAAAAAGGTAATGTTGCTAGATCAATGTGACCGAGAGAATACTTTTTTTTACTTACATACAGTTGATTTTGTAACTATATGGTTCGATTTAGGTGTTCAGTTGGGGATCAACGCACCGTAAATTTAGAACCATGGTCGGATTTAGGGGTCAGTTGGGGACAGGGGCGGAGGGAGGGGGGGCACGTGGCGGCAACCGCCTCCCGGGACTTTTGTGTAATACTATAGGCTTAAATTTTTTTTCTATAGTCCTTCAATTTTCCTCGCTAATTTCATAATTTATATTTTTGTCTCAGATAATAATTACAAACGAAGTAAGGAATGGTGTTACGGAAGATTGTTCAATTTTTTAATATAGATTCACCTATTGAAGGTTTTGATTTATGAAAAAACGTCGATCACAGTTTAAAAATGTCTAAGAACATATCATTATTTGATAATTTTTGTATTTTATCAACACTCATTATGTTAGATGTTCTTATATGTACTTTTGTCCTCCTTATACTCGTTGTTATACTATAAACCTAAAAAAAAGTTCTCGGAGGCGGAGCCCTCGAACCCCCAATAAATTTCGCCCCCGAACAATAAATCCTAACTCCACCCCTAGTTTGGGATCACCACACCTTTTATTTGGTGCAATCGCAGATTTTAAATGTATAACTTCGATTTCCTTTTTAATTTTTGAAAATTTTCTATCTCATTTCGTAAAATGAAAGATTTTGCTCCTTGAATCTTAATTGTTAGTAATTTATTGTTTGCTTTTGAGATTAGAAGTGGTGGAGTGATCCAAGATAATGATTAAAGCGCAACCCACTACATGAGTTAAGTTATAATTATGCATGATTAGAATCATGCAGTCTTTTGTTAATGGCTAGAAAAAAGATGCATCATTACACACCCATGTGATTGTGATTGACTATGATGTTATCTTCTTTATTTTGTATATTTAACTTGACTTTCAAGTACATGAGACTTCACTAGTAATTTGTGGAGATCACATATCACGTGTAATGTTAATTTGTCACACAACAAAATTGATAATTTGATTGCGCCATTTCATTAGCAAAAGCATGGTGTCAAGTCCTTCTCAAAGCATTGTGTTTTGGTAAAGACAAATAGCCTAATTTTGACGCTAGTGGTGTCAATACTCTTGTGGTGTGGTACACACAAGAGTATACGAAAGTGGTACATACAAGTCGTTTAGGTGGTTATAGGAATGGCATATGATGCTTCTCCCAAATCAGCACGGCGGATCCAAGGCGAGGAGCAGTCACAATTCAAATTATTATGTAAAATTTTGAATTTTTTTGTATATTTAAAAAATATATATTTTTAGCCTCATTCTTGCTCAAAAACATTAAATTCGTCCATTTATTCGTGATTATGGATTTGTCCCTCCAAATCAGTCCAAATTAACTATCTAGCCTTGGTACGATTGGATTTAGTACATGCTATATCTTATGATGATTCATGAATCAACAGTTGAATTATATAAATTTTTTACTTTTAAATTTTAACTAAAACTAACTTATAGATTAAAATTGTAGAATAATTTGGATTTGCATAGCTTTTATCAATTAAAGATACCCTAAAAATCATAAGATGAAAATTCAAGAATTTGAAGATGAGGTCCATGGATTTCTATCTGGGCTTTAATTATCGGAACCACCGTTATTATAATTATTACTAACAAGGCCCAAACTCAAAACTGAAGCCCGATAAAGAAAAAAAATGCCTAGAGAATTTAAAGTTTTAATCAATATTTCTAAACGAATCTGTTTATATATAATAATACATGAACGAGATTATCTAATAGCGGTTATATATTTAGGTGGTGTTTGTAACAACTTTTAACTGCAATTTATAGCTTTCAGCTATAATTGTAGTGTTTGAAACACCCAATTTTCAGCAGAAATTTCTTATTTAACATAGCCAAGATAGAGAAGTTGCTTAAGCTGTCATGACCCAACTTTCAGTTGCTGCTTACAACTTATTTAATTTATTGCACTATTTTATCCTTTAAATATTTTTATAATTCTAAAATAGTCATAAATTTTAAAATTGATATTAATTATAAATTTAATAATTATTATATTTTAATATATTAGTTAGTAATTAATAAAAAAATATTTTATTTTTATTATTTATAAATTTCTAAAGTTTAATGAAATAATAATTATTAAAATTAAATATAAATTAATTAAAATTGTAGATTCTAAAAATTTTGAATTTCGAATTAATTTTTTTCTATTTTCATTTAATCATAATTATTAATTAGCTACGTAATCATTAAAATTCTATAAAAATATCATTATTATGAATTTATGTAAATAAGTAATTTTAAAATATAATAGTATGATATGTTTATGCTAATATGATATATTATAAATTTATATAATAAAAATTAATTTAATCTAATATTTTGTAATACTGAAATCGAAATTATAATGCAAAAAAAATTTCTCAATTTTATTTATTTATTATAAATTATAATTATTTAATAATATTGAGGTTAAGATGGACATTTTATTTAAAAATTTAAAATAAGCTACCGCTATCAGCAGTATTTCCAAACACTATTTTCCCCATTTCAATTTCAGCACTTCTTTTCAAACACCTACAAATTCTCAAATTAATCGCTTTAATCCGATTTCAGCACTCATCAATAAGTTTCAATTACTCCAAACACCCACTTAGTGCAAAAACCAATAGTTTTATCAATCCCATCTCGAGAGCATCGCATTTAAAAAATGTTGTCTAGAAAAATAGGCATGGGACCACGTTTTCCAACTTACTAAATGAGTAACTTGCAAATACGAGGAATGTGTTGTCTAAAGATCAGAGGCAGTTAAGGTTGATCGATGGTAAAAAACAATCATTTAATTATATAATTAGCAAGTTTTCCAACTTACTAAATGAGTAACTTACAAATACGAGGAATGTGTTGTCTAAAGATCAGAGGCAGTTAAGGTTGATCGATGGTAAAAAACAATCATTTAATTATATAATTAGCATCTAATTATGTTAATTAAGGGTCCCATGATCATCTCTTCTTGTAATTATTGGAGGAAATTATAAATTACCAAACTAAAATTGGTTTAGCCATACCTAAATTAGAACCAAAGTTTGTGAGTAGACATACCTAATTACCTGCAATAACAATTATTAACTAACAATTATTTTTACATTATTTTCCACTCATTAAAAGCAATATTCTACATTCCAAATTTTGCTATTAATAGAAAACTTTACTTTTTACACATTCTTAAAAATCATATTCTTTGTTGGGGGCTTATAAAATATTTTATTAATAAAAAAAGTTGTCTTCTCTCTCTCTTCCTCTGGGTCCAATTTCTTTTCTCTCTCCCACTTTGCACACAGTCACACTGGAGAAAAATCCAAGCACATAATCAAATGAAAAGCTATAAAAAGACATGGAGTTAGCTTTTCTGTTTCGGGTAGTGGTTTAGTGGAGATGATTTTGACTCTCCCTCTCTCTCATCACTGCAAATGCTTCACTGTTCATAGAGGTAAGCGTTCACAACTCTTCCCATTCATCATCTATCCGTAAAGATGAAATCTTTTTGCTATGTTTGAAGTTTTCAGGCTTACTTTTAATGCTTCTTGATCAATTTCTCTAGTGGGTCTTGCTAGAATCGCTTCTTTTCAGTCTTTTTGTTGAAGAACTTTTCTGGGTTATTGAGTTTGTTTTTGTTGCTGTGAATGATTGAGCTTTTGAGAAGCAAAATTTCGTGCTGGACTTGGGTATCTCTGTTTACTGATAATCCTAATTTTGGGGTAGTTTAATTTCACAATTAGTTAACAAGTGGGGAAATGGATTCTTGAATCCCCATTTTATAGTGTTTCTCGGACTAACTTTAGAACTTTGTTGCTCTTCTTACCTCATTTTCATGTTAGCATTTCAATGACTTGTGAGAATTTTCTCTAATTTTTTCTTGTTGTTTTTAATTGGGATTCATGGGTTGAAGGACTAGAACAGATTGTGAGTGTGTAACTCTTCTTTAGTCTTGCTGGACTTGAACTGTGTTGAAGCATATCAATCTGAGTTTAGACCAAAGATGGAGTTCCTAAGCTGTGGCTTTGAGGGTCGAGCCCTTCTCTTTGCTGATGATCTGGATTTCGCGGTAGATGGTCTCACAAGAAGTAGAAATCTGTTAAAGAATTGGAATGAAAAAGATGTAGTAGAAAGCATAGGTTTTGTAGAGCCTCTTTTGCCTGATACAATTAGCAGCACCTCATTTCTTGATGATCAACTCCTAGAAAGTAATGGCCATAAAACTAAAGACCATTCTCCCACTCCTACTAATATTGCCAATGATGAGAAGTTTGGCACTGCAAAACAATCCAATGGGAATCTGTTTTCTGTAGACAACTCTGTATTGCCTGCACCGTCTGCAAAAAGAGCGAGAATTGGGGATTTGCAGCCTCCAATTCCAACTTGCCAAGTTCATGGATGCAACAAAGACTTGAGTGCCTCAAAGGATTATCACAAAAGGCACAAGGTGTGCGATGCTCATTCCAAGACTGGTGTCGTAATTGTTAATGGCATCCGGCAAAGGTTCTGCCAGCAATGCAGCAGGTAGAGAGAATCCTCATGCCAAACTTGCTCAAATCTCTGTTTGTTGCGGCTGATAATGCAATCTTGATATAAAACTCCATCTTTTCTTGATGCTTTTGCTCCTCATATGATGCATGAATACTTCTAAAACGGAATGATTTTAAATGTGGTATGGATTAGTTTCCTTACAAGGTTTCTGTCACCATTTTGAGTTGTAGGTTTCATGTACTATCCGAGTTTGATGAAGGCAAGCGTAGCTGTCGCAAACGCCTTGCTGGCCACAACGAGCGTAGAAGAAAGCCACAATTCAACACTCACTATAGGGGTAAGATTTCACTTCTTCTCCATCTACACACAACTCAAAACTTTGCTCATTATTTGTTTTTGCAGATGCATCAAAGGCCTTAATCTTGTCAAGAATTCTCCCAAGTGGCTTCTTTGAATGCAATCAGCCAAGTAACGCCAGCAGGAGCCTTAAGCTAGAAGAGGAGCCATTAGCACTACGTAAGACCGTGCTGCGTTTCCATGGCATAGGGAAAGAGTATCCTTCCAAGAACTGCCTCAACGCTCCATCATCTCTCCAAGAGTTGTACGCGGGCTCAGCTTCCGGCTGTGCTCTCTCTCTTCTGTCAGCTCGGAAACACAAATTGTTAAGCAACTCACAAGGCATGTCAATGGCTCATTCTCTCATCCCTGCAGGAAATGACCATTCTAACCTCTCCACAGCTCAGAGTTCTAGTTCTAATTCCGTTGGTTTGGAGGTTGCACGAGGCGCGAACACGGTGAATTTGCTTGAACTGTCTTTGCATCTGCAGAGAGTGGAGCAGCAGAAGTATCATGGCCAGATCAAGATGGAAGATGTTAACTTCTTTGACTCATCAATTGTATAAAGATCAAAGAAGATGACTTCTTGGAAGTATATTGTCATTTTTAAGGTTGCAATCAAGGACCAAGAAATCTTGGTTTTTCATGCAACTTATGGTTATTAGTGTTAGAAAAAAATGTAAATTTAATTATTGTAAGACTTGTTTGACTGCTACACGGTGTTTGCATTGTTAGATACGCCGGTTCATGTGTTCATATGAAAATGTGCAGTAGCCTGCAAACCACACAGGAGGTTCAACCACCCTTAATGTGATAGGGTGACAGACAAATCACATAATAGTGTTCGTGAGAATTGAATCTATGACCTATCGGTCCCGGACCACCTACCTTCACTACTACGCCATCCCATTGGGACATTTATGTTTGTTCTTTATGCATGCGTGTGCACGTGTACGTCTTTATGCTTTGTCATAAAGTTGTAGGCGTGCTTAATCTCAAATTACAATAGCATAAAGCACCCCTTAATCTTTTCTTAATTATGATTAGTTTTCGGGTAAAGATATTTTTATTATTAATGAAGATCCTTTCGGTAATTACATCATTCGCTACGTAATCAATTATGGCCCTACTCGATACGTAAGCAATTATGGCCAAGTAATGTAATCCAAGTTTATATGAATTTGTAATAAATTTCAAAAGTGGTGTTTGGATTTATTTGTTTGCCTTGTATTAATGAATTCAAGCAAACCTTTCTTTTTTTTTTTTTTTGATGAGGAACCCGCAGCCGCTACCTTTGGTGCGCACAGGATAAACCTCGCTCCTGTGCAATAGCCTGCAAACCACACAGAAGAATCAAGCAAACTTTTATATTTCTTTTTAAAGTCACTTAATACTTACTTTTTCTTTATTTTTGTAATATATTCTTGACTTTTAGATTGAGCCACATTTCTTTTCCAGTAACTTTTTTTTCTGTGAAATTAATTTAAGATCAAGCCACGTGGGGAGGTGCTTTCTTTAACTTCGCAAACTTAATGAACTTCGATTAGGATGCAAACTCATATGATGCAAGACTATATAATTAAATCTGTTAATACAGATTTCGTCCAGAATCTCGAATTTTCTCTTTTTCTCTCTCTAGTCTATATATTCACTGCATAATATAATTGGTGATATAAATTTGGTATTAGATATAATTAATACTAGATCAATTAAGTTGAGGTCTTTAGAAGTTAAACATGGTGAATAAGCATTGAACATAACATCCAGCAAATCTTAACATCATTATTGATTGACATTCATTAACAAAGGTACGTAGTAGTACTGGAATTCCATTTAGCAAACAACATTAAAAACTTAATTCAAATTACTAACTCAACATATTCCCAATCCCTAAATTGTCTTCAAACCAGTCAATTTTTCTTCATATCACCTCACTCATCTTTTCTCCAGTTTTCAACTTGAACATTAAGCCTGCATCAAGCAGAGAGAGAGAGAGAGAGAGAGAGAGAGAGAGAGAGAGAGAGAGAGAGAGAGAGAGAGAGAGAGAGAGAGAGAGAGAGAGAGAGAGAGAGAGAGAGAGATTGCATGAGCATATATACAATGAAGCTAATTACAAAAGTAAGCCCAATTAAGTTTCAAGAAATATGAAAATTAGGGTTTAAACCTAATTTAACTACCTTAGTAATGCTGCTAGAACCAGACGCCTGAGGGGTGTTTGGAATATACCTAGCCCACTGTCACAAAAACTCAAGAACAATCAATTAGACCTCTAGTAGGTACTAATAATTAATAGCTCAATACAACAATTTCAGAACTAGTTACAACATAACTATTAGTGTATTAAAATCCCATAAGATTACTCATAATTAGTGTATTAAAATCCAAAAAAATCCTTTAGGGTTTTCTTGCATGATAACTAAAATCAAAATACTCACATTTTTTGCAGCTGCACTGAAAGCCTCTCTATGTGGTATCTCCGGATTAGCCGCCTTGATGCGCTGAATCTCTTCTCTATAGAAAACAGAAAAATTGAAAAAAAAATAAGTTTAATTATTTATTTATTTTTCACATATAATTTGTAAAGAGATGAAGATGAAAAGAGTCTCCCACTTCATAAACCGATTGTATGCAGATGGTAGCCTATGCTTCTTCTCAGGAGCTGAAAGAATTATTAACAAATAAATTGTCAGCAAAAATCAAGAATCCTGATCAATTTTAATTTACTTTTCTTTGCTTTTATCTTAATCAAATCAAATATTTAAACATACGTTTGACCACAAATGGAGCTTTTGGGGACAAGGGTTCGCTCGAAGTGGATGAAGAAGATGATGCAGACTGCCCCTTCTTGATCTCATTACAGAAAGCCTATTTAATTGAGACATAGCATTAGTTAATTAATTTAGCTAAATTTGATTTTCAAAAATTAATTAAAACTTTATAGTATATACTACATATATGTTTAGTAATTACCTGATAATGAAGGCTTGTTTGATGATCATAGCAGTGTCCTTGAGGCTGAGGTTTTGTGCTAAGAAATGAGAGATTGCTGCAATGCCCACATTTCACTGTCAGAGTGTCCATCAGCCTCTTGCATGGAATCCCAACCTTAAAAACAAACAGTTAATTATTAAAATCAATATTTCCTCAATCTTGAAAATCCAAAAAAATTAAAAAAAATAAAAAAAAAATGCTCAATCACAAGATGACATAGAGATAAGTCTATTTATGCATACAAACTCATGTAGTATGAATTTGTGTTGGTTATGAGTGTAGTTTAAGTATTAGTGTACCGCGAGAACGGTGTTGCAGAAGGTGCAGCGGACGTAGCAAACATGTTCGGAAGTTTGTTGAACCAAATCCATGGTGATTGGATATTTTTTTGAAGATGTGTTTAAGAGAGAGAGAGATGGAGGGAGGGAGTAAGGAATAGTGTATAAATATTTATAGAGGAGAGAGATGTGTAAAGTGAAATTTAGGGCTTTGAGTTTTCTCACCTGGCTGATGGTGTTGGTAGTGTAGCATGAAAGAGGAAATTCTAGGGTTACTAAGCTTACCATGTAGTACTAACATTTTTTACTACAAGACAAGATATAGGGGTGGCATGCCCACTCCAGAAATTCAACAACGTAATAACACTATATAATCTACAAAACAGAAATAAAATATAGGGTTATTCAAAATAATTTATTATTACTCTATGTTACTTAAAAGGCAGATAAATCATACTTGTGCAGTCTGCAGAAGCGGAGCAAGGTAGTGTAAATTATTTAAAAAAAATATTATATCTGCCCTATCGCCAATTCGAACTAAACTCATCGTTTTGTCACCACCACTTTCGAATTCTAGCTCCGTAATTGTGGTTATGTTAGCAATTTAGATGCTTGATTAAACTAACTAAGCATGAATAAAGTACATTGAAGTACAACACATTATCATCAAATTTCTTCGATCTTTACATCCTCATCATAGAATATAAGTTTTTTGGAATCTTGATCTTGCATGTGTATGAAGGAATCTCTTACAAGACTTATACATATTAGCATTAAGGTTGTTACAAAAAGTGGCACCTCATCTTGTAATGAACATGATAGGAGAGATTTGCAGTTACTTCTGATAAAAGCTTTGATAATTTACATATTTCTTGACAAAATGGTCCCTAAAAAGCCTCCAATAAACTACCTAATATTCCCTATGGAAATAAGCCCACGAGAGAGGCAAGACTATGTACATTGTTTATTCCATTTCGAACTAAAATCAAGTCGAGAGGAGTTGAATTTGACCTGAATTTGAAGTGATTCCATGTAAAGCAAAGTGAAATAGTGGGTGCAAGCATAGAAAGAGAAAGGTGAGATTGACAGAAGCCAAAATCATAAGTCACCATCATGAATGGTGATTTCAAAGTGGGGGAGGGCGTTAGTGTCATTTACTTGATGGGACTTATCTTTTAATTGCCAAAAATGCAAGTATCTTCCAATCTCCCACTTAATTCCCACTAGTTTCTTTGTTGGTGTAAAAGCCAATTTATCCCTCGGTCGCACCCAACGAAGATCCTCTATTCCACTTTTATTGTTTCAATACGCGTCCTATCAATGTAGCGGTGACGTGTATAGTCTTAATTCAAGAAAATCGTATATTAGGACACTAAAAGTGGGATGGATGATCCTGATCGGCCTCATCCTACTATTTATGTGTGTTTTTGTTAATTACTATAACGAAGATCCTCTATTCCACTTTTACTATTTCAATACGCGTCCTATCAATGTAGCGGTGACGTGTATAGTCTTAATTCAAGAAAATCATATATTAGGACTATAAAAGTGGGGTAGATGATCCTAATCGGCCTCATCCCACTATTTATGTGTGTTTTTGTTATTTACCATACACTAGATGTTGATGAGTAGATATTCAATTTGTAAGTTTTGTTGTTGATGAATGTGTTTTGGGTAGAGAGAGAGGGGAGATTGATGGGCACAAGATTCCTGAGATGTTCCGGGAAGGTTGCCATGCATGCAGAGCAAAGTGATTTAACAAAGACAGATGATGACTTCTTTTTACACTTATGCTTTTGATGTTTTATATGGATTTGGGGGACAATCATTTGATCTATGCTTCCTCTGTTTCTTATCTATTTCAGGAACCTTCGATTGGACACATCCATACTCTTATACTTTCAGGTCCTTCCCGCATGGCATCTACAGAGAGAGAGAGAGAGAGAGAGAGAGAGAGAGAGAGAGAGAGAGAGAGAGAGAGAGAGAGAGATAGATAGATAGATAGATAGATAGATAGATAGAGAGAGAGAGAGAGAGAGAGAGGGAGGAGAGAGATTCTACATTCTTGTTTGATTTGCTTCTTGTTTGATTAATTGATTTAGTTTCTTGCTTATATGGAGACGATGGAGGGAGCAGAAGGGTGCGAGTAGTCACAGATCACCTAAGATTTGATCATATTAGCTTCACACTGAAAGTAATAGTAGATGTAAGAAGATGTAGTTGGTTTAAAATGCATTCTCTTAAGTAATTTCTAGCCTACTAAGACAAGTCTTGTAAGAGGAAATCAGAATGTAATAACATGAAACATTACTTGCAATAACCAGATAAACCTTCTATCATTTCATCATTTGCAGTATCAAGTTATTAATCCCAAATTCATACCACAGATTAGATTCTTTACCAGAAGGCTCTTTTGCAACCTACATAAGTTAGAACAGTTTATAGATGATGATGATGACTTTGTCAACATTTCAAATTTCTCTGTTTTTTCTGCAGAATCTTACAATCTAACATTTGTCAAAAAACCCACTTCAAGAAACCCTCCAAGATTCAAGCTTTAGGGCCCACTCAAATGGGCTTGTATGTGAGAGTCCATTTTAACAAAGCCCAAATTAAGAATTGTATGCTTATTATTTATGTAACATGGTTTTTTTTTTTTTTTTGCTTTTTCAAGAAAGTCAGCCCATTATCATTGTCTTCTAAAGATCTCCTCTCTCTGTCTTTTCTTGAATTTAAAAGTTAAAACTCATATCTAATTTGTATAAAGATCAGAGGAATGAAAAGTAGACCTTCTTACCTTCTAAAGACATGCCAGCCAGCATACAACATATTTTTGATATTTTCTTTAACAACAAAATTATAAACCATTTGCAAACAGTTTCATGCTTGCTCCAATCTATTGATTTTTTTGTTAGGGTGTTTGGACCCTAAAAAATGTGACGAACGAGTTTTTGGAACCCAACAGAGACAATAACAAAGAATAATACAAAAGAGAAAAAGATATAGACACAGAGAATTTAATGTGGTTCGATCAATTGACCGAACCACATCATAACAATCTCTACCGTGACGAAAACTCCAATATCCAATTCAACATAACAAATCTTCACATCGAACAAAACTCCAATCGCGAACACAGAACGATCTTGCTCCACTGCCTCCGCAAAACCCTCAATGGGCTTAACCCAAATCAGAATACAACAACGTCGCAGCGCTCCTCGAACAATGATCATCCATCATTTAAATCTTCAGAACTAGAATCTTCTTTAGCAAAACGGTACCCCAATAACATGAAACTTCACGTCATTGTGCTTCCTCCTCAAACATGTTCCACCTCCTTCAAAAGCATTCAAATTTCTCAACCACAATCTTTGTTATTGCCATTGTCACAAGCCTTCAAATTTTTCGACCATAATCATTGTTATTGTCATTGTCCCAACGCGAGCCAAACCTTAGCTCGGATACCACTTGTTATGATCTTTGGACCCTAAAAAATATGACAAACGAGTTCTTGGAACCCAACGGAGGCAATAACAAATAATAATACAAAGAGAAAAAGATATAGACACAGAGAATTTAGAGTGGTTCGGTCAATCGACTTACATCCACAGGCGTCGGAGAAACAATCTAGTAATGAAGAGGATAATACAAAATGGACCTCCAAAATATGGTCCTAGACCCAAAATCACATACTCACAAAAACATGATCAATTAGTTCAACTAACTAATCTCATAACATGTAGGTTATGATGCATAGAAGCACAATTAAAACAATTAGAGAATCTATCTATTTATAAGTGAAATTAATAATAAAATTCATTAATTATATGATGTGGGATATGACTCAATTTCTTTTAAAGAATATAATTTGAACCACGTCATAACATTTTTGTTAGTGATAATATTCATTGTTAGCCAAATAGGAAAATCGAAAAATAAATGTAGTATTTTCTTAAACAAAAACACAAATCTAACCATTTTGTCCTCTTGTGGGCGCAGTGTCAGGGGCCGATGGAGGGCCAGTCTCCATCGGCCCTCAACATGTTTAAAAAAAAAATTTAATAAATAACTTTTTTTTTTGAACTTGAGGGCCGATGATTTTTTTTTTTTTTTTAACACTTGGGGCCGATGCCCTCTTTAACTATCCTTTTTTTTTTTTTTTTAACTTCAAGGCCGATGACCCTTTTTTTTTTTTTTTTTTTTTTTTACACTTGGGGGCCGATGCCCTCTTTAACCACCTTTTTTTTCTTTTTTTAATTTCAGGGCATCGGCCCTGTTTAATTTTAATTTTTTTTTAATACACTTGAGGGCTGATATATTGTTTAACTTTTTTCTTTTTCTTTTTTTTAATTTTTTAAATTTGAGGGCCATCGGCCCCTCTTAACCTTTTTTTTTTTTTTCAAGGGCTGATGGAGAACCTATGGACTCCATCGCCCCCCCCAATCAGTCCTGCGCCGTATAAAGATAAAATGATTATGTTTGTATTTTGTTTTAATGATAGGTTATAAATGTATTTTGATTTTTACTGTTTGAATACTGTTAAAAATGCCTCTTTTTTGTTATTATAGGCGGTCAAATAACTGAATAAGCTAGGTGAGAGAGAGAGAGAGAGGGAGGGAGAGAAGTGAATTATTACTATAGGGCCTCATTTTCAGTGAATACTGAACAAGAGTAAAATGGCAAGGAAGAAAGGGTTAAGTGAGTTGACAAATGAAAAGACCAGTCAATGAAGCCATGGGGCATGCCAACCATCAATGGCTATAGGAAAATAAACCAAAGCTTCACCCAAAGTGGAATAATATCTGCATTTTCTTCTGCCAACAAACTCAAAGTACATGTGCGTGAATAGGGTTTTCTTGCAAACTTTAAGGTACCTCTCATTTCAATGCCTCCTCAAAATAAGAAAAATATTGTTTGGACTAACCACAACCACTTTTGGTTCTTTAATGCAAAATGTGGCATTGTACTCCTCTCTCTTCTATGTTACCACTCAGTTGTGCAATGTATGAGCACATGTGAAGTGGGTATATCATGTTTCGCCATTTTTCTTCCTCACCATCACAAATGTATAGTTATGTCCTACTCGTACTGAGTTTTGATCGTTTTTATGTTTAGGGACGGACGCAAATTTTATTATTCGGGCATGCAAAACTAATTGTGGGGTGCAAATATACAATTCCGGGGGACGAAACACTAAATTTTCGGGAAAAAAAAAGGTATGCAATTGATGTTGGTTGTGCTCATATGAGTGGATTCAGAAATGAATTATGAGACGAAATTTATAATTTCGTAAAAAAGAAGCAAAATATATAATATAAATAATACCCCTCCATCTTAGTATTACTGTTTTGTTTCTTTTCAATATGAAGATTAAGAAATTTGACTATTGTGTGTAAAATGATATTACCACTTTATTACAAGGGGTTTTAGTGTTGTTTTATTTATTTTTCGGGAAACATGATAGTATTATTAGAACGGTCTAATCGACAATACAAAACAGTATTATTAAGACAGATGAATTTATTTATTAAAAAAAAATAAAAATTAGGGTTACATGCTATTTAACGAGCGGCCGTCTGGCTCGCCTCCTTGGATCCGCCAATGGTGCTCATGATAAGATATATAGTTTAAAATCAAGTTAATTAAAGATTTTGATCAAGCTAGATTTGGGGTTGCATGCCCCAAAAGAGGATGACATGTTCATTGATGAGAAAATTAATTTTAGCATCACTATTGTCACAAGATTTTGGTACTTTTCGGACAAAGGGTTGAACTTTTATATAAAAAAAAAACAATTAATAGTACTTCCGTACAGATTTGTGGTAGATTTGATGCAGTTTCAATAAATGAAACTAACTCAATAATGCATACAAGATTTAACTAAATTTCACTACATTTAGTGATAAATTCTTTAAAATATATATATATATAAATATCCATCTGAGTGTCAGCATCATTTTCTAATCAACCCATTTAATTAAGCATATGAAGAAATGTATAAATAGGTTTCCATTGTTAGTAGTAAATTTGACCATCCAATTATGGAATACTATGACTTCGGAGTTGGGAGTAAGTTTAAATGCAACTACAGTAGCACAACTTTATCTTTATGTTGAGCCATACAGCTGTATGATTGGATGTAAAACAAGTGTACCAAGTTAAAAGAGAGTGTTTTCTAATTGCAAATCATCATCAAGATCTCTCTCATTATTTTGATAATGGATTTTGCATTCTGCAACAAATCCCATTTCTCAGCAAAGATTAGATTTTTATGTCTCCCTAATTCTCTCAATTGTTTCCTATTTATACACCCCAAAAGGGTTTCATGCTATGTAGTCTTTGTGTGTGTTGGGAGTGTGGGTTGTGGAGGAGGGAGCTTCCTTCAGTCCAGTCCAAGACGGTTAGGGGACTGCAAACTCAGCTGCTGACTCGTTGGTTCGTGAACTCACCGAGCTCCTTGAGGTTGTGGTCGACGAGTTTTTGATCCAACGATGCGGGAGCTGTGTTCAGTTTTTGCTGTCGTGTCTTGGACTGAAGGGAGCTCCCTAAACCCTAATCCAACTATCCCTTATTAATTGTATATTACTACTCATCTTCTTAATTTTGCGATTCATTTTCATTTATGCCCTTGAAATTTTAAGGGTTTATATATGTCACTTTGAACTGCAGGATCTTGGCTGCAGATTAATTGCATAGTCACTTAATTAGTACATATTGCTGATTTTTTGCTTGTGTGTATTAGTTCTTTCTAGTTTGCCTTCATTTTTTTCTTGCTTTTAGAATTATATTTTTGTTTATTAATTAAAATTGTCTATGTTTAAATCCTTTATTGATTCTGCTATGAACTGGCCATGCTAATTAACTAAATCTCAATCACTTTTGATTTCTTTCATCATGAAGATGCAGGCTTGCAAGGTGTGCTAATGGAACTGAAAAAAAAGGGTTTCAAGAGCCAAAAGGAAGTGGAAAAGGCAATAGTTTAATTTAAGCAGGTTAATTAATGTTTCTAGGTATTTTTATTAGTATTATTTTTGAATAATTCAGCATTATGTTTTGAGTGATTCAGCATATTGTATAATGTTATAATTAATGTGTTTTTTTAATTAGTTGAAGATGTTAATTTTTTATTTTTTAATCTCTTGATTAATATCATAATTTCTTTTTTCATTTAATATTTTTCACTTGTTATTAATTATTTAAAAAGAATAAACAAAAATACAATATGTGGTGATGGTCTTAGCATGTCCAAGTGCTACCACAGGAAGATGTTAGGCCAGGTTGGCCCGGCCCATGTATCGGAATATGTAGGTCCAATTGGATTCAAAAAGTGTGAAAGGTCAATTTTTATAATTCTAAAATATTTGAAATTCTTAGATTATTTTTTTAATTTCATAATTAAGAAAAAACAAGTCAATTGTTTCATTTGTGCCTTAATAAAATTTTGATGAATTTCATATCTTACCATTAAGTATTACTCGATAATTGTGTTTATTTCTTAATATAATTAAAATTTATAAAATACACACTTAAATAAAGTTTCTTAATTTTCATGCCGAAAAGAAATGATACAGTAATAGCGAGATGGAGGAGATATTGATAATGATATAAGTAAACTTATCTAATAAGCCTAAAAAGAATTAGTAGAAAATATGTACTATGTTTTCATACTGGTACAAGCTGCTGATCTAAATTTCAACTGATCATTATATTACATGCAAAAACCTCTAACAATACCGATTCCACTTCCCAATCACTAATTAGCATATATTAGATTCTATTATATTATTATTACAATTACTTAGCATATATTAGATTGTATTATATTATTATTACAATTACAATTGAATGTTGGACTATAACAAAATAGTTTAGAATGGTACAAGAATTATTAAAGGAACAAAAATCTCAGAGTAAAAAGTGAAAATAGTACCCAAACTTTTACTTATTTTGATTTTTGGTGTCTATTCTTTAAAAATTGTAATTTTGGTGTCTAAACTTTAAGATTCCTCTCTATTTTGGTGCCTCATAAATTTACTTTCAATTTCAACAAGCTCTGTTAAAAGAGTTTGGGTAGAATGGTAAATTTGTATATATATTCTTATAATATATTCGTTATTAATGATATAATTTTGTTTAAGAAAATAAGAATTCAAAAGCCAACACATCTCTTTCTCCTCTTTCCGTCATACATTTAATTGTGTCATTCTAAACCTATCTAAATCTAAATCATAATAAGGGTCGAATACTGTTTATAACATTAGCCATGCTTAATTATTTTTAGGATAAAAGCTATTTTATGAATAAAAATAATACTTTAATTAAAAAAAAAGACATCCTTGAGTAGAATGCAAAAATTTAATTCTCATATGATCCATCTCTATATCTATAACATTAATATTAATAATATTAGATGTTTGACATGTAGAAGAGAAAGAGGTGTATTGGCTTTTGAATTTTATTTTCTTTAACTGAATTATAACATTATGAATAATAATAATAATATATTCCCTCCGTTCCACTCCATTAGTCCATTTTATTTTCGGCACGGAGATTAAGAAAGTTGTTTGTTGTGTGTAAAATAGATAAAGTAGTGGGGTCCACTTGAATATATTAGAATATTATTTTAAGTTAAAAAGAAAAGTGGATTAATGGAGTGGAACGACCCAAAAAGGAAAAGTGGACTAATGGAGTAAAACAGAGGGAGTAAGATTTTGTATGCAAAATTTACCATTCTATCCAAACTCTTTTAGCAGAGCTTTTAGAAATTGTTTGTAAATTTGTGAGCACCAAATAGGGACCAATCTTAAAGTTTAGACACAAAAATCGAAGTTTGTAAAGAATGAGGCATCAAAAAGCAGTGAGGAATTTTAAAGTTTAGATACCAAAATTACAATTTCTAAAGAATAGGCACCAAAAATTAAAATAAATGAAAGTTTGGGTATCATTTTCACTTTTTACTCAAAATCTCATGTGGTTATATATATCATCACAGTCCAACTATATTTACCTAATATTTGATTATTAATTACCACGTGCCATTAAACCAAGCGATTAATGAATGATTAAACATAATCATGATACGGAGTAGTTAACATCTTCCATCGACATAACATTATTCAACACGCGCGTGCATCGCACTCCGACATCACGCGCGTGAGAGATAAACCCCAAGACACAATAAACGCTCGCGAGGAGTTGATGTCAATCCCGTTTGAAGATAGGTTTCTTTGAGGCTGGGAGAGACTATCTAGTCCTCCCTCCCCAGCAAGTGACATGTGTAAAGTAGATCTAGTCAATTTCTCAAAACATCAAATTCCAGAATTACAAAAGTAAGCAAGCACTAAAATTCTATTTTAGAATCACGATCAACAAGTTATACAAATTACACATTTATAAATTTACACAATGAATTATACAAGAAAATTAGAATAGGATAAACTTAATTTACCAACTAATCCGAAAGTCATAGTATAAACTAACAGACCCGATACAAACAATTTATTCTTTATATAAGAAAAGGACAAAATTGTTTATTCGTAGATCTCTCTCGAAAATTCCAAATAATTTGTTTGTTTCTCATCAATGGATAGTCTTTGGTGAAGGGTCGTGAACTATTGCAGAAAAAAAGCTTGATTCGACTAGATCTGGGCGGTGAGATCCGACCGGAGACTCTAGATCTTCAGCAAATTCGGTGATGTCAAAGTGTTGAGCAGACACTGTGTCGCTTCGAGAAGAGTCCTCTTGCTTGTGCCGCTTATGAAAAAACTATTTTTTTTTTTTTTTTGAGAGCAGAACGATGGAGAAAAGGGAGAGAAATTACCTGAAAAAGAAGATGAAATGTTTTCCTAAAGTGGGGCATGAGTTTTTAAAATAACTTAAAATTTAACCCAACTAAGGTTAGATAAAAGTAAAGAAAAAAAAAAAAAAAAAAAAGCAAACAAGTTTATTTTGAAATTTTCATCAACTTCACACATGTCACTTGGTGTGAGGGAGGATAAACCTTGAAGATGCTATAATCTATATCCGATTTTTTACTTCATCTACTTTTCCACAAAAAAAAAAAAAAAATCTTGCAAAATAAAAAATTTGATTCATTCAACTCTTGGCCACTGTTCTCCTTCGGACAATTCTAAATTTGAATCTTCTGCCTTCGAACCCTGATCCAAACAAAATTCCCCGCTCAACAAAAGAATTCTTGAGTATTAGGCTAAGAAAGTGGAAGATTTCCCCAATTTTGATACAGTTTGCTGGATTCTGAAAAACCCTTTTTTTCAATTTTGAATTCTTGTACTTTAACCTAATCTGGGATTTTTCTGTAATTTTTGATAGATTCACACATTTTATCTTAAATCACACTTAAAATCCGAATGGGAGCTGAGAAGAAATGGCTATATACTCTATTCTTCGGCGCATTCATCACATTCTTAATTTTCTTATCGTTTATTTCGGGCTTTAGTTCTTCGTACTACTCCTCTTTCCCTCCCAACAAGCCGTTCCCTTCGTCGGTCGATCGCGGCCCGGGCCGTACGCCGTCGTTCGCCTACTACATCTCCGGCCATAGCGGCGACGGCGACCGGTTGTTCCGCCTCTTGTTGGCGGTGTACCACCCGAGGAATAGGTATTTGCTGCACATTTCGGCGGATGGGAGCGACGATGAGAGGGTTAGGCTCGGGAAGATGGTGAAGTCGATGGCGGCGGCTCGGGCTTTTGGGAATGTGGATGTGATCGGGAAGCCCGATCCGAATACCTACATGGGGTCCACGAATCTCGCGGCGGTTTTGAGAGCTGCCGCGGTTTTGATGAAGGTGGAGGGAGGGTGGGATTGGTTTATAACTCTTAGTGCTATGGATTATCCTTTGATTACTCAAGATGGTATGAATTCATTAGTTGTTTCTGATTTGTAGCAATTGCGTATATGTTTAGTGAAATTTGTTGTTGCTTATGCATAGAGGATTGGTATGTGGATTGAAAGATTTGATCTTTATTGGTGGGATTTGCTCGAAAAACGACTACGAATTGCTAGTAGCTATGCTTGTGATTTCATAATCTTTAGGCTGCATTTGGTTAGTGTTGATTTATAATAATGCCACTTTTTTCATGTTAGGCAATTTGAATGTGCTTGGATCTTTTTTGCCTTATGTTTATCCTTGTTTCTTGAGAAGATATATCTTTTTACGGTACTGAAATACGAGGACGGACCTTCTTTCTTTGTGTGCATTTGGATGCTTTGATTAGTATAACTTCTCTTTCGATATTTACTTTCAATGCTTTTTAGTGAGTCTGCACACACGAAAGTTGCACGTTTTAGTTAACGAGGGCAGGCAGAGATGAAATGTTTTCTCCATTTATTAAGTTATCAAGCTAGGGGAGAATGCAACAACTTCAACTTCGGTGTATGGCTTTAGCACGTCCCCTTTTCGTTTGATGCTATTTTAGTTTAAACATGTCTTTGAAACTAGTGATGAATTAGATGAAATGTTTTCATAATTATTTATGTTCTTGATTTATCTTCTTTGCTTTTGGATTTTCAGACTTGTCTCATGTGTTCTCATCAATTGGGAGGGATCTAAACTTCATAGATCACACTAGTGATCTCAGATGGAAAGAGTAGGCAAATCCTCACCTCTTCTTATAATCATCAATTTGCTGCAATTCTCCAATGCTTTTACTAATTTCTCTTCATATTCCAGAGCTCAAAGACTTCAACCCATTGTAGTGGATCCCGGTACTTACTTAGCCCGTAAGACACAAATCTTTCACGCTACTCAAAAACGCCCAATGCCCGATGCCTTCACCGTTTTCACAGGTAAATCCAAATGCAAACTTTCTTATATAGTGATTGTGTCCAATTAGGTCCTAATTGCATATGATTCGGGATGATATTTCTAGGCTCTCCGTGGGTCGTATTAAGTCGATCCTTCCTCGAGTTTTGCATCTTTGGTTGGGATAATCTTCCAAGAACTCTCCTAATGTACTGCACAAATGTTGTCTTACCCCAAGAAGTCTACTTCCACACGGTTATCTGCAACTCGCCCGAGTTTAGAAACACGACGGTGAATGCAGACTTGAGATACTTCGTGTGGGACGACCCGCCCAAGATGGAGCCCCACGTCCTCACCACCTCGGACTACGATGACATGGCAGCAAGCGGAGCTGCCTTCGCTAGGCAGTTTGAGAAAAACGCAGCAGTGCTGGACATGATCGATAGGAAGATCCTCGGACGGGGTAGCAACCGTGCCACACCCGGTGCGTGGTGTGGAGGGCGGAGGAGGTGGTGGGCGGATCCGTGCTCGGAGTGGGGCGATGTGAACGCGGTGGAGATCGGAGTTCAAGCGAAGAAGTTCGGTGAGTCGATGGATAAACTTCTTGAGAGATGGAACTCGAAATCGGATACGTGTGTACGATGAGACAAGAAGATTGGAAATTCTTGTATATGAAAATGCATTCTTTTGGTGTTGCAGTTGGAAGGATTCTTGATTGGTCTTGTGGAAGGATTCTTTGTACAGACATTATTGAACATTTTTACCTTCCTCTGTATTTTTGATTCAAGGGCTATTTAAGGAGATGTTTGAATAGAGAACAACTGTTGTAACACTTGATCGCCTTGATATAAATGGTGGATAATTTAATTCCAAATGTATAATGTCTTCATAGCTGATGATGATTTTATTGCATTATCGGTCTTGTATTTCTTATCGAGTGTCCTAATGAAAACATCTTATTCAAAAAAAGGTAATAATATGTAGGCAAAAACTATTTACCCAAAGGTTTAATAATATATACCACACAAAATATAATTTTCTTGATCTCAGTTCACGCTTGCAATTGGACGGAGAGAGTATGTTTTACGTTGAAGTTTGTATCTCATATCAATTTGGAGATCAGATTACCTATCCAATAAATTTCTATCTAATTGATGCCGATTTAAAACTATGTAGTTTTTTAATTTTTAATTTAAATTATGTAGTTTTAAATTAAATACCAATTGAATTAAAAAAAATTGGACAGACACATACCATCCACTTGATATTGTATTGATGCGGATCCAAGTCTAACAATTAGGGCCCCTAAATTAGGGTTTTTACAATCGAAGAAGGAAAACAAAGAAAAATTCCCATTTCACTCGGCATTTCCCCAATTTGCAGTAATCCGCCGCAATTGTCTTCTCCGACTCGCCTTGAATCATTTTCTTTCAATGTATCTCGCAAATTTCCGGAGAAATGCAACGAAATTCATATTCGAACCCTCTCATTCATCACCGCATTCTACAGTTTTCACCCAATTAAATCCCAGGAAAAGCTTCGCATCACCACTGTATAACCGAAATTGTGTTGGAGTTCCATCAAATCGTCCGTTCCAACTACACTTTCTGCAAAACCCTACAATTTTTACAGCGCAGAGATACAGCTTTTTCAATGTTTCAGAGAAGGCGGTAACTGTTTGTGAAAATGCCCAAGAGAAACCCGTTGCAGAGTTGGAAACCGTCCAACAAGCACAAATGATAGTAGCTGCTATCGGAAGTTGTCGAAGTATAGACGCCGCCATGCGTTCTGCAACTTCGATTGATTCTCTCTCCCCAAATCTAGTTCTCGAAGTATTAAAGAGATTAAGCAACGCCGGAGCTATGGCACTCTCGTTTTTCCGGTGGTCGGAAAGGCGAGGAGGTCTTGAGCATAGTTGGGAGTCCTACAACTGTTTAATCGAGTCATTGGGGAAAATCAAACAATTCAAAATGGTGTGGTTATTGGTGGACGAGATGAAATCAAAAGGCCTACTTTGCGCAGACACTTTTGCCCTAATTTCTCGGAGGTTAGCGAGGGCAAAGAGAGGAAAAGAGGCGGTCGAGGCCTTCGAAAAGATGGAGAAGAACTACGGTATGAAGCCAAAGCTGCAAGATTACAATAGATTGCTCGACACCTTGAGCAAATCAAGGCAACTGGAGAGGGCTCAAATGGTGTTCGACAAATGGAAAAACACACGGTTTAAACCAGACATTAAATCATACACCATACTGTTAGAAGGATGGGGTCAAGAATGTAACTTTCTTAGGCTAAATGAGGTTTTCCGTGAGATGAAGGAGGATGGATTCGCACCGGATGTCGTGAATTACGGTATTCTGATTAATGCTCATTGTAAAGGAAGGAAGTATGATGATGCAGTTAGGTTATACCATGAAATGGTGAGGAACAAGATTAATCCAACGCCTCATATATATTGCACCTTGATCAATGGCTTGGGTTCTGCAAAGAGGTTAAAAGAAGCTATTGAGTTTTTCGAGCTATGCCGGGGAAGTTGCTCTGTTCTTGAGGCTCCTACTTATAATGCTTTGGTGGGTGCTTATTGCAAGTCATCTAGAGTAGATCATGCTTATAGAGTAGTGGATGAGATGAGCGAATGTGGAGTTGGGCCTAATACGCGTACTTATGATATCATTCTTCATCATCTTGTGAAGCTTCAAAGGAAGGAAGAGGCATACAGTGTGTATCAAAGGATGAGAGGGGAGTGTGAGCCAACTGTGAGTAGTTATGAGATCATGGTGAGGATGTTTTGCAATGAACGGCGTACGGATATGGCATTACGCGTATGGAATGATATGAAGGGGAGGGGTGTCCTCCCCGGTATGCATATGTTTTCGGCTTTGATTCATAGCCTATGCAGTGAAAAGAAGATAGATGATGCTTGTAGATATTTTCATGAGATGATGGATGTGGGCATCCGGCCTCCGGATCGGACGTTTAAGCTTGTGAAGCAATGTCTTCTTAAGGAGGGGAAGAAAGGCATTGTTGATGCTTTGGCTTATAAAGTTGAGAGATTGAGGAAGGCCCCATTACTTGGTTAAGGTAATTCAACTGTTTATATGCATCTCTTTTGCTTTACACTAACAAGAAACAGAGTAAATGCATATATCATTGTCTCAACTTTACATTCATAATCTTGAAAAAAAAAATTGAAGTTTAAAGTTCATGAAAATGGAGAATCACTAAGACTACCATTAAGCAGAGTAAATGCATATACCATATAGTCTCAAACATTACATTCATAATCTTGAAAAAGCATGAAAACAGAGGATCAGTAAACAGAGCTTTCTTGTGCAGGAAACTCCTCCACCAACTCTTCCTTATCAAAGAGCTCCGGCAGCAGAATCACATCTTTGATCCCATGAACAACCAGCCATTCACTATCGTACATGTCCGGGAACGTAATTTCGACTCCGTTCACCGTCAACATCTCATCGGCTCTATCCTTGCTGATATTCAGAGGAAAGCCCTTCACATTATAGATCGCCGCAGTAGTATTCTCCGCCTCCTCAACATCGCTCCACCGGACTTTACACGGTGTCAAATGCCTCGTAAACAACGAAGAGTACTCGAGAAAATTGCTAGAGAACTTCTCCAATTCTTGATCCGCTGGACCGAAAACAGTCCAATCTCCTCCTTGTTGACGATCAAGAAAACCCAGAAGCTGCAGCTCGAGAAAGGAGGCGATGATCGAATGCCCCCTCGATTTCAAAACTCCGGCCACTTCCTTAAACCTCGATACTGCTCCCAACGCCGTGCAAATGAAATTCGATTTAGGGTTTGAGGCTGAGCTTGTGAGCGGGGCAGTGAAGCCCAAATCGAAGAAACCGTCGACGGCATAGACGATGACAAACCCATCGTCGTGAAGCGGAACTTCGGTGACGCCTACGTTATTTATGGAGATCATGCCGGAGCGATTGGAGGTTATTGTTAAGTGTTTTCCGGGGGAGAGAGAGGGGATGGAGGTGGAGAAGGGGAAGGAGAGGAGGGCGGATGGGGAGAAAGAAACAGGGGAGAAGTGGAGGAGGAGGCCAGCGAGAGAGGGCTGGCCGGCGGTGGAGAAGGCGATGTCGGGAGGGGAGAATACGGTGAGAGGGGTGATGACGGCGGAGGGGAGGGGGAGGGTTGGGGCGATGAGTTGGAGGGTGAATGACATAGCGATGTATCCCGAGTTGGCCAGAGTATCCACCGCGTCGACGAAGGAAGGGATCGGAGAAGGTAGAATCGGCGGCGCCGGCTGGGCGGCGGCGGAAATGGCGAAGAGGAGTAGTGGGAGGATTAGCCTCAGAGACGCCATAGCTCTGGACCGTTTCCGAGACTGTTTCTTGATTTTTGTAAAAGGGGAGAATAGGCGGGAGGGTTTATGGGGCACGTGGGAGTTTTCTATTGGGCTGTTTCTAACTGAAGTTCGTTTTGATTCTTTCTCTCTATTTTTGCACTATAATAATGATTACATTTAATTTATTAATTTATATAAATTGAATCTAATAACAGATTTTGATATTTTAATATTTCGGTTCTGCCACTTTAATTAATTTATCTGGCATGATATTGATTTAAGTGAATAAGCATTCGACATTTTCTACATTTAAATGGACATTTTCTACATTTAAATGGAGAGATATTATATTGGTTTAGCTTTTATCGTGAGGTACACTTCAACAATCATAGATTGAAAAGACTATTCAGCATTATAAAATCAAACTTCCGTAACAATTTAATGCAAATTTAATTGGTGAAAATGAAATCTTATTTCAAATTGATATTCCAAGAATCAGATAGAAATGAGAAATGCAGTACATACGCATGTTTCGATTGCATTATTCAGATCTTTTGTTCGGTTTTAAGGTCTTCAAATGACTTATTTATATAATATTTTTTAATAGGGGGAAAACGAATGGATTAAAGTCTAAAAAGTACTAGTAATTGAGATTTCATTATTGTTTTACATATACTCCCTCCGTCCCATTATTTATGTTCCATAGGGACTCGACACATAAATTAAGGCGGGTTGTGGAAAGATATAATGTAGTGGTGGAAATGTATAAAGTGGTGGGAATTCACCTATTTAGATGATTGTTGACCACTTATTTATGTTGATTTTTGGAATTGAACATAAATAATGGAACAAACAAATGTAGCAAATGAGACATAAATAATGGAACAGATTGAGTATTTTTTTCATAAGTTTTAAAAAATATTGTAACTTGTGCTTGTGTAAGTGTCTAATTTATCATTCTTATATAAAAGGAGCATTAAGTTAATCATATGCTTTATTTATTTTTACCAATCATATGCAATTTTTTTTAATGCTCATTTAAAATCTCGTCACAAGAGGGTTGAAACTTAAAAGCTTTTGTTGCGAGTGGCATCAATTTAATAATTCTCACTAATTTTGTAGATATTCCACTCGTGCTACAACAATTTAAATAATGCTAACTAAATTAAGATATTTTCTTTAATCAAATTATATAATTCATGTTACACAATTTGGACAAGAATGCGAATGATTACGTTGATTATGTACCACACAATAAATCAATTTCAAATTAACTAATTCTATCGCAAGAAATAATTAGCCACTCGAACAATACAATAGTATATCAAAACGTCTCATTTCATGTGAGTCCACGTGTACACTTTGGGCAATAATTTTTTTTTTTTTTAACATTTTATTTCAATTTTTACCTTATCTTGCATTCATGAAATAACATAATTTTCTTTAGCGGCCCTTGAAAAAACTTTTATAAGTGGTAGTTTTTAGCTATTTGTGTTTAAAGTTGTTTAAAATTTTTAAGTAAAAATTGTTAATAATTACAATATTTGAAAAATAATAATTTAAAGTTAGAAAATATTGTAATGCAAACACTTTTATAAATTATTTTTCAATTTTCTTAGCTTCCCTAACTAGTTTATTCTGACTTATCTTAAAAGAAGCAGAACCATATATTCAAAATATTAAAAAAAAATGTTTTTAATTTCAAAAGTTCAAAAACAACTTATAAGATGTTCCAAAACAACCGATAACTTTTTGAAAACCAAGTCAACTTGTAATAATTGGATCCTTGAATTAATTTATATATATCCCAATTAATCTGACATGCATCGGTCTATGTATGGAAGGGAAATTAGAGAGGCACAGCTGTACGTAGTGACAAACGTCACATAATTTATCAAAAATCACCACTTAATTATAGTGCAGTTTTTCAATAACAAAATGATCAGGTTAAGGTGGAACTGTAATATTTCGACATATATTCATAAATAACATAAACATTCAATCACTGTCGGCTTATAAACTTCATAAAACTGAAACATGGATAAACAGGGGCAGATTCAAGGGGGCCCCCCGTGGGATGCATAGAGCGGTAAGTGGGTGGTCCACCGATAAGTAATGGGTTCATTCACCCCTTGCACCCTATGTGTTCGTTACCTACTTTTACCCTTTCATTGGGTGTTTACTCCCGCGCCCCCTTCGTAAAAAAAAAAAAAAAGGGGGCGCCCAGCGGCGGTCCCCCCTCTTGTCGAAACTTAATTTTATATGTGTGATTTTCGAATTTTTTTTGTATTTCCCGCTCTCGAAATTTATACTTTGTCCATCTTTTCAATTGAATTTTCAAATTTCGCCCCTCCTCGTAATCCTAGATAAATCCGCTCCTGTGGATAAACATAAACCTAGAACTTTTAATCATGTTTATCTCTTCAATTAATACTTGTGTGAACCCACAATGAAATCAACCACATGAATGATTGTGTTATACATATGAAGCACACCTTAGCAAATGCAATTTGGACCAATTTGGTAGCATCAAAATGAAATTAGTTTAGGTATGGTTGGCTATGTTTCTTGATTTAATCATGCCCGCTGAAAATCTTTATTTAATTGGGATGATATTTGAAGTTTCCATTTACGTCACATCGTTTTAATATTGATATTTTCTTATTAATATAAAATGTTGGCTAATAATTTCGCCCTTATGAGTTAGATGATGCAAAATGCACCAATTGATGATAATTATCGTTTGCGCGAATTTTTGTAATGATTTTTAAGTCTTTTAAAAATTCAAATATTTGTCCTTTAATTTTTCGTTCACCATTAACAGTGAAAAGATTTATTAATAGAAAATGAAAGTGTCACGCTCTCCCTAATAGATCAATGATTGGGTATTATGATTGCACGGTATTGAAAGTCCATGACGTATTAAACTAAAAATGGTTTTTCCATATTATTGCAAATATATTAAAAGTTATATTTTTGATATTATAGCAAATCTACAATTTGCAAATTTACAAATTAACGTTACAAATCTATAATTTTAATTGAATATCTGCAAATTTGCAAAAGTTTGTATTCGATTGTGGACGGACCATTATACATGAACAAGATTTCAAGCAGACCACTCTACAGTTAAACCTCGATAAAGTAATAATCTTGGGATCGAGAAAAAAAATTCATTTAACGAGTTTATTACTTTATCGAACATTATTTTAGTGCATTGACCCATATCAGGATCGGAATAAATTATTATCTTAACGAGATTATTACTTTATTGAATATTATTTTATCGAGGTTTAACTGTATTTCAGTATTAATTATGAATGACCTTATATTATTCGAAAACAAATTATTAATCACAAACATAAGAACAAATTTAAATATTTTAGAATATATAATAAATTATTTCAAGAGATTATATGGTTGGCTAAAGTGCCAAGCTGGGCGCAACGTTTTACAGTAAAAACTTGAGAATGCCAGCAGAGCAGAGTTGCTAAAATCCGGCGGTTTCGAATAACAACAAATCTTAACATACAATCATAAATGTAAATCCGCGTCCCATAACAACCGCCGCCGCCGCCGCGGCGGTCAATCTCCATCGTACCGGAACTTCGCCAGCAACTTCTAATTACTTAATCACATGAGATGGTTCTACTCTCTGATTAAAAATAATCTAAACTTAAATTTTATTTTGACTCGAACTATACAATAATCATATAATTGCGTGTAAATGTAAAATTGATTTTGACTAGTTCTAAGTTTATCTCACATAAGTATCTTAACAATAATTAATAAATAGTACTGGAGATTATGAAGAAATCACTGTCACAAGTCATAAATTGGTGGGCAAGTAATTGATCCCCAGATGCCCACCTGTACAGCTTGATGCGTTTGAGTTTAATTTTGGTTCATTAGGTGACATAAGTCACTTTCTCTCTCTTACCACAAATTACTATTAAAATAATCAATTAATACTTAGCTAAATACAGCTTGCTCACTCACACAATCATTTTCCCACATATAAATAGGAGCAATCACACCACATAACTCAAATTTAAAACAATCCCAAGATTCAACTCCTTCCTCCAAGAGAGAGAGAGAGAGAGAGAGAGATCTAGAGAGAGAAAGCCATGGGAATCGTTGATCATATCTCAGATTATTTCACAGTTTCAAGTACAAGAAAGAGCAAAAGAAAGCCAATGCAGGTAATTAATTATTAACCCAACTTATACACTACTTAGCCTTAATTTATCCACTATATACTATTTTATGCATGTGGGCTTGATAATTTCATGCATATGCATATAGTTTTGTATTAAAGCTTTTTTAATTTAATTATATTCAGACAGTTGATGTCAAAGTAAAAATGGACTGCGAAGGATGTGAACGAAAAGTTAGAAATGCAGTCTCCTCCATGAAAGGTTAGTATATAGATACATACACATACACATACATATAGTATAATTGTGAATTAATTATTTTTATTTATTTAAAAAAAAAAATTAAGGTGCGAGATCCGTAGAGGTGAACAGAAAGCAGAGCCACGTGGCAGTAACGGGTTACGTGGACACGAAGAAAGTGTTGAAGAGGATACAGAGGACGGGGAAGAAGGCGGAGCTATGGCCGTACGTCGAGTATAACTTGACGTACCATCCGTACGCTGCCGGAGTTTACGACAAGAAGGCGCCGTCCGGCTACGTTAGAGACGTCGACCAGGCTTACCCCTCCACTACTGAAGAAAAATATGCCACTTTCTTCAGTGATGAAAACGTTAACGCTTGCTCCGTTATGTGATCGTATTTCATGTTAGTTACCAACGACTCGTAGTTTAGTTGGTATTTTCACTTATGCTATTAATTTAAATTTAATTTAGTTCGTGTTAATTAGTTACTAAGTTTTGGTAGGTATGGGATATGTTTGTATTATCACTTTCTATTGTAAGAAATATATGGAGTAGTATATTATGCAGCTTTATTATATGTACGGGGAAGTTAGTTGCATTAATGTATTATTTTAGTTATCTTGAAGTAATTATTTTCGGAGTGAAATTTATTGTCGATTATTTTATGTCCGATTGGTACTCAACATAGATTATTAATAAAATGATGAACATATTCATTTAACTTAAAATCTTTAAAATATTTTTTCTCATGAGAATTAAAAAAATCCGTTTGTCACCATTGCATTAGTTAACTAATCCCTATATTTTCCCATCAATTATGATCAATTTTAACTAATAAGTAATTGAGAATATTACAAAGTAAGATTGAAATTAAACACTCTTGAAGATTCAAAATTATGTAACTAATGCCAGAAATAAGTGATCATGAAGAAACACGGAAAAATGCCGTTAATTAATTAATAAATAATACGCAATATATAATTGAGCATAGTCTAAATTTAAATGCTTCTTCGTTTATTAGTATTATATATTGCCACAAATTTTGCATACAGCAGGCGTTTCCCACTAAGCAGACATCGCGGATTGACATTTCTCCACATTAATTTGTCTGAAAAAGGGTTAACGAATAAATTTATCGATATAATTTAAATCATTTTAGATTATAATTTGAATGTGTTATTCATTTTGACTTTTGAGGATCATCACTCTTCGTACCTCTAAAAAAATAAAAAACCATTAATATAATCCATATGACTATCTCATTAAAAATATCATCTATCTAAATTATGTATCATGTATGGATAAAAATTAATTACCCAAAAGTTAAATAACATACGCTATATAATATTATTTTCTCAATTTCTGTATCGAAAAGAAAGACGATACTCTTAATGGAATGGTGAGAGTAATTGTTAATATGAACATCCAATTACTTTTTGGTTGAAATCTTGTATGACAACATATGTTACTATTACTAGCATTTTGTTACAATTCCAATGTCGTCAATATGTATATCATTGTATTACTATGAGGATCATTATTCACTTTTCTTGACCGTGCAAGAGAACCTTCTGCGAAAGCAACGTAAATAAGGTTAATTTTCCCTCTAAATTTAATGTTGCAGCCCCACCATTACCTAAAGATAGATTCATAAATCTAATCCTGCCAGTTTAATTATATTTAATTTCATAGAAATGATTATTTTTCACTGTTTTTATAGTGCCATTGTAACAATCAAATATCTACCATTAAGTGGTGCTTATCAGCACATCAACCATTTAAATCTTATCTGTCTCTTCGTTCAGATTTCAAATTACTTAAGAGTTGGTAGGTTACTTTGCGGAAAAGATCATATGACCCAATTATGGTGGACCACTCAGTAGCCCACCAATCACGCGATGCCACGCCCACCAATGCACGTGTGGCACCGCGTGATTGGTGGATCACTGAGTGGTCCACCACAATTGGGACAGAAAATCCGCTTTGGCAAACTAACCGAGTTGGTACTACTCCATTCTATTCCGTTAAAAGTGATTCATTTCTTTATTTGACATATTCCATTAAAAATTAATTCATTCTAAAAACATAAAATTATCTAGTTCAAATTTAACTATTAAAAAGTTAATCAATATACACCACAAAATATCACTTTATTAATTTTCATGCCAAAAAGTTTTAAGTCACTTTTAAAAGAACGAAGGTAGTAGAATAATTATTGATCATAGAACTTTAGTTAACACCGCCGAAACTCACAAGTGAGGTTGCTAGGGTTTGAGAATGTGAATTTATTTAAGAGATAATTAAACTTAATAAACCTAGTTCAGACATTTTATATAAAATTAGTACTCCCTTCGTCCCATTTGCAATGTCTCGTATCCCTTAAATGAGTTATTCATTAGTAATGTCTTATTTCTAAAAAGAGCAAATAATTTATGACCACAATTTAATTATCAAAAAGTCAAAGAACATAACTTGCCCAAAAGAAATCAGATATTATTAATGGGACAGTTGGGAGTAGTAATTTCATTGGAAAACTCTTTTACTGAACACTCCCTAATTTATAGAGTTGGGCCATTAATGATCTAGGCACATATCAGGCCAATTTTAGTTTATAGGCCCACACAATAGTACTATTAGATTAAGCCCAGTTTGAGCCCATAATGACTTCAATTAGGCCTAATATAAGACCCCGTCACTAACTTTGAGTTGCTTTATGCGGTTATTATTTTGTTTTTATTTTATTTTATATACTCCCAATGACCTATAGACGGTGTGTCCCATTCTTTTTTGGTAAATTGGACAGTTTAACCCCAAAAATGACTATTTAGCAAATTTAGTCCTTATTTATTTCTTTTAGTTAATTGGTATACAAACTATAGAATTTTGGATGAAATGGTTCATTTGTTAAATTTTTTTGTTAGTCAACCATTAGTCAATGATTTTTAAATGGTATTTTCGGTATAAATTTATTAAGGATTAAAATATTCAATACTTAAAGATTGAGGACCAATTTGGCCAATTTTGGGGACTAACAAAAAATTTAACAGTCATAGTTTGGGATTAATTCATCCAAAATTCGATAGTTTGGGGATCTATTAATTAAAAAAAATGAGGGATCAAATTGACCAAACAATCATAATTTGAGGACTAAATTGTCTAATTTGCTTTCTTTTTTTGCTTATCAAATGGAAAGTGTCATATTTTTATTTTGAATTAATAATACTTTATTTAATGGATTCAAAATTTTATAGTACTATAATTTAAAATATAATTATAATTATTTTTTAATATTGGTGTCGAAAAAAAGAGATGAAGCAATTTTTTCTTATAATGAGGATAATCCGAAACTGCTATCGAAGTGCACACTGATAAACCTCATTCTTATGTTCTAATATGCAAATAATACATGAGGTTCAACCATCATAAAATAACCATAAATGACAGACAAATATAAAGTAATCCTAGTGAGTTTGAACTCATAATCTTCTGATTAGAACTATTCACCTTAATCATTATGACATAGATGATAGAAGGGAACTCCGAGAGCATTTCTTATTATTGGTGGTGAATGGGAACGTGAAGGAAAAAACATGGCAGGAAAGGGTAATGATGCATGGGTTGATTCAATATAGTAAAGTTCAAAAGAGTCAGGGGTTTCTTCGGACAATGCGAACCAGAAAATGTAATGATGGCCTCAACACACCACCAACACAATTTTCCATGAATATTGTATACTAAATTCAAGACATGCTTGTACGATTTTTTATTTTATTTTATTACATCTTGCTTATCATCGTGTGGTACTGTATAATATGAAAATCCATATCATATGCCAGTAATAACCTTTCAAAATTATTTAATTTCAATTTTGGTTTGTCAAACAAATAGAGTTTCCTGATAGTTTAGATTTGAATTATACTTTTTTCGTTTCATAAAAATTATCTCATTTTTATAAGGCACGAAACTTAAGAATTTTGTGTTGTGTGGTGTATATTGTTGTACTTTTGGGTTGTTAATTTTGGTCCACACATTCTTTGCTTTTTTTTAGAAATATGACACTTTCTATGAGACACCTCAAAATAAAATAAAAAACACACACTTCTATGAGACGGAGGAAGTATTTTATAAACTGCTAATAAAAGTTTTTCAACTAGGTAATGATTTGTAGATTCATCTAAAATCTAAATTTAATTCTCATTTCATATACTGAAAAAAAATTCGATTTCGATTTCAAATTGTGAATTTAATATCCGGTAACAACTCTTGTGGTTAGGGGTGTAAGTGGTTCCGCTCCGAACCGTGAAATCGATCGAACCGAACCAAACCAAAAAATGCGATTCGGTTCGGTTTCGCGGTTTGGTTCGGTTTATTTTTTTAAAAACCGTTTACATTCGGTTCGGTTCGCGGTTTCAAGAATTTTTGAACGGTTCGAACCGAACTGAATCAATATCCTCTTTTTTAATTTTTTTATTTAATATTTGTCTTTCTTATATGAGAATATTATTGGATTTAGATATTAGATTTAAGTTAAGATCAATTCTAATCTATACAAATGAAGAGAGATGAGTAACAACTTTATACTTATGAGTTCGGAATGAGTGACATCCTACAAATTATTATTCTTGCATTATTTAGGATTAAAAAATAAATAAAAAGGTGAACCGAGGAACCGAACCGAACCAAACCATTTATAAGCGGTTTGGTTCGGTTCGGTTCCGATATTGAAAAACCCATCGAACCGAACCGAATCGAACTATTTCTATGTGTTTGGTTCGGTTCCTAAAATACATAAAAACCGAACCGAACTGAACCGTTACACCTCTACTTGTGGTAGCTATTTATTCTGCACCTTCACACAGGTTTTGCATATTTACCTTTTACTCTTTGTTTGATTGTGGAGAGAAAAGAAGAGAAAAAAAATATAAGAGAAAAAAGATAAAGAGAAGGAGAAGTGTCAAAAATATAGTATATTTTATATATTATTTGGTTTGAGAAAAAAAAAGAAGAGAAAAAAATATTTTCTTCTCTCTTTTTTTTTTGGTTGTAGAGAATTAGAAAGCAAAGAAACAATAATTATTTTCAAAAAATATAAATATTCTTATTAAAAAAGAAAATTATTACTAAATAATTATATCAGAGCATTATTGTCAGTTTTGTAATCAAATTCCATTTTCTTTCATTTTTCTTCTCAAACGTCTTAGGCCATCTCCAACCGAATATTCTATTTTTAACACCATTTTTCAGTTTCTGTCACATCAAACAGTAATCTCACTCCAACCCACAACCTCAAATTCATCCTCAAAAATAATATTCCCCATATATTCCATTTCATACTAGTTTTTCTATTTTTACAACAATACCTATATATTTCTCAATATTATACATTAGACCCACAATAATTTCAAAAAACAATTATACATGAAATATTTTTTATTATTTAACTGAAAAAATAAATAAATAAATAAAAATAAATTACTTGTGCATTAAATAATATAAAATTACAATAAAACTAAAATAATAATATAATAGTAATTAATAAATGGCTCATTCATTAATAATTAATAGATGCTCATTAATGAATAACTATAGATGGTCCAATATTCATAAATAATTTAAATAGGACTTGACAACTCCATCATCGTCTTCCTCATTCTCCATCTTCTGGTTTGATTTTTTTTTTATTTCTCAATCTTCCATTAATATTAGATATTAGTTTTTCATTTTATCAACAACAAAAATAGAAGGACTTTAGAGCAATTTTTAGAAGTTAAAAAGTGAAATGATGCTATGAACAGTAGCACACTATTTTTGCAGTTCAAGGAGAGAGAAAAACTGCATAACACCATTTTGGTGTTGAGAATTCAGTTCGGTTGGTGATTCTTTTCTTACTGCAAACACCATTTTAACACCGGTTGGAGATGCTCTTAGCAACTATCCCTCCATCCTAACGTCTTTTTTTTTATCGTCCTACTATTAATTGATATATTTTTTTTTGTGCATGAGCGTTATGAAAATAAGATTATGTAGTATAAATTATTTAATTTTTTAACAGTTGAATGTGATCTACAGAAATTGTACTATTATTTTCTAAACTTACTATTTGTAGTGGAACATTCGGATAAAAAAAGATTCATTTTTAATGGATGGAAGGAGTACTAATAGTTTTTATTATCCTAACTCTCGAGCTATATAAACATTCGAAATGGACGTCCCATTATTTCTCTTTCACTTCCTAATTTGAAAAATAACTACCACCATCTCTCCTATTTTATCAACTTTTCTTTCATATTTTATCATATTTTCTCTCTCCTACTTTATCATATACTCATCTCTAATACCTTATAATATACTCTCTTAATTTTCGTGTAAAAAATAAATGAGACAGAAATATCGGGACAGAAGTAGTAGTTAGTATAATATTCCTTCTGTCCCATAGAAAGTGTCCCTTTTCTATGGGGTATGGAAATTAAAAAAATGAGATTGTGTGTTATATATTATTTAATTTTTGGCTTATTAATTTTAGTTCAATTATTATTTACCTTCTTAAAAAATTAGATAACTTTTGTACGACAGCTCAAAAAGAAAAACAAGACATTCCGAAGGAGGGAGTACTATTTTAAACAAATAAATCAACCTTAGAACGTGACAAAAATCGAAAAAGGATAGAAGATGTGCCTGTCAAGTCGCTGTTGTTTTTATTAAATAATTTCTGGAGGTGTAAAATCACATCATTTCAAACTTCAGATGAAAACACACTACCCAATCTGCCTATACCCATAGCCCTTTACCCCCTAAACAAATGGAAGAACTTTCTCTCTCATCTTCTGACTTTCATTTTCTTTGCTCAGTTTTACCCCCCTCTCCTCTGATCCTGTATCTGTTTTTGATTCTCTGCACTCTACACACTACCTTATTTGCTCCCTCACCCCTCAGAAGTTCAAAACATTAAATGCCTCCACTAACCCCCACCCCCATTTCTTTATGAGGCCAAGTGAGAGAGAACAAACATAACAAGAATCTTCACTATTTGCACAACATTCGTAATTCTGTTTGTATCTATTTCTAGGAGCTCTTGCATTTCCAAACAGCACTCAAGAAATGACTAAAGATGAAGACTTTAAGGTGCTAAAGATCCAGGTATTTTAACACATTCTATTTTTCTTAAAATCTTCTTTTTTTTTCCAATATGATTATCCCTTTTTCCAATTTTATTTTTTTTTCATTTTTCTCTTGCAGACTTGTGTTCTCAGAGTGAACATACATTGTGATGGTTGTAGGCAGAAAGTCGAGAAAATCCTTCAAAGGATTGAAGGTCTCCTCTTTCTTTGCCTATTTTTACTCTGTTTTCTTGAAACATGTCACTAGCAAGTATATTATATTTATTTTGTAAAAAAGATTGAATCTTTCTTGATAATTTCATAAAATAGTAAGTGGGCCATGTTCTAAATCCTCAACTAACATGAGTTTACCAAGTTTTGAAGGTCTCGCTTAGCTCTTTCCCTATTTTTACTCTGTTACTTGATACATGTCACCTGCAAATTAAATGTACTCAGATGAAATATAGATTGAATCTTTGTTAATAATTTCATAATTATAACACATGGGTCATGATTAAAATCTTCAAATAACAGGAGTTTACCAAGTAATCATAGATGCAGAGCAACAAAAGGTGAGCATCTCTGGAAGCTTGGACTCTGCAACCTTAATCAAGAAACTAATTAGGGCTGGCAAGCATGCTGAACTCTGGTCCCAGAAGGGCAGCCACCAAAATCAGAAACAAAAACCTCGTTGCACCAAGGAAGACATCAAGAACAACAAAGGGCAAAAGCAAAACATTGCAAAAAACCTCGAATCCTTGAAAAACAGCCACAATTTCCAGTTCATGATGGGAGATGACGACTGCTTCGAAGACGACGATTACGAAGAAGATGATATGCAGCAGCAGCTGCTGAGAGAGAAGATGGCGTTCCTCTGTCAAGCCGAGGCGGCGAATGCAAACAACGCCGGCAACGCGGGAAAGAAGGGGGCCCACAACCAAATCGAGCAGAAGAACGATATTAGTGCTATGATGAATCTCGCCGGCTTTCACGGCGGCGGATCGACCATTCTCGGCGGTGGGCTGCAGAATCCCTCGCCGCAGGTGATGGGCAGCGGCGGTTACGGCAATGCGGCGGCGATGATGGGCAGGCAGCAGCAGCCGCAGCCGCAGATGATGTACAGTCGGTCGGCTTTGGTTGCGCCTACCACGGGGTACTACTGTAACTACGGTGCGGTTCCGTACGGTTACGGTGGTGCGGTTCCGTACGGTTACGCAGAGGGTGCAGGGTATGGTGGTGGTGGTGGTGGTGGTGGTGGTGGTAGTGGTTCTGATGACAACTCTGGCAGCTGCTCGATTATGTGAAGGAGATTTGGATTATTGTTAACTATTTTGTAATATAATTAGTGATATGTTTGTTAAGGTTGTTTGTTATGTTTTGGACCGTTGTGTATTTATGTTGGACTTTGGTCCTTTGTTAGTTAAGGACTTGTTTATGGATTTTGTCTTATAATATTGGTTAAAAACGAAGTTGTTTTGATATTCCGCCGAACACATTGTCATTTCAGTATTTCAGAATGACACTAATAAATAAAAGAACGGTTCTTAAAGGTCCCTTTTGGAAAATATATAACTAATTTATTTTTTTTTACGTTTGTTTGTTTGGGAGAATTTGTTGAAATAAATTATAGTAAATAATAAATTATTTTTAATTTATTTTTATAAGTTAATATTATTTTCTCATAAAAAACTATAAGTAACTTTTTTTAAAATGTTCACATATCAAATCCCGATGATAATATTTTTTATCTATTTTTTTGCCTATGCAAGTCATTATTATTGTATGTATCCAAACATAATTAACTTATTATATTTAAGAGCTTATAACATAATTTTTTTGTCATAAATCCTTAATTAAATTATTTTTTCAGAAATGGAGTTTGAGAAAAACAACTAAATCTAACCTTAAATGAGAAATACGTAGTTTTGTACTATTTGCGTAATTGTCCAATTCAACATTTTGACGATCTGAAAAAAAAAATTAGAAATTAAGACATGCCTTAAATTACGAAAATTAAAAAATTAGTACATTAATTGGCCAAGACTCGAAGTTTGTGTTAAAATTGCAAATTAATTATATTACGTGTCATATTTTCCCAACAAATATAAAAACATTTAAAAGAATTAGAGAAAATTGAATGTTTAGGGGCGGGTGGTTACTTAAAAAATTGGTGGCGTGTTGAGGGTTTGTTTGATGCTGGGGGGCGGACCACTGGTCCTCCCTTCCCAGCAATCAACACGTGGCAAATTTTTTTTAAAAAGTTGAAAATTTTTCAAAAATAATGCCACATGTCGATTGCTGGGGTGGGAGGACCAGTGGTCTCCCCCTAGCATCAAACAAACTCGTGTTGAGTTGGTGGTGCACGGGCGGAGCACGTGCGCTAGTTTTAATTTGTGTGGATTTTATCCCATGCTTGCCGAGAATCTCTTTAGTAACCGTTGGATTTCGAATGTTCGGATTCGTATCTAAACTATATGGATAATAACTAACTACACTCAAATGTAACTTAGGTTGTGCACACATTTTATACATATCACGATAAATTATAATTTAGGTTATGCACACACTTTATACATGTTACGATAAACTATACAGTATGACACGTGCTTTTCTTAAACTTTAAATGACATGTTGATTGTACTCGAGATTTTCCCTTTGTTTGGTAGGCAAGAGAAAATGAGAAGAAAGAAAATAAAGAGAAAGATAATGAAGAGAAAGAAGTATGAGAGAAAAAGAGTGGATTTTATATGTTGTTTGGTAGGAGATAAAGAGAAAAGAAAAAGAAGAGAAAATGGTATTTTCTTCTCTGTCTACCTTGTTTGGTTGTGTAGAAAAAGAAGAGAAAATGGTATTATAATAATATTATATATTGATATAATATTATTATAATATTACAATATTATTATATAAATAAATTGATTACAATATTACAATATTATTATATAATATTACAATATTATTATAATATTATTATAATATTATTATATAATATTACAATATTATTATAATAAATCGATATTATTATTATATTATTATTATATATAAATATTATTATATAATATTACAATATTATTATATAATATTACAATATTATTATATAAATAAATTGATTACAATATTACAATATTATTATTATATAATATTATTATATAATATTACAATATTATTATAATAAATCGATATTATTATTATAATATTATTATATAATATTACAATATTATTATTATATATAAATATTATTATATAACATTTTCTCTTCACATTTGAAGAGAAAAAATTTTAAGGTGGGACCCACCATTTTTTTTCTCTTCTCTCCCTTTTCTCTTCTAACCAAATGAGAGAAAATAGGATTTTCTCTCCCATTTCTCTCCACCCATTTTCTTTCCTCTCAAATTCACCTCAACCAAACAAAGGCTTTCTGAAATGTTAGTATAATATAGAAGATAAGATGTTTAAATTCCAAGTATAAGGGATTGACTATTATAAAAGAGTGTACTTTATTCATGAGTACTTTGAAAATATTGTAATAATTTTTCAATTGCTGGTATGTAATGAATTTGTTGAGAATTTTTGTAATGTATATTATTTTTTGTAAAAATGGATTATTTAATCGGCCCAAATTGAAGCCCAATAGCAAGCAGCGACTGCGATATCTAGTGGGCCCTACAAACTCAATATTGATTGTTTTAGCATGCTAAGGTGGAATCCAAATCTAATACAAGGTACAACCATTCATATAATTGTACACAAGTATTCCCTCAGTCCCATTAATACTATCTTGTATTTCTGAAATGAGTATCCGATTAATACCGTCTTGTTTATAAAAATAACAAATAATTATGATCAAAAATTAATTCCCTCTAAAAAATTAGACACTACTAAGAGCATCTCCAACCCACACTATAATGGTGTTTAGAGTAGAAAAACTATCATCATCCCAACTCTATTTTCAACACTAAAATGAGGATTTGTCATTTTTCTCTCCTCCTACTGCATAAATGGTGTACACTGTTTACAACACCAGTTCACTTTTTCAATTTTGCAAAATTACTCTCAAGACTTATATTTTGTCGAAAAATCAAAATCTACATTATGATGGAAAAATTAATTAGACGATTATATAAAAAAAATTATATGGCAATGACAAAATATTAATTATTAAACTATATGCCATGTTATTTATAAAAAATGGGCCAAGGTTTTTAAACGTAATAATTATAAAAATGAATTATGGTATTTATAGAATACAATTATACCGAAAATAATGAAATATAAAATATAATATTGCATTGAAAACAATCATAATAATAGAAAAAATTCTATGAAATACATACATACCCGATAATAGGAAAACATTACGATAATGGTATTACAAATATAATTGCTAATTGAAATTGTTGTGGGTCTAATGTGTAATATTGAAAAGTATATATTTATTGTTGTAAAAGTAGTATGAAATGGAATATACGATGAATATTCTTTTTAAGGTGAATTTGAGGTTGTGGATTGGAGTGAAATTATTATTTGATGTGACAGAAACTATAAAATGATGTAAAAAATATGCATTTCGGTTGGAGATGCTCTAATGGAACGAAAAGAGTATCAATTATTTCAAATACTTTAATTTGACCCATAGGAAATACATTTGTGGGCCTTATTTATAATCTTTAATAGTGCCCATTATCCAACGGTCGGAACGAAGTAGCAAACGTTGGACTCATCAACAAAGAGATACACACGGTTGCAACAATATTTTGTATCAATCGTCCCACCCTGTCGAGGCACATACACCACGGTAACTAACGGATTCTCCGCCATGATCCGCCTCTCGCACTCCGCTCCGGCAACACCTACTAGTTCCGGCCACCCGTTTTTGTAACCTAATAAGATGAAATTCGAATTTAAGATCTTTTAATTTTTAAATTAGAAATTATATGAAAATGTCGTGTTCGTGCCGTGTATACCTAAGTTGGTGCATGTTCGGCCGGCACATGGTGGATAAGGAATTCGCCCCGACATTTTTCTTAACTTGTTTGTTTTGTGAGAAATTTTGATAACGATTGTGATGATTAAATACTTGTCTGGTGTGGCATGAAATTTTGAAATAGTTGTGATTTGTAATCGAATTTTGGTCGATATTTGTAATTTATTACACTTACTTATTTATGTATTCGGAAATTATTTATATACCATAAATATTTTTTTAGTATTTCATATCGTGATGCCATGTTATGTGGAGAACCGGTTGATCCAAAAGGTTATGTGGTAGTCTGGTCGAGTCCTAAATCATGCAGAATTTCAAATTTTATGTATCATTTTCTTAAAAGAAATTAATTTGTCTCTTTTAAATTGCAGACTTCGTCTCTTCACTTCTAAAATCATAATTTTTTCTTATAATTCTTAATTATGAATTTATCTCTAATTATAAGGATGTAGTATGGGAAACAGTGTAGTAGGAGGTTTGTATTGTAGTAATTGTTGTATGATATGATGAATATTTTGTAAATTAATTATATAGTATTACGTACATTAATTAAGTGTAATTTGTGTTTTTAGCGCACATCTCCATACAAGATTCAACACTATGCACATGAAAAAATGTTGAAGTTATCATTCCTTGACATAGTCGACAATAATATTAAATTGTTATACGAAAAAGACGAAAAAAATTAAATAAAATAAAATTTCCGCATGAGTGGCCGTCCTAAATCAATTCTTGTAGTAGACACCATGTTGGATTAAATTAAATTGAAGTTCATTTTTCATATCGAACAACCCTTTCTATGGAGCATGGAGATTAAGAAAATGAGATTGTATGATGTATATTATTTGACTTTTTGGTTTGTTAATTTTGATCCACATATTATTTATATTTTTTAAAAATAAGACACTTTTTATAAGACAATCGGAACAAAAAATAAGATACTTTCTATGAGATGAATCGGAATAAAAAATAAAATACTTTCTATTATACGGATGAATTACATCATTCCAAGATTTTGATGCAAATTTAATTCATTTGTCTCCCACACGAAATTGGATTGATAGTTAAGAGGAGATGAATGAGGTGGCAATTCAACTTGCAACACGAAATCGATATGGGATATCTTGCTGCATTGCATGGACCACGTCCACTTATACCAAATAGGAAAATTATTGCTTCCAAACAAATCAATTCATATTTAATTCAAATATATTCTGATTTTTATCGAATAAGTTTTCGTAAAACTATTATTAGTATTATTGTATTTTTTTTAAAGGCTATAGACTGTCAAGATGGCCTACCAAATTGACTTTTTGAAAAACAGAAAGAATCAAAAGCAATAATTGGGTGTGGATAAATAAATAAATAAACAAAAACATTATTTATAACAGCAAAGGCTATCTAAGCGACTAATGTTTGCACATTCACAATATTCTTCTTCCAACTGTATTCTTTTGTTTGTTTCCCATTTTTCCTTACTCGCTTTCTAGAATCTTTCCTTCCTCTCTCTAGCCAATCAAATTTATTTCACTTTTCCTATTTTTAAAAATAATAGAATTTAATTATTAACATTTTAAAATATTTTATAAGGAAAGATTAGTCATCCAATCTTGTATACTAGTCATATTCACAACAATGTTACTCTCAAATTGATTCGGGATAATAGTATAGAAAATTCAATTCGTCCCTCATGGATAGGTTGGTATGACCATTGACTTTTATATATGAATAAAATGATAAAATTTAATGGTGCTTTGATTGACCCAATTATAATAAAAGCTAATTATAAGATACAATTGTATAGTTTTCCTCAATACGATTTCACGAAATATGTAAATTGGGTAACACATTTCTCAAACGATTTCACAAAATATATAATTTCGTGCCGAATCCGTGGAAGGTTGCCGTTGATTTGCACAAAATCATGGGCTTTCATATCAAAATATTAACATAATTTTATTCACTAAATTCAAGAAAATCAATTAAGGTCGACAAAATGAATTTGGAGATGCATACACTACATAGTAATTTAATTTCGTTTCAAGACTTTTGTGTCACACATTATACTCCCTTACATATCACACTTTATAAGGTGTTGACATTTGATATATATATATATGGCACATCATAATTATTTTTGGTTTGATTATTTAATTAAAATATATTTCACATGTCAAATATTTTGTGGAGGTCACATACAAGAGAGTGTAATTATGGGACACTAAAGTATACTTCATTTAAATCTTTAATTTTTTTTAAATATAGTATTTATTATAAGATTTAATTATATATATATATATATATATTTATAATTGAAGTAATAATTCTGGAAATATTTTTATTTACTTATAATACAAACATTACATATGATGCACCAAACAAATTCCACCATTGTAGCCGACGGAATTAGGAATGACAATTATGACCGGACCCGATGGACCCGCCCAGCCCCGCCCCGCGATGGGGCGGGTATTACCTAGGCCCGTAGAAGCACGGGGCAGGTCTAGACCCGACCCGCATGGGGCCGGGCCAGGTTTGGGTCTCATTCTCGTACCCGCCCCGCCCCGCCCCGTATGGACCCGCCACTTTATATTTTAATTTAACTTGATTACTTAATTATTATTTAGGTATTTAATTTAATTTGATTACTTAATTATTATTTAATTAGCAGTACTTAATAGTGATCAATATGAGATCGATTTTTGCAATTTCTTAGTTTTGGATGTGATTTGTATTTACTTTTTAGTAAAAATTTTTGACATATCATGGTTCTGTGGGGCTGGGGTCGGGTAGACCCGCCCCGTATGGGTCTGGGTCTGAGTTCGAAATTTTGAACCCATACAAATTTGGATCTGGGTATGGGTCCGAAGGTTCAAGGTGCGGGGCGGGTTTGGATACCCGACCCGCAAAATTGCCATTCATACACGGAATCTAGAATGAAAATTTATAATTTAATAAAAAAAGGAGAAATGGATATGCCAGCTGTACAACCTCAACTCTGAAACCTCATAAGCCCGACAACTCTGAAATGTGGAGCACATTTTGGCTGTAACAAATACGCAGCCACGATCCCCCCCTTTCCCCTCGATATGGCCGGCGGAGCGACCTCGCCGGCGGGAGGCGCCGCCACCGCCGCACCGCTGCGATTAGTCCGCGATGTTGCCCGGATATCCAGCCCCGGATTCTCGGGTTTCTACAAGAAAGACTGCTCGGACTTGGCGCGCAGAGTCTCACTCTTGGCCCATTTGCTCGAAGAAATTAGGGATTCGAAGAAGATTCAAGAAATTGGGGAGATGGGCTCTTCTTCCTGCAATTCGTTCCTCTCCGATCTGACAATGGCGCTTCAGGCTGCGAAGAGACTTGTTTTTGCTGCTAACAACTTCGACAGTTCTAAGTTTTCTTCTGTAAGTGTGTTTTTTCTGTTACATTCTGCTGTCGATTTTACTGCTCGGTGATGAATCTGCGGGTTTGATTGCTTTGAGCATACTGCATTTTCTCGATTGATTGGAAAAAAAATGGTTTTCTTTGTTTTGTGATTTGTGAGATGAGATGCGTCGAGAATGGGATTTAGGGTTTCTGATCGTATGAGTTTTTAGTTACTTGATTTGCATCTGATCTGAATTATTTACGGGGTTGTTTGTTCAATCATTAGATACCGTGGGAAATAGTTTAGAAATTAGAAATCAAAGCTGCTTTTCTGCTGATTATTTTCAATAAAGATCATTGCATATTGGTTGAGATCTCTCTATTCGCCTTGTTGTGAGATATATATAATCTTGTTGTTCAATCGGCAAATCTCTTAATAGCATTTAGGAAAATAAGTTATTCTCGAAAAGCTATAGTATTAGATGTAATGTATACCAAACAAAACAAGCATATCACTTTTCAAGTGTTGCCTATGAGGTGAGTATGTAGGCATATAGTTTTCAAGATGATGAGGATTGCAATACCATTATCTCAGCATTGGCATCTTTCGAGGCTAGATCTATTAAGATAAAGAGTAGTTTGCATGTATAGTTACGACGGCCAAACAAGTTAATTAAATTTATGATGGAGGGACACCAAATTGTGCTCATTGAATCTTTTTATCCATCGTAATCATTTGGATTCCGGTTAGGATGCTCGTTTCTGATAAAGTTTGCCTTCTTTTTGGCTTCAAGGACGGGGCTACAAAGAAAATCTACTTCCAGTTTCAATGTGTGACATGGAAATTGGACAAAGCATTGATGGACTTGCCTTATGAGGATTTTGACATATCCGAAGAAGTGAAAGAACAGGTGAATTTTGAGTCCATCTTTGTGTTCCTATATGGACTGGGTCGAAATCTTATATTATCTTCTGTCCCAGGTTGAGTTAGTTATATCACAGTTGAGACGGGCCAGTGAAAGATACGGTGGACCTCTGAGATCAAGCGTACTGTATAGGGCACTGTCTCAGCCACTTGACAAAGAGATTGATCCATTTCAACCTGGCAAAGGGTTAATTGGAAGTCTGCATATGGAGAATACTGGGATCATTGATCATGAAGTGGGACGAAAAGTTGAAGGCTTTTCGGATAATGGCTTAGAAATTCTTGCTACAGATAACGATATCCCAAATGAAGAAAGTTTAAGAGACTCATCCTCAAAGGATACGGATACTGTGAGGATAGAAAGCTCAACGTGCAACAAAAGTTTAGATGAGAACAAGAAGCTAGATTCTTCTTTAATACCCGTCGATTTCCTCTGTCCCATATCTCTTGAACTCATGAGGGATCCGGTCATTGTGGCCACCGGGCAGGTAATATTCTCAGCTTATTAGGTTTATAGCATAGTCTTAGTATGATGATTAGATGATTTTCTAATTTGGCCATCCTTTAAATTTTCAGACCTATGAGAGATCTTACATACAGAGGTGGATAGACGGTGGAAACACGACATGCCCGAAAACTCAGCAGAAGCTCCGGCATCTCACTCTCACTCCGAATTACGTTTTAAGGAGCCTAATATCACAGTGGTGTTTGAACAACAATGTGGAGCAGACAACATCACTGATGAATGGAAAGATAAAGAAGAGTGATGGATCATTCCGTGATGTTACGGGTGATATATTAGCTATCGAGGCTCTTGTTCATAACCTCTCTAGTAGGTTGACTGAGGAACGTAGAGGTGCAGTAGCTGAGATCCGGTCGTTATCGAAGAGGAGTACGGATAATCGGATCTTGCTTGCTGAAGCCGGAGCTATTCCGATCCTTGTCAATCTATTGACATGTGAGGATGCTCAAATCCAAGACAATGCAGTAACGTCGATTCTGAATCTTTCGATCTATGAGAATAATAAGGGACTTATAATGCTCGCGAACGCGATTCCTTCTATTGTGCAACTCCTCAGAGCTGGGAGTATGGAAGCTAAAGAGAATGCAGCAGCAACCCTCTTTAGCTTATCACTTGCCGACGAAAACAAGATAATCATTGGTGCATCGGGAGCAATCCCGGCCTTGGTCGATTTACTCCAAAACGGAAGCCCAAGAGGGAAGAAAGATGCTGCAACTGCATTGTTCAATCTCTGCATATACCATGGAAACAAGGGGCGTGCGGTTAGGGCCGGCATTATAACCGCCCTCTTGAAAATGCTCACGGATTCGAGCACTTGCATGGTCGATGAATCGCTAACAATCCTATCGGTTCTCGCTAGCCACCAAGAGGCTAAGGCGGCCATTGTGAAGGCTAGCACGATACCCGTGCTGATAGACCTTCTCCGTACTGGCCTACCGCGCAACAAGGAGAATGCTTCGGCGATTCTACTCTCCTTGTGCAAGCGAGATAGTGAGAATCTCGCGAGTCTGAGTAGACTTGGGGCGGTGATTCCTCTTTCGGAGCTTGCTAAGACTGGGACGGAGAGGGCGAAAAGGAAGGCTAACTCGTTGCTGGAGACCCTTCGGAAAGCGCAGCAGGTTTAACTTGTTTATTACTACTTACCCTCGGTAACTGATTATTTGTTCGTTCCGTGGATTAACAGCAAAGCTTACATGCAAATGAAGAGGGAAGAAGTTTTCTCTCGTGCATCCGTTTTTATTTATTTACTTAATTGATTCTTGAGTGTCCCAAATGTTTGTGTTTATTGTGTAATTTGTGACTGCAAAAACTGATCATTTGTTTGATATTTATTCTTGCTGGATCAACAGCAGATCGAGTGTCAGGTTTCTGAACATTGATGTAATAAAAAGTTGTTCAAGGCTTTTTACCACATTTGTCTTTGTCCGTGTTCAAGATTCTGTTGAAGCATATTATTAGTAATCACGTTTTCCCACCCAACTTTCCGTTATGAAGACCAATTTTAATATTTTCGTGGTAGAAATCTAATTAATTTAATTAGTCAGCTCGATGAACGGAATCTATTATGCATTATCATATTCACACGGTTAGTTTACAATGGATTTACTGGAATTTCGTATGAAATAGGCAATTAAATTGCAATGCACAAGAACGATCAACGAGTTCTTATTTTATGCATTTTTCTAAAATTATATACAACGAATATCATTTCCTTTCAATCTTCTTGTGTGTCTTTCATATATATCGTTTGGATTTCTAGACTGTGTATAAGGGCATAAGTTAGAAAACGTATTTATAACTTTTTTTAGTTTATTTAGTTATTTTTAAATAGTTGACTCGGATACATATATAAATACATCCACGACCAAATATAACCTTAATTGATTTACAAATGAACGTGTCAAATATAATATAGCACCCATTTTAGAAATGAACGATTGAGATTAATCTTGATCTAAGAATCTAAATCGAGCATTTGGAACACTATCCCTTTTTTAATACATGGGTTATAGAAAATGTATATTTGACATATTGATATTTCGATTTTTATTTTATTTCCTTAATTTCATTTTGATTCGCTATTTCGTATCCATTTTTGTCCTATCTAGTTGCCATGTAGATAGGTTCAAAGTCTTACCCACCCAGCCGATCCTAAATATACCTGAAATGTTATTTCGACCATGATGAATACAACGTGGAGGAGACACAATACAATCTTTAACAAGTATATTAGTAATATTTAGGAATGAAATTGATGAATTACCCTAGTAAAAAAAACTCGATCAAACCAGAATTCTAAAATTTATATAAGAATTAGAAATTGAATAGAAAATGATAATAAATTAATTAATATTAATAAAATTGATAGTGGGTACAAAGTAGGAATAGAAAATAGGTGAGATTTGAACGAGTATACTCTTTTGTCAAATTGAAGGAAAAAAGGGGCATGGTTAACAAGAATTCTACTTTTCATATATAAATACTCCAAATACGCAAGGCAACCATAACCATTTCCTCTTTTCTCACATTTTCACGTAAACACACGCAATGGGCAACAGTTTTGGGGGGAAAAGAAGCGCGAAAATCATGAAAATCAGCGGGGAAACCTTCAAATTGAAGACGCCGGTCCAAGCCGGCTCGGTCCTCGGGCACCACCCAGGTCACGTGCTACTTGCGTCGGAGACAGTGGTGCACTACGGCGCGCGTGCCAAGCCGCTGGAGCCGCACGAGGAGCTGAAGCCGAGGCGCCTCTACTTCCTCGTCGAGCTCCCGAAGCTTCCAGAAGAAAAAGGCATGCTGCGGAGGGTACGATCTGGAGTTCACATGACCGCCAAGGATCGCCTCGAGAGCATGATGCTGGCGCGGAGATCGGCTTCGGATATCTCCGCCGTCAGGAAGGCGGTGGGGGTTGAGGGGCGAGGAGGAGTTGCGGAGAGCAGCGGCGGAGGAGACGGAGTGCGGCTGCGGCTGCGGCTGCGGAAGGCGGAGGTGGAGAGGCTGATTGCTGAGAGCAAGGATGGGGCTGATGTGGCTGAGAAGATCGTCGGTCTTTGCATGGACGGCGGCACTGCGGCGGCGGCAGACGGGGACGTGCATTGGAGTGGCGATCGTGGATTGGCGACGGCGACACAATCCAAGAAATCGCGCGAGGTTTGTTTCTTTTTTTTTTTTAATATTAAGTTTAATTTTATTTTAATTAGTCTTAGCACATTGCTCCATTTTTCATGGCGTATTTGCGGGGTTTGCCATTTGATTTGAAGAAATTATTATTGAGATTACACAATTAAACAATGATTAGTTCATCATTACATAATAAAGTCTGATTAGTAGTTAGCTTAGTTGGTATTTTTATTTTTACTATTTTAATATAATAATAATAGTAATTTTCTCCTTAGAAAAAGTATGGAATTAAGTTTACCAATTAAACTATTATTTATATTAAGTGGATAAGTTTTGTATTGAGTAGGTGTAACCACATAATTTGTATCTATAAAAGTCCTCCTCCACCAAACAATTGTACTTAGTTATCTATAATAAAACTTGAATAATTTATAATATCTTATTGTATTATATATTTTTTTCATAATATTCAACTTAATTTGTTAATTATGGATGTGCTGATTGATGCATATTGCATACATAAAGATGATAAAAATACAATGAACTTAACTTTCAAAAAAGAAAAGAATCATTCTGATTTCACAAAGGTAGCTTTTTTAATGTTATTGATCACTTCTTTAAATAAATTACACATTTTTTTTATATATTCCCATAAATTACTAGAAACTTGGGAAAAAGGAAAATAAATAAATAAATAAAATCTTATATCCATGGTAATTTCAAGTAATTTATAGAATTTAATTTCATCTTACAGAAACGTGTCGGATTTCTGCTCGTCGATGAAGGAGAGAAGAGTGCCATCCTGCCGCGGTCTCCTACTAGTCTTAGCTCCCAGGAAATCAAACTTCCAAATTATTATAATTAGTTTAGTGAAGAATTCGTGCCAGTCGATGCAATCGTCGCTATTTTAGTAATTTCTTGTAAGTCAGAAAATTCTCAGGAATCTTTATATTGTTTTTGTATGCATATGGAAGAAGCTGCAGATGTGAAGATGCTGAGAATGAGGTGACTTTCATTAGCAGACCAGCTAGGTTAATTATGTATTTATTTTTAATCAAATTATTAATTAGTTTAAGCATCGAGTCAACTCCAACAAAACCCATGTCTCGCTCTAATAGTCAACTGTTTGAATAATTTGGAGTTCTTCGCATGCAACATTCTCCCCCCTCTTCCATTCCCACTTATCTGTGCTAAAGTTGTACTCCCCGTCCCATTAAAAGCATCTTCTTTCTTTTCGGCACTGAGATCAAGAAAATAGTATTGTGTGGTGTTTATTTATTTAATTTTTATATAATTAATTTATATCTATATATTTAGAAAAATGATACTTTTACTGGAACAAACTCAATTAAATTGGCGCTTGGTTTGTACTTAAAAGCATATTCGGATTTTCCGTCATTACATCTGTCACCAATCGGTGACGCATCCGTCACCAATCGGTGACGGTGGTGATGGAAACTATATTTCATCATCAAATATTTAATGACAAAATTATTTTGACGGACACAATTCGTCATTAGTCCATCACTGAAAGAAAGAGTTTGGGATCTTTCACTTTGAAATGGGCTTATTTCGAAACCCATCAAATTATTAGAAATTAAAATACTCAAAATTTTAAATTTGATAGACCTGATGCAAAAAAATTATTTAACGTCTATATCACTTGCTAGTAATTTGGAAAACTCCCACCAAACGCTTTCAATTGTTTTCAACTTTTGGGATAGATTTAGTGATAGTGAATGGGTCGTTGATCTCTGAGGCCCAGTTGTAATATGATCAAGTATTAGCCCAAAATCTTGGATTTAACATCATTATTAGGCCCATGGACCATGGACAAATAACTATGATATTCTAATAGTTTTGGGAGAAATTAGAAAAAAAAAATCTATAATATTTGTCCATATGCATGATAGAGAAATCAAGAAATTAGTACTCCCTCCGTCTCAATTATCTTGCCAACTTTTCCATTTTAAATGTCCCAAATATATTTAACACTTTTTCAAATATAATAAATTAGTACACACAACTTTTTTGATGAACCAATTTTACACAACTCTATACACAACTAACAATTTTACTTAAAAATCACTCAAAAAATAAAGTGGACGAAATAATTGGGACAATGAAGTATTTGTTACATAGTACATATAGTCGCGATAGGAGAGAGAGTCAACTACGGGACTCCAATCAAATTAACATCTATTCCCCGTTTTCTGGGTTTCATTAAGACAAATAGGAGAGCATCAAGCGACGCAATCAAAGTAAATGACAAAATAAAATTAATCAAATAATGCGACTTTTATTACTAGAATCTTTATTTTTTTGTAATAAAATAAATATTGTAATTAAACACGAAGTGATAAAATAAATTAGATGATCTCATCTCGAACACTGAACTCAAACTCTTCGAACCGAACACCAAATGAGACGAAGTGTTGTAATTCTCCCTACGGAACCCTTGATAAAGATTCAATTCCCTCACGGCCATACCTAATAATGTAATTGCAAGTTGTAATAATAATTCAATTGAAAGAATTCCATCAAATCTCCGAGCTATCGCCCCATGTGAGAAACACCATCAGTCGTGTATAGGTGGATTTAGGAGAGTGTGTTGGGTCGTCATTACTTTATATTTTACGTTTAATTTTATTTGTCTTTATATTTATGAAAAAATTATTACTTAATTTCTAAAATTGCGCATTCCCAATTTCCTGTCGAAATTACCTATTTACATCACCGAAATTAGTGGTTTTACAACCTAATTTTATAACCGGATGCGCCCTACATATATAATATATTAATAATAGTTAGTGTGTGTATCGGGTTTATTTTGTAATGTTGTGGAAGCAAGAGTGGTAGGAGGGTTGGTGGAGGAGGAGGAGGTAGTTACCGCGATATTTATTTGCTCTTTATTTTGGAGTTGTCTTTTGGGAGAAGATTTGCTTTTAACGATGATTATGTGTTTGCGATAGCTAATTTTAAGTATTTATTTATTTATAAATTAATTTTTGTATTAATTTATTAAATTATGTAATTAAACTACTTAATAAAATAAATTATTTTAAGTATCAGTTGATATATTTTTTGTGCTTAAAGTATCATAACTTCCGAATTGTCTTTAAAAATATATTTGTACTTTTTTTTTATGAAGAGGGTGCTACCGAAATGTGAACTGAATAACCACATTAAAGTGACCATAAAGTGTACATAACAGTTTTGGTGAGTTTTAAACTCATAATCTACTGATTATAAGCTAAACATCTTAACAATTATATCATCCCAAGGAGACTACATGAGGAGTTGTCTCCACTCATCCATATCCTGCGACGTGGCACGTTGCATGCCTCCATATATTATGTAACTTAACAATAGGATGCACTTGTTTGAATATACAACAAGTTTCTTAACTTTCTTTTATTTACTTTTCTCAATCTTGATTTTATAATTTATTAAAATAAATATACTTAGATTAATAATTATTGTTATATTTATATTTAGACCCGATAAATTTAAAAATACAAGTGTTTATGTCATAAACATTTAAATTGAATAAGTTATTTTCATTTGGATGCATTCCTATATATGCACTTAACTAAAGAAAAACAAATAGTTTAAAGAATTGTCCTTATGAGGATATGATTAGGGTCGGCTTAAACCAAGCCGGATCTTCTGGCCCAAAATTGGTGTCTCATTCGGTGGCCCACCAATTACGCCATGCCACGCGTGCATTGGTGGATCATGTTAGCAATAAAAAAATATTTTAGTTTTAAAAAGGTGGGCCACCAATGCACGCGTGGCGGGGCGTGATTGGTGGCCCACCGAATGGGCCACCATTTTTGGGCCAGATGATCTTCTGGGGGCTTAAACTGGCCCTAAAACGCAATATTAAAATATATTTTATTACACAAAGTGTAATGGATGGCTTTGGTTTAGTGGATGAATTCTTATGATTTTATCAAATCATCCGGATTCGAATTTTCAGCTCTACATAATTATTATTTTTTGGGAAAAAGTTTTTAAAAATTGTTAGAAATAGGGTTTGAACCCGTGATCTCTAGGATGCAAAAACATAGGGCTCTACCACTAAACTATCCTATAATCTCAATACTTTTATGCGAAACAAAAATATTCATATAATAATTTAAGCCTTAACCCTCAAAGCGGATGCTCGACGAGGCCTTGCTCTCGGCCGGGGGCCTAAAGCGGTGGCTTCACCGGCTTTACCCCAGAGCCAGCCCTGGATATGACATGAGGATCTATTTTATAGGTTTTACATAAACTGTTTTTAACTTATTTTTATAAGTTATTTCTATCCCTTTATGAAAATAAAACAAATAGCTTATTCTTTAAAAAATAAAATACTTATTTTTTAGAATACGTCGTTATAAACTATTCCAGACATACATTATTTAACTTTTGGTTAGAGAAAAGAAATCGCACCATGTTTAAAAACTAAAAAAAAATCGTATACTATATGTAACACGTGAAATGTAAGAGAAAAATCAATACTATTCTTTTGCTATAATGTATTTCAATTAGTACTTTATTGGTGGATTAATTGGGTTGAAAAGTGGAAATTAATTGAATGCAAAAGCATTATGCATTATATGGCAGCCATTACTCCCACACTTTATTGCTGAACTTTTTTTTTAAAAAAATAGATTATAATTGAATGCAAAAGCATCTTGCAATGTCTGGGAGCCATTACTCCAAACCCACAAATTGCTTCTTTTTTTTTTTCCATTGCTTTTGGTGCTGTGGTTGGTGAAGTCTGTGATTCTTCCCTGGTTTGGTGGGGAATTCAACACTTATGGTGGTAGTTGTGCTTCAGCAAAAACATTTTCAACCATTGATTCTAACTACACCCTCCTACATATTGCTTTTATAGTTATTAATAAGTTAGTAAATGCTAATATTATTCATTATTTTCATTTTGAATAATTTTGCCTCACTTTATTATACTATAATATATAAAACTATTAAGCATGTGACATTAATTTGACAATATTGGATTATCATTGACTTCACATATAAGCGGATTTATGGATTAATTTGACAATATTGGATTATCATTGACTTCGCATATTCTAAATATATTACGAATATTATGTATTTTTATTTTATTTTTATAAAATTTTGTTCATATTTATTGCACTTTTCTTTTTTGAAACGTGCAAGTTGACCTGTGCAAAAGTGTAGATTTTACTTCGTATATTTACACTTTTTAAATTGCAGATCTCCTCGACCTCTCTCCTAAAATGTCGAATATTTTGACCTTTTACCGTGTATGGTCTAAAAGCAAAATTATGTTTGGTCAAAATGATTTTAAATTATACTCCTCCGTCCCAAAATTCTTGTCCGCTATTCCATTTTGGGTTGTCCCAAAATTCTTGTCCACTTTCTTTTTTTAGTAAATTATTATACACAATTTTTTTGTGAGACCCACAACTTTATACCAATCTACACACAACTAACAATTCTCCTTAAAAATCGTGCAAAAAACAAATTGGACAAGAATTTTGGGACGGAGAGAGTAGTTAATATGGAAATAATAATATTTAAGTGTCGGGTCTAGTTTTAATGATTCGTCAATTCCAATTAATGCATAGTCGTTGATATTTTGCCTCAAAAATAAATATTAATAAAGAGGACATAAATTGACAGATAATGCAATAGTTATCTCTATGTATGGTAACATACTACAAATAAGAAATATAAATCTGTCATCACTTGGTTGTCATATTACCATAATTAAGTGTCAAAATATTGTTCGATCATACAGATTCTTATCTTGTATACGTTTATGCTTATCGGTTTGCGTTATTAGTAGACAATTTCAAACATCAGTGTCACAAGTAACACATTCGTAATCCTTGATAGGTAACTTAAATAAATAAGTCCATAATTAGGATTTATTTTTGCAGTTACATAAACGTCATCTTTATTGCGCAGCATGTGCAATTTATAATTTGTGTAGCCATCATAATATACGTGCAATCAAAGAATACAAGACCGAAATTACCCAAAAAATATCATTGTAATCTATGATGTTTTTTTAATGTCATGTGTTCAGATAAAGACGCGCTAAAAAAACTTTTGCACAAAATGACTCGTGTTCTTAAAAAATATTAAAACCTCATGTGTCAAATGCTCTCATCTCTTTAACGGAGCTCGAAGCAAAAAGGGTTGAACTCAAGACCTCCTAGATACAAATGATAAGACATTACCACTGCACTATGACACAATTAGATGATTTGTTCTAATACAAGATTTATATGATATTATTTGAGTCTGATCAACTGACCCCAATGGCGTGGCTGTAGCTTCGCCGCCACTACTCGTAATTTATAATTTTTGACATTTTAAAAGTATTTGAGATATTATATATCAGAAAAAAGAAAAATCTTACTCAGCCATCCTCCTAGAGCATTTGAGATACATGCACAATTAACTTTGACAAGAGAGATTCTTATGTTTGTGCAACATTTTTAAGAATTAGAGGGTATTTTGTGGTAAGAAAACGAATTAATGCAAATTAATTTTACATATTTTTAACTGAATATAAAGTAATATTCTTTTTTAGGGTTGTTGAGAGTGGAGAGGTTTTCACGAAGGTTACCTCACCCGCTAGTCAAAAAGTCATTTACCCACTCGTGCGAGCTCAATTATATTGAATTGAAAATATCTAGTTTGGCACGTGCCAAAGGTGATTAGACTATTGATTGGAGAGTCTATAAAAATCAGCCATTAGTCCAACACAAAAAAAAAAAAAATTATACAATTGAGTTCAACTCTTGATTCCATCATCAATGAACATTTTTTTTTCTCACTAATTTTTTTCACTTCTTCATCATCGATTCATTCAACTCGTAAGAGGAGTCGAACCGGATGAATCGGGAGGTTGATCGGATTCCGCTGTAGAAGCGGAGATAGGTGAGTGATTTCTATGCTAGGCTTGTCAAGCGAGCAGTCTCCGTTGCTGTTAACTTTTGTTTCGTTGTCTGTTCGACCTTATGATAACATGTCAAAACCCTAGTTTTGCTCTTCCTAATTTTTTTTATTTTTTTCATTTTATTTTTTGAAATTCTTTAATAGCCCTCTTTTCTTTTTTGTGATTCTTATTTTAAGCACTGATGAATCTAGATATCGGCTATAACAAGTTGATTAGTTATAAAGAAGAAAAAAAAAACTATGGATAGAAACCTTGATTAATTACATATCATAAGGTCAAATAGACGACGAACCAAAGGTATAACAAGCAAGGACTGCTGATTTGCCAAGACTTTGCATGGAAATCAATACCTTGATTAACAGCTGCAGATCAAGTAGCAAGGAATGGTCCTTTGGTTTCAATGGTGGGTATAAGGTGATTATAAAAACCCTAGAAACCCTACAAAGTAATTTATATTGATCGATTATATTAATTGTAACTGATCAAGCTATCTTTGGTTAAGTTATTTCAATTCATTCCTCTATTTCCTTGATAGGTAAGTTGTAATTAAGGAGATTGTTATGATGTGACTCAAATTCTAATCCTTAAAGGAAATTGAGTCTTATCCCACATCGGATAATTAATGAAATTTATCATTAATTTCACCTATAAATATATATGTTCTCTAATTGACCATATTTTTGTGGGTATGAATTTTTGGGTCTATGACCATATTCCGGAGGTTCATTTTGTATTATCCTCTTTATTAGAGAATTGTTTTTCCGCTGCCCGTGGATGTAGGTCAATTGACCGAACCACGTTAAATTCGTTATGCTTATTTATTTTTCTCTTTGTGTTATTCTTTGTAATTGTCTATGTTTGGTTTCCAAGAACTCGTTCGTCACATTTTGAGGGTCCAAAGATCCTAACAAGTGGTATTAGAGCCAAGGTTTGACGTGTTGTGACAATGACAATAATAAAGATTTTGGCTCGAGAAATTTGAAGGCTTTTGAAGGAGGTGGAGCATGTTTGAGGGGGAAGCACCGTGAGGTGAAGTTTCACGTTATTGCGGTACCGTTTTGCCAAGGAAGATTCCAGTTCTGAAGATTTAAATGATGTATGATACTTGTTCAAGGGACGCTGCGACTTTGTTGGTATTATGATTTGGATTAAGCCCATTGAGGCTTTTGCGGAGGCAGTGGAGCAAGATTGTTTTGTGTTCGCGATTAGAGTTTTGGTCGATGTGAAGATTTGTTATGTTTGATTGTATATTTGGAGTTTCCACCACGGTGGAGATTGTTATGATGTGACTCAAATCCTAATCCTTAAATGAAATTGAGCCTTATCCAACATCGAATAATTAATGAAGTTTATTATTAATTTCACCTATAAATAGATAGGTTCTTTAATTGTTTTAAGTGTACTTTTACGCATCATAGTCCACATATTATGGGATTAGTCAGTTGGACTAATTGATCATGTTTTTGTGGGTATGTGCTTTTGGGTCTATGACCATATTCTGGAGGCCCATTTTGTATTATCCTCTTTATTAGTGGATTGCTTTTCCACCCCCCGTGGATGTAGGTCGATTGACCGAACCACATTAAATTCGCTATGCCTATTTCTTTTTCTCTTTCTTTTTCTCTTTGTGTTATTCTTTGTTATTGTCTCTGTTGGGTTTCCAAGAACTTGTTCGTCACATTTTTAGGGTCCAAATATCCTAACAGAGATACTTTGATATCTTAATTTGCTTTACAATTTAATTTCATATCAATTACAAATATGCTGAAATTGGACAGAATCTCTTACATTTGATTCGGATTCCCTACCTGGACCATCGATGTCTGAAGCTAATTATATGGTGAAGTGGGTCATGAGACAACACATATACTATGTTCAAACTAATGATTAATCTGATTAATCTCCTTTACACATGAAAGTTAAATAGTAGGAGTATGTTCTACTAGTTGATCTGTACGTCTTCTAGATTTTTTCTATTAATCTAATTTAAAGACATGGTAAGGTTGTATATAGTTAGGGTTCGTCCTAATTAACTAGGAAGCTTAGTATATCTTTTAGAAGAGATTAATCTCTCACTGTAATATTTTATATCGATCTCAACCGGAGCCAAACAAGTCGAAGAGGGTTGAGCCCTCGGTCCTAATTAAAGGTTGTACTATCTATTTCATGGGTTTTCTCTTTAGTATAATCATAATCATGTCGGCCGGTCCTGACAAAGAAAAGGGTTTCGGAAATAATAAAAATGAACTCCCATATGAAAAACTGGCCCCTCGAATTAAGTATTTATGTTCTATTTTTTGCAAATGAAAAGAAGATTTTTCACTCGGCCCTAACTATATCTTTGCATTTCTTGGTTGAATTGTGATGGAGAATGTGTAACGTGAAATTAATTATGTACGTGAGAATCCTTTTTAATTCTTTTATAGATAGGGGAGGGGAATACTTGAAATTATTGCATATACTTTGTATTTTCAAATGTGAATTATTTTCATCCATGTATATGTATTACACGTACTTACTACATGTCTAGTAATTATCCAAGTTTCATGCATATTAATAAATAAATAAAAACATATATAGTTCATGACTTCATGCTCATGAGGGCACACAAAATAGAAAGCGGCATAATTCTATGTCAATGTTGCTGCATGGCTACTTCAATTTCAATTCAACTATATTATGTCCAACTCCCTCAAAATAGCTGGTGATCCACGTTCGTTGTTAAATCTTGTCTTGATTTTGTTGCTTATTGTGGGTTAGATGGATTTGTACTCTCAACAATTTAAAACAGTTAGATGGGCAAGCTAGTACTCTCAGTAATGTGTTTCTGGTAATAAAAATAAAATTCTCCCCATAATTTTGGGAAATCTCAAAACCTAGAGAAGTGAGACTCGAACCCGTTATGTCATCCCAATAAAATTACCTTCCACCTTCTAATTACATCGGAAGTGATTGGTTGGTTGAGGGATTGAGTTAGATATTTTTAGACAAACAAACTTATATACGAGCAGTGGCGGAGCTAGGATTTTGACTCTACAGGTGCTAAGCAGGGGTGGATCTATGATTTAGAGTCGGGGGCGAAACCTTTATGGGGGTCCGGGGGCGGAGCCCCTGAAAAAAAATTAAATACCGTACAACGAATACAAGGTTTAAAACTGAACATGTATTGTTAATTTTCCTTTCCTCGATTTCATGTTGATAAACAATTTATCAGTAGTACATGAAACATAGCTTTTTCGATAATTCCTCCCAAAACCTTCCAACTTCTGTATCTGTCGAAAATATAACTGATTTTCTTGGTGAATGGCGTTTGGGAGAAAAAAACGTGTGGGGTGATTTTATTGGTGAATGGTGTTTGGGAGAAAAAAATGTGTGTGAGGTGATTAGGTGAGGAAGCTCCAACAATTTACCTGATGAAGAAGCTCCAACAATTTCTCCAATTTTTAATTTTTAGCAACCAATTTGTATTCTTCTGTTTTTCAAGAAAGAGGGGTTTTTATTCTTTTTTTCTTTGCAAGAGGAGACCTAAATGGTATGATTTTGAAGTGGTAGATATTTATTTTGAAATTCTTGAAGTGAAAAGACATTTTTTATTTTTAAAATCGCTGTCAGTAATTGTAAAAGGCAAAGGAAGTCAAAATTAAAAAATTGTAAAAAACAAAGGAGGAAAAAGACAAAAAAAAAGCTCCAACAATTTATTCAATTTTTAATTTTTAGCAACCAAGGGTTTTTATTCTTTCTTTTCTTTGCAAGAGGAGACCTAAATGGTATGATTTTGAAGTGGTAGATATTTATTTTGAAATTCTTGAAGTGAAAAGACATTTTTTATTTTTAAAATCGCTGTCAGTAATTGTAAAAGGCAAAAGAAGTCAAAATTAAAAAATTGTAAAAAACAAAGGAGGAAAAAGACGAAAAGGCTTATAATTTGATTTTGTTGCGTCTGCCAGGAATCGAACCCACCACCTCGTCACCATAAAGAATATCCAAGGGTGCTACAATCACCAAACTACGTCAACATAACTAAAACTTTTTACAACCACATGGTATCTAAGGAAAATCCGACATGTGCTATAGCACCACTTAGCATATCGGTGCTCCGCCCCTCTATATGAGTGCTAGAGGTAAAAAGAGAAAATATCTATTTGTCCAGTTAGTTAAAGGCACGAGCGTGGGCAAAAAAGAGAAAAGGTTGCAGGTGAGGAAATTGTGTTAGATGGAAAAAATCTTAAAGCATGTGATTTGAGGTAGGGAATCGAAGAAACTATCATAAAATTTTAATTAATTTATTTATTTTATATACTCATTCATCCCATTCATTTTGTCATCTAAGATTTCAGAACAGAATTTTAAAAAATTGATTTTTGTGTATGAATAGTGCGAATTCACATGAATTTTTATCATTTATAGTATTATTTTATTTTAATTTTATTTTATAAAAAAGATATTATTAGTGAGACAACCCGATAATATAAATACGACGTGGGAATACTTATTGGTGGCCTGGTGGGGTGTCATACTGTCATGCAAACGACAAATCCATTTCCACCACTATTTATCGTCCCCATACTTTTGTTTTGTTGCCTTTCATATCCCTCTTTTTCGGTTCAACGGTAACCTCATTGGAATTTGGAACCCAAATTTAGGACAAATTACTATTTTAAATTTTTTTATGCTGAGTGTATATTTTTATTCGTTTACATAATGCAATTATTTTTGTTTATTTAATTAAATTAAATATGATCAAAACTAGGTCTCAAATTAGTCAAAGTCGAGAAATGTGGTTTTTAAAATCTCATCCGTCGGTCAAGGCCTCTCCACACGTAAGTAGACGATTACGTCGCACGTGCCGACCATGCCTTGTTGTTTCCGCCAGCCATTATAAATATTGTGAATCGAGGGCAGTCATTCCGCTCATACATTTTTTTCTTCTTTATTTTCCTGTCTTTTTATTGCTGAATTATAAGAAATTATTTGTTGCATTTTAATTTTGGTGAAATTGCAGGAAAAAGCGACGAGATGGATGCGGATGAATGAGGTGAGTGGTTTCCATGCCGTGCTTGTCTAGTGAGCAGTCTTAGCTGCAAGTTAACCTTTGCTTCGTTGTCTGTTCGACCTTGAACCCCTAATTTCTAAAAAGTTGGATTTCTCTAACTCCAGTATTGAAACCCTTTTATAATATCGGAACCCTTTTCTTTTTTTAGAAAATGAAGGTAACTTCAGCCGCTATCGAAGTGCGCATTAGGTAAACTTCACTCATTTGCTCTAAGATGCAAATAACACAATAAAGACTAACCATCATAGACTAACTATAGGTGACAGTCTCACACACAGCGATCTTGGTGGGTTTTTGAATCCATGACCTTTGGAAACCCTTTTTCTAATATCACGTGTTCAAATGAGGTCAAATGCAGTTAAAAATTCCTACTCCCTCCGTCTCATAGATCTTATCTAGTTTCTTTCACACGTTGTTATTGAAGATAATTTTTAGTTGTATGTAAACATGTGAGTTACCCAAACTGTATTTAAATACTAGCCACCATATTTTGAAATTTTACGAAACGGAACAAGATCTATAAGACAACTTAAAAGGAAAACGGGACAAGAATCGGGGGATAGAAGGAGTATTAATTTGCACTCAATTGGGTAACATTATGTGTGAACAATAGGAAATTCAACTAGATCCAGCATTCAAGTCGTGGGTACTTCTACGGTTCTACCTACCCACATTACACATTACTTTTTTGAGGTAGAGTCCCACGTTGATAATCTAACAACTACCACCAATTTATAGCTAAGTTCATAATACTGGTTTGTCAGCAAACCTTTTTTGGAGGTTGAAAATCTTTTCACAAATTTGGTAGCAATCGTAATTTGAGAAAATGTTGGGGCAATTTTGGAAACTTTTTTCAAGGTCGAACAGACATCGCATCAATGGTACAACGGGCAGGGACTGCTGATTTGCCAAGACTCTGCATGGAAGTCAATACCTTCGTGTGTTCGGAGGCGGATCCAATAAAGCTTCAAATCGTACAGACTTCCGAATATATTATATATTGTATCCTTAAAAAATTGCACTAGTGTTATTATCCTTAGCAATTGTAATACGGAAATAAATAAATGATGTATATTTTGATCATGAAAACATAATTCTATTTATTTTTCTTATATTAAAGTACAAGATTTTTCTTACATATCACGTTTTATTTATTTAGCTTACAATGTTTACTCGAGCAAAAATCATAAATGGGATTGAGTTGGAGAATGGCATAAATCATAATTCATAAATGGACCCTAGAGATCGGGTAAAATAAGTTGGGCCCGCAAACCCAAATTTAGTTAGAGAAAATAAAAAATAAAGTAAATTATAAAGAAATACTCCTCCGTCCTATTATTAGTGGCCATCTTTCCTAATTTAGATGTACCGCTATTAGTGGCGACGTCCCAAATTGGTAAAAAGTTATCAATCTCTTTCCTACTTTATCATCTTATCTCTCCTACTTTATCATCTACTTTCATTATCACATTCATCTCTCTATCCTACTTTATCATCTTCTCTCTCATACTCTCTCATTATCACACTCATCTCTCTCTCCTACTTTATCCTACTTTATTATCTAACTCATCTCTCATATTTTATTACATATTCTCTTAATTCTCGTGCCGAAAAAAAAGGCGTCATTAATAATGGGACGAAGGAAGTAAAAAGTTATTGAGTATCGATTGAAAAACAAAAAATGATATACAAGATTTTTTTATTAAAAAATTGGTGCACGTGAAAGTTGATTCTTCGGGGTAATAAAAATTAACAGCTGTAAACTCATGAGATCTACATATTCGAGTAATAAACTTCAATTTTTCTCGATCGCCCAAAATAGAAAACTCAAGATTCATTAATCATAATTTTGACCCACGTGCTAATTTTTCAAGTGCAACATCAACTTTTAATAATGCCTTTCTTGAATTCTCAAATGTAGGTAGTATTTGGAAGAGTTTTATAAGCAGTTTTTTTGTTGTTTATGCTAAAAGTAAAGTTGCATAAAGTTGTTAAGTGAAAGTTGTTAGTGTTTAGAATAATAGAAAAAAAAACAGTTTAATTTTAGAAAAACAGTTTTGCAAACATTGTTATAAGCTTTTTTCAGTTTCTTTTAGCTTCTGTTTTTAAAAAACACTCATGACCAGTTTATAGGATTCTGTTTATTCTGGCTTATTTTTAGTAAAAAAAAAAACAAAAATACTTATTCCAAACATTAAAAAATATGTTTTTTCGATCAAAAAACCCAAAATCAGCTTATTTAAGCGGTTCCAAACATTACCATAATCATATTATTCTTGATTCTCCTAAACCACAACGAGACGTGGCAAATAAATATAATCACAACCCTCCAAGGTCATTATGGACAGTTTTTTTTATCCATAAGGTGGTTAGTCATTTCTGTGTGGACTACATGCTAGTGCATAGGAAGGAGATTTCTCATGTACGCACTTCGATAGAGATTGTTTTTTGTCCTCATAATACAAAAAAAAATCATATACTCGAATTTGTTGGAAAAAATCCTATATCATAAGATTAATGTAATTAATATGTTACACATCAAATATGTCACACTATATTATTCATCTAATCTAAGTATTGTAATGATTTTGTAACTTGTAAGTATCATATGATTTTGATATTTGAATGTAAAAACATTTCAACTACAGTTAAAACTCAACAAAGTAATGTTCGATAGATTAATAATATCGCTTATATAATAATTTCATCCAATTTCAATTTAGGTTAATATACTAAAATAATGTCCAATAAAGTAATAATCTCATTAAACGAAATTTTTTATTCGATCATAATATTACTTTAAATAGGTTTAATTCTAGTTGGTGTATACTGGGGATGGCGATGTAGCGGATTTGCAGCGGATCCTCCTAGGTACAAATCCAAATCTAGAATTTTTTACTTTGGTCCATATTCGGTCCAGATTCATTGGAACTCAAAAAATGAGATCTAAACCCAAATCCATAAGATCCACATGATCTCAGGTCTAGACCTGAATCCATATATTTTTTTAACTAAAATTAACAAAATTCTAAATCAATTAAAATTTAGCTAAGTTAATCAACTCTACGATAGCACCATAATCTATAAAACATTGCTATCATTAAAAAAATCAAAATACTATAATATTACAAAAATATTACTACAATTATCTAAAAAACCACGATTTTCTCTCCAAAAGAATTTCCCAAGCGTAGGGTTACTCAATCTCTTCCATCTTTTTTATTTATTAGATTACTAATAAAGTATTTCAAACTCAATAATAATATAATTTTTTAATATAATAATATAATAATTTTTGTTATAAAATTGGCGGATCTAGATCAGATCTGAATATCAAAGACAAAGTTTAGATCCAAATTCGCAATTTCTTAAATGGCTCAAATCCAATTTGACGTTATTGAATCTAATTTTTTTAAATCCAAACTCAAGAAAATCAATTTAAATTCATGGATCGAAATCGAATCCAAGATCCACTGTGATTCCTAGTATGCACATGAGTGTATAATTGAACAAAGCCAAGGGGTATACATATTTTTCATAACGGATATATTTTAAAATATCATATAAGAAAAAAAAAAAATAATAATACCCGAGACGAGTTCATTTTATTCAACCGAAGCACAGCGAACCGCCTTTTTGATTGTGCGCACACCTACTCACCTACTCACCATCACAGCCGTTGATTAAGCCGGAAAATGTCGTTGTCAACCTTGAAACCAGCGGCATACCGGATCGCGCCGGTATCCGAAGCAGATGGTTCGCTCTCGAAAGTGTCTAAAGTAACAATGATGAATAGACAAATTCTTGCTCCTCTTCAGGTTCAAATTTCGTACTACTACCTTTTTTATGTCCCCAATTTATTTTGTTTTTGCTTATTTCTATTACATTTGTTTGTTTTTACTTGTGGATCATGATTTTGCCTCATTTGATTCTGTATATGTATTTATTGATCTGCTGCTATGCGTTTGGTTAGTTTGTTTGTGCTATTAAACCGATATATTAAGGAGTTGAGTTTCTTTGCAATTTAATGACAGGAATAGTTTAGGTCACGATCGTGTAGTTGTTTACTTCTCTGCAGAAAAAGGTCTACTGTTTTTTTGGAATCTAATAGTAGAAAAAGTGAAGGCAATCGAGTTCGGATTTGGTGATTTTTAGTGGTTTCTAATTTTTTTGGTGCTATACAAATGTGTGTGTGTTTGTTTGTATATATGACAATTCAGCTTGTGAGACTCGATCTATTGCAGATTGGGCATCATAGTTTGTGTCTATTGGTGGCTTTGATTGCATTGCTTTCAGTTGATTCTTGAAACTAATGTAGTATTGGACTTCTTGAGGAGTTCATTTTCTCAGTAGACTCACTCGCTTACTTCAGCTTATATTTATATTTGATAGAAATAATTCTGTTATTTATTCATTTTTGAGCTTTAAAGGTATCCGAAGAAATTGTGAATCGTGGTTTCTGATTTAGAGAGTGCGGTGAAAGGACTGTGAGACAATTGTTACCACGATACCTAAGTATAGCTTCGTTTCATTTCATTGAAGTATTGTGGTATGGTGCAAGTGAACTAAGGTTTTAGTTTTAGTTCAGAGTTTTTCAACTTACTAAGACAACAAACAGAACGTTATACATGGATGCATATTCCCAGCTCATTATTCTCTTTTCTTGAAGTGAAAAACTTGGATATGCTATTGAGTACAGAGGTCTGATAAATAATCTTGAACCATCACAGATCTCTCATCTCAAATTTGTGTATGGATTTTAATAACAGTGTATAGATTGTTTCAGCAAGCTTGGATTCATATAGTATCTTTTCCATGAACTTTCTGTGTATGAATTTATGGAGGTAAAATAGCTTCGTCCACATAGAAATGCTGACAAGTGATATCTTTGAATGCTTAATCTTCACAAAGGTAGTAAATTGATGTTACACATGTGTGCCTTTAGTGTGCGAGACTTTCTTCTAAATATCTTTTGTTGAAAGAATTCAGAATGTGAATGTTAACGCGGTCCTTAATTTGGTTATCTCACCAACGTAGGGTAGCCTTGTATTTAAACACTAAGTGAGTTTCAACGAGAACCCTAAGAACCATAATCTATTACTGCATGCTTCTGCGCAAGTTGTTTTACCATCCGAAGTAACAAGACAATTATGTATTTAAAAGAGTTTATCTTACAATGTAGTAATTTATTGGCTCTTAAGTACTTGTTCATATGAGGAAATTGCACTAATCATCAAATATGTGTTCGTGTATGTTCACATCAGTCTTTATATCTTTGCTATTGCTGTTGAAAAGGTTCGGTCTACAATATTGTGCACCTCGCATAATTAATACTACTACTTTCCCCTCTTTAAATATAAAGTTTTTATCCTAGTTCAGTTATTTCTGGCTGGCGCGCCTACTTGTCTTTTTTTTACCCGCTGTACAAACCTCCCGAGATAAGGGAGTAGTGGAACTATCACTCAAATACAAATACAGGTGAAATAGGAAACTATGCTACCATCTTGAAGTGTACGGTAGTCTTCAAGTGATGCCATGCCGTCATCCTCCATCGTCCCACAGAAGACGTGTCCCACTAAGACCCTGTCCCCAATGAACTCGGGTTAGGGCCTCATTAAAACCTTCCCGAACGAAAAACCCAATGGGAAAAAACGCTCGGCAAGGAAAAAGAGTGCCCAAGGTGATTGGGGATCGCCGCCTAGTTATACTGTTATACTGTATTAAGGTTGAAGCATGTCTATTTTTTTTCTTGGACTGGTAAACTTGCTTGGATGGCTAAATCTCAGAATATTTAGTCATTTTCAGCAGTATGTATGTTTTCATGAATTTTATAAGGTGTTTTTCGTTTAGTTAACATTAACTTTGATTGATCTATTCCTTGATTGGTCTATTCTGCTGTCCATTTTTTATGCTCATAGGTGAAAGGAAAGGAAAAACCAGTGTTGCAGGAAAGCTTATCTGCTACATCTAGGCGCGAAATGCTGCATTTAACAGCCGCCTCTGTAGGGCTTCTCTCTCTTCTACTGCCACCACCAGCTGAAGCGGCCGCTAGAAATGCAACAATGAGGCAGAAGATTCTGCAGAAACTCGAAGAGCTCAGGCAAAAGTTTGGCATGTCAAAGCCAGACCATGAAGGTGAAGACAAGAAACCGAAAGATGAGACGGATGGCAAATCAAAGGTGCAAAACAACACCAAAGAAGCAAATCCAAAGCCAAAAGAGAAAGAACACACAGGTACAGATCAAGAGTTGAAAGTGGCTCCAAGTGAAGGGCCGGTAATTCCAGCACTCCCAGGTATTATAAATGGTAAAACTGTTGAAACCACTCTCCCATGATGAAACCATTTTTATGGTATCAAGACTGTTTCTGGGAACCTAGATTTTTACCGTTGTTGTATTTGCATTGAGTTTGTGTTGGCAATTCTGTATTTCGCACTCTCGAAATTGCAGGTGAAAATTATACTCCCTCTACCCGACTTGTCTTGTTTTTTCCAGTATGAAGATTAAGATGAGTTGTTGGTTGCGTGTAGAAATGTAGGCTTCACAAAAGAATGGAAGATTGTATAGTAATTATTTTCTATTTTAAGAAATAGAACAAGTCACGAGAGACAATCCGAAAAGAAAAACAAAACAAATCAAGCGTTATTTTGTTATCTCATCATCGACACGATGCATTTTCTAGTAATAAATTCAATTTTTGTGATCAACCAAAATAGAAAATTCAAGATTCATTAATTATAGTACTAAGCCACGTTGGTAATTATATTTTCGTAACGTGCTTCGGATATTAAAATACTTATTTAACCTCCCCCAAACCCCATCCCAAAAAAAATAAATAAATAAATTAACCGAGGCGAGTTCATTTAATTCAATCTCCGAGTCATAGCAGCAGACCCGCCTCTTTAATTGTGCTCACCTACTCACCAACTCACCATCACAGCCGTTGATCCAGCCGGAAAATGTCGTTGTCCACCTTGAAGCCAGTTGTATACCGGATCCCTCCGGTCGCCGGAGCAGATCGTCCGCTCTCGAAAGTGTCCAAAGTCACAATGATGAATAGGCCAACTCCGGCGCCTCTTCAGGTTCAAATCTTCTACTACTAGCTTGACAGTATTTTTATTTTGCTCAGTTTTACTACATTTTTTTAATTTTTACTCGTGGATCATGCTTGCACCATTTGGTTCTGTTTATATATTTATTTGTTATTGATCTGCTGTGTGCGTTCGGTTTGTTCGTTTGTGCTATTAAACCGATTTATTAAGTAGTTAAGTTTTATGCAATTTAATGACTAGAGTAGTTTAGATCTACTTATTTTTGGAATCTAATAGTAAAAAAATGAAGGCATTCGATTTTGGATTTGATGATTCTTACTGGTTTCTACTTTGTTTGGTGTCATATATATGTGTTGTGTGTGTTTGTATGTATACATGTATGCATATTGTTATATTTCAGCTAGTGATATACATGGAATCTATTGCAGATTGGCATTTTTTGCTGGTGTCTATTGATTGCTTTTTAGGTTGATTCTCGAAATTAATGTAGTATCCATGAACTTTCTTGATATGAATTTCTTGAGGTAAATTACCTTCATCCACATAATGAATGCTGACATGTTTATATGCTCATTTTTCACAAAGGTAGTGAAATTCAGGGGAAGGATTCAGTATATGAGTGTCAAGGGTTCTTCTTAATTTGGTTATACCCATATTCAAATACTTCAATGAGTTTTGGAGTCATTCAATTAGACCCAACGGAAGCATGATGAATTTGTCACTGCACGCTGCAGTGCGAGTTGTTTTGCCATCCGATAGTAAGTAGACAATTATTTCTATAGAACAGAGAATTTATCTTACAAGATAAGAGTTATTGGCCCTAATGTACTTGCTCTTATGTGGAAATATAACTAATCCTTAGAGAACAGCAAGTGTGTTAGATGGATGTTGTTTGTACGTGTTATCCACGCATCAATGGTTTATCTCTTTGCAGTTGCTGCTAAAAATATGGTTCAGTATGCATTCCAAGACACATAATCAGTAGTACTCTCCACTCTTTAATATGAAGTTTGTTTTCTACTTCAGTTATCTCTGGCTGACTCATGTGCTTTTAACATCAGTTTGTATATAAACTGAATCTAGTTTTTTTTTTTTTTTTTTTTTTTTTTCGTACTGGTAAACTTGCTAGAGTGGCTAAATCTAAGAATATTTTGTCATTTGTTTTCATAGATTCTACAAGGTGCTTCTCATGGTTAACCTTAATTTTGAACTAGTTCAATAACAAATGCTCATGAACTATTCACCTCTATTGCTATATTTCCTTGATTTATCTTTTCTGTTGTCCATTTTGGTTTGGCTCATAGGTGAAAGCAAAGGAGAAATCAGTGCTGCAGCAAAGCTTATCTGCTACTTCTAGGCGCGAAATGCTGCATTTCACAGCTGCATCTGTAGGCCTTTTCTCTCTTCTACTGCCAGCACCAGCTGAAGCGGTCGCTAAAGATACCCCGCTGAGTAAGATTATGGAACTTCTCGAAGAGCTCCGGCAAAACATTGGTTTGGCAGAGCCAAAACCTGAAGGCGAAGACACGAAACCAAAAGTAGCTCAAGAGATGAAAGTAGCTCCAAGTGATGGAGCAGTAATGCCAGCAGTTCCAGGTATTATAAGTGGTAAAACTGTTGAAGCCACTCTACCATGATGAAACCATTTTATGGTATCAAGACTGTTTTGGGAACTAGGTTTACCATTGTATTTGCATTATGTTTGTGCTGACAATTCTGTTCTCGGATAGATTGCAAATTTCATTAATAATGAATCGAACACAAAAACTTGAGTGAAGTCGAGGTGTTTTTAAACATCAAGGATTGTGCATAAGTTGGATTAATAAGTCGACGGTTTCAGAATATGGGGGTTTAGTCAAAGTATTTATGTATGATCCTACCCGACTTTACACGAGGTGTGATTTCACGAGAGATCAACTATAAATCAATTATGACACTTTGAGTTCTTTACATATTACATGAATAAAAGAGAAATAAATTATGCCTTCTATGAAAACAAAATTATGCAGTTTTCTTATTCATATTGTGCACAAGCTGCCTCATTTGGAATCTCCAAATCAAGAAATAAACGAGTCCCAGACCAATCAAAACGAAGATCCACACATTCTCTTCTTTACTCTCAGATTCAGACTCCACTTCAACAATGGTAAACTCCTCCCTCTCCGAATTTCCCATCATGCCCTCGTCCACATGCCCATATAACACATATACCCTATCCTCCGCCCCGACGGACACAGCGCTGGCGTGCCTCTCCTCCTCGAGGGCAGTTTCGTCAAACACCGCGCCCTGCATCCAGCTGTCGTCGCTCTTGATGAAATACAGCCTATGCTTCGAGACGACCAGTACGACGCCGTCCCTCCTAACGGCGATCCCGTCCGCCGCCGTTAACTCCTTGTTTAGGATCACGCGCCTCGCCGTTCCGTCGTCGACGTCGACTTTGAAGAGCTTCCCCGTGTTTGATTGCGTCACCAGTAGATAGCCTTTGGGGTTGTAAACGACGCCGTTGAGCCCGCAGTTTTTATACGGTGCGTCGCCGTCCACCGATTCGGGTTTCAAGGCCTTGGATCTGGATAGGATTGTTGCCTCGCCTTGTTCGCTGACTTTGAATACGACGTCGTTCGTCGAGTCGGTGACGTAGGCGTAGCCGGAGTAATCTACTGCGACGTCGTTCGCGGCGACGGAGGGGAGGAGGTCGTCGAGCGGGGTGAGGAAGAGCTGGCGGAAGGTGCGGGTGTCGTAGGAGGCCAGGGCGGAGAAGGGAGGGGAGAAGCGGCGGACGACGGCAAGGAGGCGGTGGTGCCGCGGATCCAGCGAGATACCGACGAAGAACGAATCCGAAGGGAGCGAATCGTCGGAGAGAAGGGACGAAACGACACCGGCGTCGGAGACGGAGATTATCTGGCGGTGACGGAGGGAGCCGACGACGAAGTGATCTGATTTGGAATCCCAGGTGAAGGACTCCGGATAGAGGTTCGCCCACCGGAAATTGATGACGTGGCTCTGCCGGCTATGCGCCGGGCCGGCGATAAACACTAGGAGAAGGATTACTGGGAGTTGTTTCAACATGCTGAAGAATTAGGATCGCGGAATCTGAAGAATTGAGATTAGGGTTTTGGTTTAAATTGGGGATTTGCTGCTGGCATAGTTGACGCCGGCTGCGGGATAATATAGAAATTAAATATTAAAAATAATACTAGTAGGATTCGTGACACCACTGATACTATTATTTTATTTTAAATTATTTAAATTGTTTTTTTCAAACTAGCTAAACTATCGAATATCGATATTGATACAGAACCAGGATCAAAAGTTCCCATGAGATGGCGTAGTGGTAAAGGTGGGTGGCTCGGGATCCATAGATAATGGGTTCAATTATACTTCTTATTTATAATATACATTTTTTGTTTCATTCGAAAATAAAATGTATGTAGCAATGATGTAGCATTATGGGCATTGGATCCAACGAATTTGTACTAGAATGCTTCATACCCAAAAAATCATAGTCCAAGAAAAATATTTTATATTAGGAGTAACACCATTAATTTAGGGTTTTTGCCTTCTTTCGTCGAACATGCGAAGGCATCGGATTTCATTGGATCCAGAACCAAATATTTTATTTCGATAATTTATTTTTCGAAGGTTGAATATGTAAACTCATATAATTTACACGATATTTAAACTTTGCCACTACTTTCATGAAATAGTAAAAAAATTTAATAACAGTATAACACTATAGGTTTATAGCCAAGATAGAATATGAATTGACTATTGACTATGATTATTAACTTTAATTAATGAGGGGCATGTTGATGTTGAATTGTTGATCATGTCACAGTATTTTAAACTCAACAGTATATCAATTAATCAAATTGCATTGAGTGAATGTTCATTTTTATGAAATTATAAAATATATACCTATAAAATGAAAGTGATTTAATTTTTTTTAAAAGATTTTTTTTTATATTTTGATAAGAAGGAGCTCTTAGTTCAGTTTGGTAGAAGGTGCGTCTTCAAAATCTGATATCGTAGGTTCAAATTTCACCTCATGTTCCCATTAGTTTTAGCCAAGTTTTTAAACCTAAATTTAAAAGTGAATTAAAACAACACATTATTCATAAATATACCCTTTTTTTTCACCTTCAAAAGTAACCTTAGCCGTTGCTTTAGTTCTACCCTAGCTTTATGGTCACTTTTCTATCATGATAAAAAAAAATTATCTAACCATACTAACTAAAAAGGGTAACCCCCCACCCCACCCCACCCACCCACCAAATAATTTTACTTAGTCTTCACTCCTCTCACACTTCATCCCACACACCCTTTACTTTCTTCACAAAACAAATCATGGCTGCATCCACACTTCACAAGCTCCTCTCCACACTCATCTTCCTCTCAACATTCCTGGATTTTCCGGCCACCACGACGTCGCAGGAATGCCCGTATCCGTGCTACCCGCCGCCAACCGGCCCGGTGGACAACCCTCCGGTAGTAACCACAACTCCACCATCTCCCACCACCACCACCCCACCGGCTTCCTTCTCCCCTCCATTTGTTACAACCACCCCTCCCGCCGGAATATTCCCATATAACCCTACCTCGCCCACTTCTTACGGCGGCGGACAACCGCCGCCGGAGCCTATACTATCATGGTTTCCATATTACTATAGAAGGCCACCTCATCAAGATTCTTCATCAACTGCTATTGGAGGATCAAGAGCTATGATCATCATGTTCCCTATTATTATTATTTTGTTTAGCTTTCTATTCATTTAGTATTAGCATCATTTCAGGTTGTTGGTTTTTCTTATAATTATTTGTATTATTGTACTGAGATTAATGTTAATGATGCGGCTAATACTTACTTAGCTGTTCTATCTACATAAAATTATGTGTTCTTTACATTCGATGATATGAAAATTATGGGAAATTTTTTATGTTCCACAATTTGTACACTCTTACGTATTATATATTTTGTATCATAATTATAATAACTTTGCAATTGCCACATATTTGTTCGTCAAAAGTGCGTACAAAATCATGATGATTTGAATTAAAATTGTTTAACGCTCAAATTAGACTTTGAAAAGTTGGGACCAACTAGAATATTTTTATTAATTCCCGGGACATTTTTATCTTTGACGAATATGACTTCACCTTTTTAAAACAAAAGAGGAGGAAAAAAAGGGTTCATTTTCCCAAAAATTGTAAAGTAAATTTGATTCACAAATGTACAGAATAAAGGTTAAAGTGGGGCGCCTATATATTTAATAATTTATTTTTAAATGTATCAAATAGAAGAAAAATAAAGGTCGTGGGGCCATAGGGATAGGGGCTTGGAAATTAAGCTTGAAAAATAAAATAGATTAGTATATGCTTTAAGAAAAGTATTGGTTAGTCGTTTAGCTTAGGCTTACACCACAACTTAAATCCAAAATTAATCGCTGGTTGTAATAACGAATACTCCTTCATTCCATCATAAGTGGCTCACTTCTTTTCGACGTGAGAACTAAAAAAATTGACTCTTTGGTGGCTAAATTATGTCTGCACATTTTTTTAATTTTTTTTTTTAAATGAACCACTTATAATACAACGTCTCAAATAAGAACGAGCCACTTATAATACAACGTCTCAAATAAGAACGAGCCACTTATAATAGAAGAGATAAAATATTGTACTATTTTATCATTGAGATACTGAAATGGCTGTAGTAGGCAATTAATTAAGTCTTATCTTGTAGTAACATATATTCTTGTGTATCAAGCCAATCGGCCCAATTTACTGGGCTTCTCAGGCCCATAATCTTACCGCACTGCTGGCCCATTGTATACAAAGATATACATGTGTGAGAACAAAATGGATTTATTCTAAAATGGGCCCACCAAGAATGGCCCAAGCAGCCTTAGTGGTCGTGATTATGTCTCTTTTAAAAATAGGCTCCTCGTATTCTTTTAACGGGACCGAGGTAGCATGACGGTAGGAATAAGTAATTATGGAGTACATATGAATTTGTGGTTATGATTAAAAATTAGGAAAATGGGTATAGAAAATAATGTATGCATCGTGAGTGGGGCCCCACTTACGTTTATACAGTATGGAAATGTGAATGAAAGTTGTGCAGTTAAATTTCGATAAGGTAATAATCTTATGATCGAGAAAAAATATTCATTTAGCGAGTTATTATTTTATCGAATATTATTTTTGTGCATTGACCCATATCGAGAACGGAATAAATTATTATCTTAACGAAATTATTATTTTATCGAATATTACTTTATCGAGGTTTAACTGTATATTCATAACTTGGATGTTGTCAAATGATACTCTTTTTTTTTTTTGGATTGTTTTTTTGTTTTGTTTTGTTTTATTTTTTTTAATTTTATTTTTGTTAAATGCCACTCTTTTTCTCTCCTTCCCTTATCAAACCCAACTTTTTTCTGGTCCAAAAACAATCACCGGCCCCCCTCCCCGCTCCCTTGTCCGCCATTCTCCCTACACTCACCGTGACCTCTCTCTCTCTCTCTCTCTCTCTCTCTCTCTCTCTCTCTCTCTCTCATGGATTTATGTGGAGCATTGACATTTTGTTTTTAGTAATTTAATCCCATCCGAGCCACGGATTTAATGTTATTGACCATCAAAACACTTGCATGCTTAATGTTTTAATATCATCTATACATTTTATCTCTAACCTATCTCGAGTAGCGATTACGAATTTCTCTCGTTATCCACAAAAAAGAAATCGGTTAATAGTGCTTCAATTGTCCACACATATTCCTTGCCTAATTCAATACTCTCCAAACACCAAAATATGGAGACACAGCCATGGAGTAGTTAATTTCAAGACTTCTAGTTAAAGCTTGTGGGGGGTCCATTTTACATAGCAGAAAAATTGCCAAATCAATCTCAGTCCCCACACCAACTTGGAATCCTATCCTCACAATAATTCATTCTCAAACATCAATCAAACAATCTTTGCTTAATTATTAGTCCCTCCCAATTCTTACATTCTAGAACGAGAATAGAAAGCCCTAATTACGAAACCCACATGAGCATGGCATGGCCGTGAACATGAGGTGCCACCACCTTGTTGACACCCGGTAACTGTACGGAGACGCTACAGCTGGCGCGGTGGTGATCTACGACGGCGACGGCGATGGGTACGTTGCATGCATCCATGCGGGTGATTTGTCGTCATGCATTGATTGATCCGAGCCACATGCAATATTCTCACACATGCATTATCATCATCTTTTTTCTTTATTATTATTTTTTTTCCTTCTCCATTTGGCTGCTTCTATTAAATTATATGACAATTGCCTAACATTATTCTTTCAACTTTATTCTATCATGTGTCTTTGTATATGCAAAAATAAAATAAAAATGAGGAGATTGTTAAATTGATAACATAGGAGAAATGATAATTTTTTTTTATTTGGACGTCCCATTACAAATAACATATTTCCTAAAATAGTAAGGATTATGTGGACACATTTCACTAATCAGCAATTTACACCATATAACACACTTTTTTAATTCTCGCGCCAAAAGAAACGTGTCGTTTTTAGTGGTATAGAGAGACTATGATAACCGTAATTGTAATCTAAATAGAAACCTTAAACATCTTAATCTCAATAGGAATAAAACTTTTTTGTACTTCAACTCCAATTATTATTCCTTCCGTTCTACCTCATTAGTTCACTTTCTTTTTGTCACGGAAATTAATAAATTTATTTGTTGTGTGTAAAGTAATATAAAGTAGCAGGGTTCACTATAATATATTAGAGTATTGTCAAAAAAGGAAAATAGATTAATGCAATGGAACAATCCAAAAAAGAGAAATTGGACTAAAAGAGTGAGACGGGGGGAAGTATTTGCATGGATGCCTCAAAATAACCTCTCTGTCGTTAGGCCCCAAAATAAATAATGTATTTATGACATTATTATTGAAATTCTACCCCATTTTGTACCCCATTGGTTTTTTCCAAGTTCTTTTCTCTCTTGGACAAAATGCTCCACGTTTTTTAAATTTGTAGCGCTTTTTTAATTTTAATGAATTTTAATCTCAACTTTTAAAATTTCCATAATCAATGATTGATACTCAATTTGTCCCGCCTGACTTGTTTTGTTTCTTTTCGGCACGGAGATTAATATGAGTGGGTGGTTGTGTGTAGATGAGTGAGTGATTGTACGTAAAGAGATATGTCTCACAAAGAAAAAGTGGTAAGTTGTGTAATAATTATTTTTCTTTTTTAGAAATAAAAACAAGTCGGTGGGACCACCCAAAACGAAAAACAAGATAAGTCAGGCGGGACGGAGGGAGTATTATATTTGATTCAAAATTCTCCGAGTAAAAAAGTTTGTTTAAAAACGTACCATCTTTAGCATTTATCATATGTCGTAACAATTAATTTTGCAGGTAGGCCAATTAATGTTTGTAGGGGACTTGTATAATGTGGCGGAATGTTTCTCTATCTCAGAATATACACCACTACGTGTCACATCTTTTTGAAATAATTTTACTAATATTACGTGTAATCATTTATTAATTCTTCAAAATACTGTGACATAAGTGTGTACATTATGAAAAATAGAAACATTTCCGAAACTAACAACACATCATTATCACTTATCAAAGTAGTTAACACGATTGATTCCCTTTTAATTACTATCATTAACGATCCTGAAAGTAATTTACACTGTCTCACATAAACGACAAGCAAAAACAGAAAAAAAAACTAATAATTCAAAACACAGAGCGAGGGAAAAGAAACAGGATAAAAGGATGAAGAAAAACTATTCTTCTCCCCCCCTCAACCTACTTCCACCACACGCGAGATTAAAGACTAATTAATTGGTCTTAGCACGCGCTAATGATTGTGACGTGGATAATAATTCTATCCTTTCCCTGTTTTCCTCTCTAATGTCTCCACTTCTCTCACTAATCCTCCTTAATTTCCTCCAAATTCTTGGGAAGAGGTGGTGGGGATTTTTCGACTTCGAACGACGTCGTTTTTATCTCGAGAGTCCATTATCCTTCAAATTCTACAATCCTAGGAGAATATAGTATACCAGAGTAATGGGCAAGGCGATCAGCATTCCGAAAATAACCCTGAAAGTTCGGAAAAACATAGATTGACACGTGTCAGTTGCAAAACCGAACTTTTTTACGTAGGTACTAGTAATTAACTTACGCAGTGCTGAGAATGGCCGGATGAACATTGTACTCTTTAGCAAACACAAACGGAACTATTCCTTGCGGAAGTGCAGCCTATTTCCAAATCAAGAAAATCGGGAGAGTATTCAGACAATACGATTAAATATTAAATCAATCAATAGAAAAATCCGACTAATGAAATCAAATTTTTCAAGAACTATAAATGGTGTGGGTACCTGCACAATGGCGATGTGGAGGAGGGAGCCGCGGAGGCCGACGGCGATGGAGGCGGCGGCCATGACGGCGGGGCCGGTGAGGAACCGGACGGCCATAGCGAAGCTAGCCACCGTATTCCCACAAGCGATTATTTTGGGTTGAAGGGCCATAAACAAACCTATAAATACCAACCCACTTTGTTAGAGGATGTCAATTAGTATAGCCATGAATGAGTTGTTTGAGTTTGACTGGCAACCTAAGCTGAACATGGCCATTCCCAGTCCAGCATCGGAGAGGATAGCGATTGATTGCTCTACGATTTTCGGCATATGCACATCCCATCTGAAGATCAAATAGTTGAGTTGACTGGAATTGATTTAAGAATTTGTTGCTAAATTCTTGATTGATTTACCTAAATGCGACCAATGACCAGATTAGGCCAATTAGGCTGGAGTATGTGTTGGGGTTTCGGATTAGTTTGCGCCAGACCATGATGAGAATCAGACGTGTCATTACGCTCGCCGGCGGCATGTGTTTCGCGGTGATGGCGGCGGCGGCGCCGTCTTTTTCTCTTTCTCCCGCCTCATCTCCTCCTCTCGCAAAGCTGAAGTCCTCTCCGACCGATTCTCCTCCTCGAGGAACAGCTTCAATTAAAAAACACAAACAAATCAACACAAATTTGCTGACACAAATCATTAAAAATTAGTAGTAAATTATTAGTTTGATGAAATGATGATGAATTAATTCACCTTTGGTTTCCCCATTTTGGGGATTATTATCGTTAACGAGTAATCGGATTTCCTTAGCGCCTTGATCGGACCGTCCAGATTGCTCGGAGGTAGCGAAATCTTGGCCGTTGAACACGGGCAAGCCGCCGGCGCCGACTTCGGAGACCGGCGACGCGCTCGAGCTCCATACGAACATGTGGAGCTCTTTGGCGTCGTGATTAGCCTTACTACCGGTGAGGTGATTAGTCTTCGAAGGTTTCGGCATCGCCGACGCGATTTCGGGATTGGGAGCAGGGTATGAAGATGGAGCCGGCTGCGGCGGATAGTAGCCGAATTTAGGGGAGGTGATAAGCCCTCCCGGCGCGCAGTTTTCCTCAAAATTCGACGGCCGCGGCGTAGGACCTCTCGAGGATTGGACCGAGCACATATCGCCGACGTTGAAATTCGATAACCTACCGGTATCGGAATTGCCGAAATTGGACAGTCTTCCTCCAAACCCCATCATTGAATAAAAATCGGAGTGGTTGAAATTGGAAGTTCGAGGAGTTTGATTTCGCGAAGAGCTCAAGCTGTAGATCTCCACACCGGTCAGATTCGACGGCCGCGGCGTAATGCCGGAGAGGCCTAACGACCGCCGCGAGGCATTCGATTTCCTCACTCTGACGTGGAGCTTGCCATCGCCGCCGATTTCCGCATCGGTCTCGAGGAAATCCTGACCGTCGAGCGAGACGACGTCGGATTCGACCTTGAACGAAACAATCGAGGCGGCGGTCTCCGGAAACTGCTCCATAATCAACATCTTCGCGCCGCGGTACTCGAACAGGAAGAGGAGGAGAGTGTACCAGATTATACACTGCAGCACCACCACCTGCACCATTAAACTGCCGGCGTATTCGCCGTACATGGCGATTAGCAGGGGAATCCCCATCACCAGAGTATTAGGAAGAGTGGAGAGGGAGAAAATCGTAATAGACCACTCCAAACTTCCGTTCTTCGTCAGATTCGCCCATAGAGTAAGCACCACGAGCATGATGATCTTCTGCAAGGTGTCGGCGGCGACGAAGCGAAAATTCATCGCGTAGATGTCGTTCCTCGAGATGAAGTGGAAGGACAGCAGCGGAACGGCGAAGATGGCGACGAATCGGTTGATGCCGGAGCACTGGTCCGGCGTGAAGATCTTCCACCACCGCACCGAGCCGTAGGCCAAAATCATCGCCACGTAGAGCGGAATCACCGCCGTTAGCACAACGTAGAGATCGTGCCACGTGATCATTCTCTCTCTGGGCTTTTGATTTCTGACCGAATATTTTTTCGATGGAGTTGCAGTGGAGAGAGAGAGAGGGGATAGCAGATATGCTTTAACTGTTCTCTGAGTAAAGGGGTGTTTGCAGTTGCTTCTGCTACTGTTCGACGAGAATAAATCTGCCAAATCCAGTGGAAAGAGAAATTACTACTTTTAGAGAGAGAGAGCGGCGGGGAAATGTACATAAGCAAGCAAGATAGTGTATACATGTGTATTATGTATGTATTTATAGGTGGAAAAGATGAAATAATGAGCTTCCTTCATTTTCTCATGAAAAACCATTCTTTAGTGTAAAGAAGGTCAACAGTATAGTTTGTACCTGTCAATTCAGTTAAATCGAACTAAACCGAAATCTTGAAAGTCAAATAATTTTGCAAAATCGAATATTGAATCAAGATAAAATTTGACTTTTAATTAAAAAAAAATTAATCCAGCTTTTTCATTAAGGTATAAATCAAACCGATAGGTCATGGGTTCAATTCTCACTGGACACGTTATGTGTGAGTCTGTCACCCTGTCACATTAAGGGTGGTTTAACTCTTCTGTGTGGTTTGCGGTTATTGCAGCGCGAGCGGGTTTACCCCTGTCTGCACCAAAAGTAGCGGCTGCGGGTTCCTCGTCAAAAAAAAAAAAAAAAAAAAGGAATAAACAACATCACATTAATTAGTCCTCCGCCTTTTTCATTGAGTCATCTATTAGCTAAACATCATAATTTGGTTCTCATATTCCTCCTCTCCTTCTCCTCTCGTTCTCTTTTTGTTGACATGTCTCTTTCTTAACATTAACTCTTTTATAACTTCGAAATACAAACGTTTATGACATGTCTCTTTCTTCCTTCAAGTAAATTTTTTAAATTGATTTACGGTTTAAAATTTAGAAAATTGGTGAAGGGGAGGACAAATATACCGAATGAAATTAGGATATTTAGATTTATATAGCAATTGAAAAATGAAGAATCAATTTAAATGTTATGCGGAAGATGAATGAATGAATGTCATAACTAAATTGAAATGTATAAATTTATATGAATTCATTGATAAATAAAGAATCAATGTGAATATTATAAAAAAAGTCAATTAACAACTTAATGTTTACTCAAATAAAAAATTAGCAATTAAAATTTCTACATCATAATATAAATATAAGATAAAATTTTGGAAGATCGAGAGGTTAGAAGAAGAAAAGATTTTTTGGTTAGACGCATGGAATTGGCTAAATGCTTGTAAGGAATCCTATTAAAACCAAAGAATATAGGTCTGTCCGCCACCCACATCAGAAATATTAAAATATTTTTAATTAAACTAAGAAATATAAATAATAAAATAAAAATAAGGAGCCGTTTTTTTGTTTCAGTTTTTTGATAGAGAAATTCGTTTTTGGTTGGTTGACTGATCAAATTAACAGCCCAGTAAATCGGATTTATGTTATTGTAGCCGTTACAAAATTCTTCTTCGACACACGTAAAAAAAAGTAATACTCCTTCCGTTTCAACTGACTTGTCTTGTTTGGTTTCGACACGGATATATTTATGAGTGAGTGGTTGTGTGTAGAGAAGTAGATGATTGAGTATAGAAAGTGGAGTTTGTGTAGTAATTATTTTCTTTTTTAAGAAACAAGACAAGTGGGGTGGGACCTGGGAAAGGAATCTGACAAGTGGGGTGGGACGGAGGGAGTACTAATATTCATAGTATTATTATTTTTTTTACATAGATATATTTGGATTCAAAGACCATATCTACATGTGTGTGATTAGTTGTTGTTTGATAACATTTCACGTGCGGCAGTTCGGTTGATCAAATAATCCGTGATTAGCTGGTCCACGGGGATAGTGATGCAACCTGCTGTACTTGATTACCCACACACGCCCCAATTAATACCAAACATTTCATTCCTTGTTGTAAATATGTTATATATATACTTACCATATATTGTGATGAACATGTAAACCCTAAGCTACGTAATTCATCTTGCTCTATAAATAAGGCTCCACCCTCATAATAATACACACTTAATTTTTGCTCTCTCTATTTATTTTCTATATTCTCTACAGTTTATAACACGTTATCGACGAATTGCCTCTACCGAAAGTATCGGTTTTTTTCCATGTCGCCTCTATCAAAGATTATTTACGAAGAGGCGGAGCGAGATGGACTTTTCGTGCGTCGGTGGGGAAGGAGGAATTTGAGGTAGATTTGTTTTTTTTAATGTGTTTATTATTAATTATTTAATGTGTTTATTATTAATTATTAATTATTTAATGTCGCCTCAAAATCTATCCTCCCTCTGAACTACGAGGTTTTTTTTAATGTGTTTATTATTAATTATTTGTTTAATATGTTGAGATCTACGTACATGCATGTGGATTCATGTCTATTATTTGGTTTGGAAAATTGAATTGAATTCCAATAGTTTTGGTTATTGAGTTCTTATAACTATAAGCATTTAAATTGTTGCTCCAGAAGTAGCACAATTAATTAATATTCCTGAAGAATATTATGTGCTCTTAAAGAGCAATTCAAAAACATATATTTTTGAATTAAATTGTTGCTCCTGAAGTAGCACGATCAATATTCTCTAAGAATATAATAAGCTCTTGATTAAGAGCAATTCCAAAACATATTTTTAACTTAAATTGTTGCTCCAGGAGTAGCACAATCAATATTCCCGAAGAATATTACATGCTCTTGTTGAGCATTTATTTTACGTTTTTATTTATTTATCTGTTTGTTATTTATTTATCTAATGTTGAATCTAGATTGTAGCTCCCAAGTAGCACAATTCATATTTATAAAGAATATCATATGCTCTTAAAGAGCAATTCAATGCTCCACAAGTAGCATAAGTTAATATTCCGAAGAATATTACACTCTTAAAGAGTTATTAATATTATCTATGTATTTACTATATACCTCGGTTTTTCTTCTCCGCATAGTGTATAATATTTATATTTATACAATCTTAATTTGGTGCTCCGAAGAAGACACAATTAATATTCCAAGAATATTATGTACTTTTGATGAACAATTCATATAATATATCTTATTGATGGCGAATCTTGGTTCTTCAATTGTTATTGTTGTTGCTCCCAAAGTAGCATTGATATCCCCTACGAACACTATATGTTCCTAAGAACAATTGGGTTTCTCAAAAATATTAGTTATTCGCAAGTCGTTTAATATAGTCTAAATTGGTGCTCTGAAGTAGCACAATTTGTATTCCTTAAGAATACTACATGTTCCCGAAGAACAATTCAAGCTTTTGATTTTGAGAAATGTTATACGTTCATAACTCTAATTGTTACTCTTGAAGTAGACAATTAAATCTACATGTTATTGGAACAACTAAAACTTGTCATTTTGAAATCATATATCACAATAATCATACTTTAATTGTTGCTCCTGAAGTAGCACAATTAATATTCTTGATGAATATTACATGTTCCTAAAGAATTACTTAATTATATGGAGTGGTAGCAAGAGCTCCTCTTTGAATGACAATTGCATTTTTAATATCTTATTGTGGCTTAATTTCTTTTCAATGATAGATATGAGATCCGATAAATCTCAAAATTTGTAATTCATTGATTTCGCTTATCATGAAATTAAATTGTAGCTCTGGAAGTAGCACAATTACATTCCTGAAGAATGCCCATATTGTGATAGTAACATTACTATCACATGTTTGTGGAAATGCTTCCAATATAGTATTTTATATACTATTTAACTTTTGCTCCTGAAGTTGCATCATTTATATTCCAGAAGAATATTAAATGCTCTTAAAGAGCAACTCGCATTTTCGATGATATATGTTATTCTTGAATGAAAAACAGTATTTATGTCTTTTTGACATTAATGAAATCTTGATATCGATGTTCATCTGCCAATAAGAGGCATGGGGAAGATAATAATAGAATGAAACAAAGCATCCCAGTAGTATTGCGTGAAGATATTAATTACTTGTACTCCCTAAAGCTCGATACGAGTAGATGCATCTTAAACTACGAAATTTTAAAATCTAGTGCATTGAACATCATTAAAGCTCCCGAAGAGCTTGTATCATTCTATCAAATGATACTAAATCAACTAATGAGTTTGCCCTTTAGTAAGTATAGAAGGAACTTACTAAGTTTTAAGAATATCCATAATGGATACCATATTAAAATAATATAAAAAGGTAGTGATACATATTCTTGTATGAATTATTTTGTATTTAAAGGAAGCTAACAAAAGAAAAGTTATCACACTTCCATTTTAAATGTATTACACATTTATAAAAACAAGTGAGACAAACCATGTCATGAACCGGAAGTTCAAAGGGCTTTATGCTTTGACATGAGAGGATTGGACATTCACGAGCAACTATCATGCGCAACATAATTGAAAATTTATCGAGCGCAAATAGAGATCCCGAAGAATCCTTACATTGATTTTCATGAATGCTTGACTTCGGAAGAAATAAAGCAATTGCGAGAACTAATAGTTCAAATAATAAAGAACTCAATTTCCTCAAGAAGATTTGTCTTGATAAAGCGGTGAGTTTATTAAACTCCAAGTTCCTCCCGAAGAGGATTTATATCATATGGCTTTGGAATTGAGATCGAGTAATTAGTTGCTAATATCCATACTCAAAATGGTATTTGTCCGTATAAAAATGCATCTCACATTAAAATTGTTATTATGATGAAATAACGTTCCCATCATTAGATGGAACATATGTCACATTTGGATTCAAGTAATCAATGTGATATCTACATCCAACAAAAAGCATAAGAACAAACTAGCACATTTGGATTCCCAAGTAATCAATGTGAATAAGAAGTTGAAAGATTCACTTGCAAAAGATTGCAAACCAACTTCTTGATGCTTTTGTATATAAAAGAAGTGACAATACTATACATTTTCTTGAAATACCCCGTAAGATTTCATGTCCCCGAAGGACAAGTATAAATGACATCAAATGCATTAAAAATTCGTCAAAAATATGGTCGACCATTTGGTTCTAAAAGAAATTTTGTGTCTAAGAAAAGGGGCACAAAATATGAACCAAACAATGACGATAATGATTAATCAATCAAATGAAGTTCTCCGAAGAACTACAAGCGTCGTTAAAATAGAGATCTCAAAATATTGGAGAGATCAAATATCGTCGTGGACGCACGATTTTCGCCTTTTAATATGACTCTTGAAAGATGAAGAGGATCCTCAACGACGATCTATAAGAGATTGTCAAGATTGAAATAATTGGCCAAAGAGGAACGAAGTCATATAAGGTGAATTAATATTCCCTAGAAAGCGAAAATTTTGGACCTATAGTTCCAAAATCTGGAAAGTATATCCCCGAAGGATACAAATATGTCTTTATTACAAAGAGAAATAAAAATTGCGAGATCTGGGTCAATACTGTAATACAATATTTCTCTCAAAGACCGGGAATTAAATATGTACTCTCTCATATTAGACGCCATTATATTTGATTAATCTACTTATGTACAAATGGCTTGCTATACGCCTTATGGATGTAGTAAATATTTATCAAATATGATTCACTAAATAATGACATATATATGAAGATCCCGAAGGATTTAACTTGTCAAATCATGTAAGTCAAAAAGATGTTGTCAATTAGACGCAAAAGTCATTGTAAGGAAATATACATCGTATATGATATAATAAGAACGCAGTATCCATTTGACAAAATGGTACAAAAATGATGACTTGAGTTTGATTGAAACTCCCGAAGAGCATAATATTTATATGTATACTCCGTTCAAATGACTTACATAGAGCAAATCATTATGAATTATTTTATTCATTGATAATCCAACTCACATCGTCGTCGCATTAGGGGAGATATGAAATATAAAGATTGAATGCCGAAATATCTCGTTGGATTAATTATTTAGATTCACGACTATGAACGAAGTTCATCAAATTATTTAGTGCAAAAGGAGTGATTAAAATCTCATGTACTGTTGTATATGACCATGAAAGAACCAAGTTCCTCATAACAAAATGAATCAATTAATTCTCATTGACGCTAGAAGCGTGAGAGATTTATTGGTGTTAAGAGATAAGAAGTTCGCGGAATAGAAAATTAGAACACATCACTCCAAATTCCTCCCAAAGGATATGTGAATCATTATGTACAAAAGTACTTGATGAAATCAACTCATGCCTAAAGACGAGTTAGATCAAAGACTTGGGTTGAACTAATAATTGTCTCGACGTAGATCGAGCATCTCTCCGATGGAGTTACGCCGTCGACCTATTTAAAAGGTCTTTAAAGAGATGTTATTGTACGCATCCATATAGCTATATAATGGTTGCTTCAAACACTTGAAGTGGATTGAGATTCGTTTAGACCTATAGAAGATAACAAAGATGTTTTAGGACCGAAGTTCCTTACTTATGTGCAATATGAGGATTTGAAATGGTATTGACAATCGTTTATTATCTTCGAGACACATGTTATTCTCTATGAGATTAATTAAACTTGTCTTGTACATATTATTGTAGACCTTAAAGATAACCTTGAAGATTGTTATCTTGAGGGGGAGTAAGAAATTGTAAATAATCTCGAAGATTAGCGATCCTAAATCTCAAAGACCCTAAGGTCAAATGGTTGCACTCTTTTTTCCTTTCTAAGTTTTTTCCCAAAGGGTTTTCTTAGTTAAGGTTTTTAACGAGGATCCAATGCAACACACGAGTAAATGAGTCATTGAGATTGATTCATAAACAGACAATGGAACACATGATCTCCAAAGGAGTGGCGGCATCAACATCCGCAAGTGACAACTCGATGGATTCTTTTACAAAGCGCATTAGCAACGTTAACATTCAAGAAGTTGGTACACAAGATCGATATGCGCCGACTCAAGGATCAAGAATGACTATATTGAGGTGGAGCATTGTACTCTTTTTCCTTCGACCAGTTTTTATCCCATTGGGTTTTTTCGGCAAGGTTTTAACGAGCGGCAGTTTCTTTTAAGGGATGGTCAATCAGGGGAGTGTTGTAAATATATTATATATATACTTACCATATATTGTGATGACCATGTAAACCCTAAAAGCCCATGAGCTCATCTTGTACTCTATAAATAAGAGGTCTCTACCCTCATAATAATATACACTTAATTTTTGCTCTCTCTATTTATTCTCTATATTCTCTCTAGTTTATAACATTCCTAATATTAATTAAAATTATACTTCAAAAGTACTCCCTCGTCAAATATATACATATGATCCACTTTTTATATACAAAAAATATATAATAATATGTAATAATGATAGGATTGTATGATGAAAAAAGAAAAGGCTTGTAGTACTTGGACGATAACGCTTGTATTCATTGTCATATTATTATTCTCCTCACTTTATTTCTCAAAGTTCAATTATCATGCGACTTGTCAAGTGAAGTGAAGTCTATAATTGTATCTAATTATTTGTTTTGTCTGCATAAATCGCTAAATACACACTAAATATTGGTTACATATTATCCTCGTTGTAAAATAATCTGATTAAATAATTAATTTATTTGTGAAATGTGTCACATTGCATGATTGAGTGACATTATTATGTGCTTGGAGAAAAGTTGATAGCCTTTTTCATTGTGGTTTCCCTACCCACCTCCATTACCCTTCTTTTCCTTAGTCTTTACCCAAAATAATGTTTCACTTGGATCCTAGCTAAAATAAGACACCTTTTTAGATTTTTTTTTAATTTCTAATTTACAAATTAAGGTTGCTATTCTACCCATAATCACAATTAGAGAATAAAATCTCGTCCAAATCACAATTTAATGAACATAATATGTTTGGTGAGTCAAAGTAATAAAAGATTGTTCTTTGTTAACCATGTGGGTTGGGAGGCCGAACGTTTATTTAACAATGCAATGGACCATTAGGATGCCTACTCGATCTCAAGAAATATATCTTTTTATTTATGAATTTGATATTTTAAAATTAAAATAATAGTAACACATGAATATTTTGAGTTTTATTTTGAAATACTAGTGAATGAAATGAAATGTATTTCTTGCTATAAAATGGGCCTCTTTTTTCTGAGTTTTTGTGGCCCACCGAAGCATTGGAATTTCTTTTGGCCCATTAAAGTAGTTTAAGCATGAAATTCTACTTTTTATTGAATATTTAAACAATTGCCCCAACAATTGTCCTTAATTTCCTTCTCTTTTATTGGAGTACTTATTTACGCTTCATAAATATCATGCATAAAATTATCATGAAGTTAAACTGGACAAAGATCGTTCATTAGTGGCGTAATTAAGTCCTTAATTAAAACTAGTCTACATAATTTATATATGTATACTAATTATAACAAGCAGAGGAGGTCTGTCGGCGGCGAAGGTGAGACATCTTTGTGTTGGCGGTGACGCGCTCGCAGCGAGGGCACATCGTGAGGGCGGAAGGCGGCGGCGGCGAGGGGTGGGCCCCCACTTTGATGGTCCTGAGCTCCTCCACCTCCTTGTGTAGTTTCCTGTTTTGCTCACTCAGTGATCCAAACCATCTCTTCAAGTACTCGCACTCCATTTCTGTTTGCTTCAACTTGCTCCTATTTGTGTATACACAATTAATTAATATGCATGATTAAGATTAGTCACAGTAATTACACATGATTAGTGAAAAGTTTATAATTAAGGGTTAATTAACTCGCAAAAATACTCCTTTCGTGTCTAGGGTTTAGTGATTGGAGTTTGACCATCATTTCTCCTCTCCAAATTCAAAGACATAAGATCTACTTTCTAAAGAGATTCGACTCGAAACTCTTATATCTCGAAGGTTCGATATTGAAATAATTTCAGAGAGTTCCCTGACTTTGTCCATGTCAACAAACAATTCGAAATACCTCGACTTTTTTAGAATAGGTCCAAGTCAAATAGCAATAATTCGAAACACTTCTTTTAACACTATTCCAGAAACCCAAAACTCAATCAATCAATACCTGATAAACATATGTATATGTCTGGAAACGTAACTAAGAGACGTTTAGTAAGAGGGTTTCAAAATCAGTAATTGATATAACCGCGTATAAGGTGTTTGGATTAGGACCATCATAATCAAACTTTTAAAATCATACATAGAAAGTTGGGACTTTTCAAGAATCCTAGTAAGTCGGTGGATTTTGTCCAAAGTCCAAATCTAATTTCATTACAATCCTAAATGAATGGTTCAAAACTGAAATTCAATCCCGAGCTGCGAATAAAAGTCTCATTTGACCAAATCAAACCTAATTTAAGGTGGACTAAAAAGTACCTTGCTCTACGGTTCTGAAACCAGACCTCAACTTGCCTCGGCTTTAAGCGTAAAACTTCAGCCAAGCATTCCTTCTCTCTCTACATATTTCAAGACACTAAACATTATACATATGTACTTACATAACAAGTAAAAAGTTAAAGATGACAAGGAGAAGATTAATGCATACAGGGTTTAATGTGTGATTTTGTCTGAAGCTTTCTTCAAGAAGACGAGACTGCTCTTTGGTCAGCCGAAGCTTCTTTCTCGGGCCCGGCCCGCCTCCATTCGGGCTCTCCTCTTCCTCTTCCATGCATTCTTCTTCAGTTCCTGATAAGGGTAATTGGTTTATGTCCACCTTCCTCATTGTGTTTCCACCACTTTCCCCTACAAACATACATCCAAAAATTAAACCTAGCTTTAATTCAATTTATTTAATTAATAATACCACCAAAACTTAATTTAATTGATCATAGTCCAAGAAAAGGGATGAAATAGATGAAAAAGGGAAAATTAACATATTCTTACCGGAGGATAAAAGAGAGGAAGAAGAGAAGCCAGGCATGGCTATAGTTAACTCCAAGCAAGAAGATCCACTATGAAAATTCTCCATATTGATGCAAATTAATTAAAACAAGTATAAGGATCAAGAAGAGGACCACAAAAGTTAAGAGAAGTGTCAATTTATATTTGTCCAGACAAGAGAGTAATTGCTTTGAGGTAATACATAGACATGTATAAATTTATATAGGAGTAAATGGGAAAGGGAAAAAAGGGAATGTGGAAAGTTGATGAAAAAAATGGTCAAGAACAAAATGAGGGTTTGTGGAAGCAAAGTAGCAAACACATAAATACACTATCAACAATACACACCACTTTATATGTAGGCTGATATGATGCAAAGTCAATGTGAAATTACGGATCACGTGTAGATTGATATAACCGTCGACTTTTTTATATGTGTTCTGATGTCATATTAAATTGGACTACTTGCCTCTCTATATATAACAAGGAAATATAGCTATCAAAACCTTAAATTCGGACAACAAAATCGATGCAAAATCGATGTGGGATTACAGATCATGTGTAGGTTGATATGATCGTCGACTTTTTTATATGTGCTCTGATGTCATATTAAATTGACTACTCACCTCTTATAATGAGGGAAGCCGGCTATCAAAACTTACATTCGGACAATAAAATCGATATGAAGTCGACGTGAGACAACGGGTGTGATGACGGGCACGTGGCAAGGATGATGGGGGTGACAAAGGAGCAGGGCGGCCTTTAATGAATCGGAGGTGTCGGTTTAAAGGTCAGCTGATGAAATGATTGGCAACCATCTTCCTTCAAATCAATGCCCAACTAATACATACATCATTTCATGTGTTTGTATCTCGCTATTTTCCCCTTTCTATATACGTATGTATATGTATGTGTGTGTATTTGTGTGTTTCGCTACGCACGAAGAGAAGGGCACATGTGGTGTGTTTCATGAGTAGGACTAGACACGCTAGCGGATACTCTTCGAGTACATAGAATCGAAGGGAAAAGTACTTATGCCTAAAAGATCTATGCTATACGTATTTCGCGTGAAAATACCTTCAAGTTATGATCATATATAGGCAAAAAAAGTATCATGTTTTTAGGTAAAATATAGTATGAAAGTATATTGTATTCCCTTCTTTTTGGCAAAAGATATGGTGCATTCTTAAAAAATGTTCTGACTCAAATAATCTTAAAATGTCCAAAATTATAAATCACTAAGTTACATAATTTGGGTTTTATTATATTTAAAATCAATTAGACTAGAGTTCCAGTCTTTTTTTCTTCCTAAAAAATGAAAAATAAACCGTTCATACTCATAACTCAAATCGGATAACTCTCAAATATGAAATCGAGCTCAATTTTGCAAAGAAATAGCGGAAGCACAACACAAAAGGAGAGAGGTAAAGTAGAAAGGGGGGAAAGACCAATAGCCGGCAAGTATACAACGTGCGAATTCTCATACTATGATAATAGCTTATTGACTTCAATTCACACCTTTTGACTTTTATGATGACTTCAATTAAATTCTAAATTGAGGGGAAGAAAACAAAATGGAATTTGTGTTTTTCTTCATTAAATTCTAAAGAGGTTAAGTTCAATTTATCCTCTTGTAGTTTCGTAATGGTGCAATTACTTCCCCTTGTCGAAAAATGTCGCCGTATTGTGTCGGACACGTGTCGGACACGGACACGCTCGGACACGCGCCCGACACGTGTCGGACACGGCAAAAACGTGTCCAGCAAATAAAAAAAAAAAAAATTTTGGACACTTCCCGGACACGGGAATTGAAGTGTCCGACTCTTCTCGGACACGGGAATTGAAGTGTCCGACTCTTCCCGGACACGGGAATTTAAATTTCTGATTTTTTTTAATTTTTATTACAAATCGTCCCTAATGGGAATCGAACCCAAGACCTACACAAGATCAACCACTTATGCAGAAGTGAGAATACTAACTACACAAGATCAACCACTTAAGTGTCCGATTCTTCCCGGACACGACCACAGCAAAAAAAAAAATTAGACTATTAACAGATCAATAAACTGACAGTTTTGAGTTGAATAGTGATGTTGGGATTTTAGAGATTGCAAATCTCACCTTTGATGAGCCGGAAGTGGAAAATAATTTGTTGGATGAAGTATTCTACACCGATTCATAAAACTTGAAAATTTACTTTTTATTTATATTATTATGACTTTTAAGACTAATGTTTATTGTTGTTATCTACTTATCTTAGTATTTCACATTTTTATGCTATGATTATAAATTATGAGTTATGACTTATGTGTTTTGAGTTAATAATGTGAACAATGAGTTTGATATTGAAAAGTTTGACTTAATCATTTATTTATATATATATATATATATATATATATTAATAATTTAATATTATTTATATTAGCGCCCGTGTCGTGTCCTAAATTTTTCAAAAAATACCGTATCCCGTGTCCGTGTCGTACCGTGTCCCGTGTCCGTGTCCATGCAACCTTGGGTAAAATACATCTTTATATGATTTCTACTTCGTTGTCAATACATTTGCGTGTTATTTCACTCGATTTTCAATTTATAAGAACAAAAAATACCTTAAATATAATATGCATATATATATTAAGAGAATATCATAAATATTAACATAAAACTTTTTAAGCGATATGAAGACTTGATACACCTACATGAAATCACATGGAGGAATTCGCACTGATAGAAAAGTACATAACACATCTTTATAAACAATAAGGGACTTAATACATTTTCTGAAACCATAGTCCATATGGAGTGATTTACAACAAAGTAAAATTACATAGAGGCTAATTGCTATTAATACGTACATTTCACTATTCAATATTATTAAAAATCAAATAAATAAAATAAGTAAATTTCCAATTCCCCAATGGAATCCTACAATATTCTCAAAAATCGAAATGGAGCGAAATGCACGTCCAAAATTAGGCCGGGCGTCGCACACGAGGGCGACATCGTTTTGATTATTGTAGCACGCATTAAGCAGGCAGGGTGGGCGGAAATACGCAATGGCCACGCCCAATGGACCCACCTGATCATGAATGAGGTTGGGGGTACAACACCGCGAAACATGCCCTCTGTGGGCCCCGCCCTCGCGGCTTGTACTAGGGACATGTGGGCCCACCCGTGTCTTCCTGCACACCAATTATGAGTTCACGGTAGGGCGTTCCACTGCTCGTCGTACCGGATGACTAGTGGGCCCCCCGGCATGTTTGAGTCCGAGTTCCAACCTGCCGCTTCAATAGCGTGTGTTACACGGAATTGGCATTTCTCATCAATTTTAATTTTATTAACCGATTCTTTTTAATTTTCATAATTTACTCTATTTCAAATAAAATTCAAAATTTTTGGTTAGTGGCTCAAATCCAATTCATATAACTATTGCGTTAGTAGCTCAAATCCAATTTGAATCGTAACTCATATCGTTAGTAAATGATTATCATAATTAATTTCATATTATTTTAGGTTTGCTTCGTAACATCACAGTCAACATATTATAGATTAATCAATTCGACTAATTGATTATTTTTTTGTTATATGTACTTCTGGGCCTTCTCTTTAGAGTGTTGTTCATGTTCCGTTTGAAGATATAGATTTGTATATTAAACCAAATTAAATTCTTTGTGCTTAATCATTTTTTCTTTATGTTATTCTTTGTTATTACCTTAGCCGGGTTCCATACAAATGTTCTATCACATGTTGAGGGTCCAAAAACCGTAATAGTAACATACTCACATCTATCTTTGACCGCAAGACAATCACCTCAACAGGTAGATTATCTCGAGGGACAAAATATTTTATTAAACATAATTCATGTGAGCAAAGGTGATGATTAAATGAACATGAAAGCATGAACAGGAGCATCATGTATACATGGAACTTAAAGAAGAAAATAGGTATATGGAGCAATTGATGTAGACAAAAATAGACAAGTCTGTTACAAGAAATAATGATCTTTATAGTAAAAAAACAAACTGTCTTCTTAAAGACTGCAAACACATGCTATTTTTAGTTGATCTGCTCTTGAAATCATAAAACTACAAGATTTTTAATGATGCTATATCTATATGTGTGTGTGGCTAGCTTATCTTTAGCAATTACTATAAGTGAGCTTAGACCATTCATTGCTGCTCGTGCATTGCTGCTCATGCTTTGGCTATATAGATTAACAATAATGAATCATGCTTATTGAATACTTAAGCTAAGACTTTTGAATGGGTTACCATTCTTGAAGCAGATGGAATGAAGTACCAATTTATCAGCAACTACAAAGAATAGTACATAATTGTCAAATCAAACAAACTGATAACACAAAAATATGCAATATTTCTGTTAAAAAAATTGCTTTCAGAAGCAGAGGATTGGATTACTCCTAATCTAACAAGTCTGTCCAGCCTTCCTCATCCAAGTACATTTCAAGAAATAGCTATAAGCAAGATGATGATAAGACTTCAGCAGAAAGCATGCGATAACGGTTAGCAAAACGGACATCAATACGATCTTGTAAGTGCATGAATCGGTTAAGATGAAACAAAATGAGAAGTGAATTGATTCAAGAAATCAAGGTTCACCTTAAATCACAATGTCTGAATAATTTCATTTCATGGCTCCTTTGTCTGAATCCTCCAGTCCTAAGCATTATAGGAGGGCTTCATCTTTGCCCCTAGGAGCCTAGCAGAACGACGTCTTGGTGGTCTTCCGATCCTCTGTCTTTTTGGCCCCTCCGGCAGATGGGCCTTAGAAGGCTCCATCTTTTCATTGATAGAACTGCATTCGGCATCTTTTCTTGATTGCTCGAAATCTTGCTCCCTGCAGTCATCCACAGCTTCAAGATTATCCACATTAGGCTTTTGTTTGAGTAGCATTGTTTCCTTTTGTGGATCCTCCAATCCATTGACAAAGGCATCTTTTAATGGTTGTTTCTTGCAAAGGAATCTTATTTTTAAGCTACCATGTTTCAGCTGTCTTAGTGTCGTATCTTCCTCAGAAGATGCTGGCTTTGGCTCGGGCAAACCCAACTGAGGTAAATTCTCAACTCCAACCGATTCAAAACCGGGAGGCCTTTCGGGAGTGGCTGATTCGGACTGGCTGTGATCGGATTTTTCACTTTCTTGATGCTCTTGTGAATGAGCAGCACAAATTTCTATTTCCGACCTCACCACCTCTTCGTGGCGTTCCTTTTCGTTATCTGAAACTACTGTGCTTGGAGGGTGAGTGAGTAAAAAAATAGGATCTTCCTTTTCATCACATTCTTGATGCTTTGTTATCACCTCAACATTTTTACCTTTCTGTTGCTTTCTTTTCTTTCTCGGTCTACTCTTGCCCGGGTTGTGTTTCCCTTTCTTACACTCCCTCCTCAACTTTCTCTTTAGCGGTGGTTTCCTATTTGTTTCTGTACTCGAATCAGGGCTCTCAGCAAGCCGGTATTTCTTCGCATGAGTCACTACAATATCACCCGATGCACAACTTTTCTCGAGATGGTGTTTAAGTAATGCAGAATGCGCCCAAGGCAAGTTATCGTATTTTTTCTGCAGATACTGCGATATAGATTCCTCTTTGGAGCCTCCTTTCTCATTCAACTCCTCAAGAGCATTTAGTATCATCTGAGAAGTAAAATAGAAACATAAACAAATTACGCATAAGAATGTGTTAAAATAGAAACTGGTCATACGCTCATTTTAATTTTAAGAGATTTGGGGTGGAAAAGACGAAGATTAAGGAACTTATAGTATGTGACACAGATGTTTGCTATTAAGGCAAGACAGAGTAAACACAAGGGAAGCCACATATGAAATAGATTGCAGACAAACTTATGTTTTTGTTTTTTCAGCCAAAGGTTCTTTACTTACACGACAAAGAGCAAACGTTAAGATGGGGTCGAGTAGTCAAGACCAGCTCAAACATATAGGGAAAAGACTTCACTCAACTCGCACACAAAATCTTGGTCTCTCTTGGACTCATTCATAAAAGGGTAGCTTGAAGATATGCTTTGAGTTGAAGTACCAATGGATCAGAAAAGAAGGTATCAAAATATTATATAACGCTGAAAGCATTGAGCAAGTAGAAGCAATTACTCTATGATGGCCAGTAATCTATGAAAAACATTATGGTAAAGTCTATTCTAAGATTAATAAGACTCCATGCTCACATGTTTTCTCTAGTCTTGACACCTTAAAAGGAAAAAATGTTCTGATACTTAAATGCTAACCCAAATAACTTTGATAAATACATTTCCTAAAAACTCAACGCCATATCGATCAACATAACCATATTGTTTAATTTCTCGATTCGTACATAGAAGGAGACAATATACACAACATCACTAATACAGCCTGAGCCTTCAAGGTCTAGTTCCGCGGTTTGGGACATCTTGTAGATTCTTTAGTTGAAAGTATTATCTTCAAGAATCATCAAATTGATTACTAAGGGACTGGACTAAATAGCATTGCTCTGAAGCTTCAACGGAAGTCGAAACAAGAAGGCAAAAGCTCCAAATCAACACAAGAAAAGGAGCTAGAGCCTAATTGGAAGTCTATCAACATTCATTAATCAATCTCCCAACTATACTTGATTTAACAAATCAATGAGTTGCAACCCCACACCCAAAATGAAATTCTAAAAGCGAATCAAGTCATGCAATCATCTCCCATGCAGGAATCACAAATAAAAATCAAATCTTTATGCTACAAACTACTAATAACCAAGCCTCGTGTATACATCAATATCAAATAAACAACACAATGTGCACTTATGCAACTGTACGGCAGTCACTACATCCCATACAATCTTGAACATTAGAGCATGATTTCGTCGTGCATCATTTCAAAACAATCATTTAACATAACAAACACACAAGCAGGCAAAATCGGTAGGGATTATTACAGCAGAATAAGGGGGGTGGTCGGGGGTTCTGTACTGCGAAGCGAAGCTTTCGAGGCGATCCCGGAGAAGGGTTTGAGCGGGCGGAGATAAGGGCGCGTTTGGCCGAGCTTGGGCCAGTTTTAAGACAAAATCGTGAAAGTTCTTCATGGGTTTAGTGTGATTCTGGGGAAGGGTTTGCTCGGTAGATGGAGGAGTGGAGCATTCCATTTGCGTGTGAATTTTGGGACGACTACACTGCTGTTGTCTGCGCCGGCAGGCCGGAATTCTGTGGGGCGGGAGATGTTTGGGATTCTAGAAAGAGACTGATTTTCACTTCTTTTTTTTTCTAATAGTATAATTTTTAATTTAATATTTGACCTAAATAGCGTTTTTAGGTATAATAAAATATTCTTTTAATGTGACAAATTAATAACGCTTTTCTTGATCTATTTGAAGATATTGATAATGAGGATTGAATAAAATAATTGATGTAAGGAGAAGAGTGTTAAATCATCGATTTTACTATTTAATACTTCTTATGTATGTATAAAAATGTAAATAGTGTTAAAAATATAAATTGTGGGTTCATTTATATAAATGATTGTGATTTATTAATTTATTTTTATTTTTATAATGAGATATAAATAGTAGAAATAATTTAAAATAGGACATTAATAATTGGATAGACAAGTTATAATTTTTTAATTTATAGTCTTGTCAGAACATATGCCAATATTTTACAAAGGAGCCAATCATTGCACGGTAAGGTTAATGTTACTTTAGGAGACAACATTGTAGAAGACTAATTTCAATAAAATATGGCTATATAATAAAAAATGAGTAAGTTTAGTATCACATGGATAAAATTATAAAAGTATGGATTTATGGGACAGAGATAATTAATTACAAATGGAATGTTATCAATGCAGGCCACTCCGGACAAAAAAAATGGGACTAAGTAAAATATGAAAATTGGGCCCTTACTATTTAAAAATAAAAAAAGCTCTTAAACTTATATATTTTATTGTTTTTATAGAGATTAAAAAAATGCTTTTTATCTAATGAAAATACCATATATAAAAATATAATTAATTTATGTTTATGAGTTGATTTGAGTTGGTAAAAATTTGAGACCTACTTCCTTAATTAAAAACAAAATAAGTTCGGTGGGACAGTTCAAAAATGAATACGAGACAAGTTCGGTGGAATGGAGACAATATTATTCTTATGTCCGATTATAAATGGCTCAAAACTTTTTAGCACTGAAAAAAAGAAAGTTGTGTTTTATTTATAGAATAGTGTAGAAGCATACACCTAGTAGATTTTATACTATTATAGTATTATTGATTATTAATATGAGTAATTTATAATGCGACTGAACTAAAATAAAATTCGAGTAACTTATATTGAACGAAAGTAATAACATATGTAGGAATGAGTCTAGAAAAAAATATATATATATATATATATATATATATATATATATATATTGTAGTTTATAATAAACAAAAGGGGTATTCTCCTAATTAATAGTAATATTTGAAAAAAGTAAAATCATGAGAAAATCTGACTATAAATAAATTATAATTAAGTATGTTTTGAATTTGTATAAAAAAAATTAAATTCAAAATTTATTTGCAAAATTAGAAATTGTAAAAAGTTTTTGTGTTCACTGAAATTTCGATATGGTCGATACCGACTCACTCGAAACGTCAGCAGTCACGTCACGCCATTAAATATTATTTCAGCTTTTATTTTTGACTCATATGCAATTTGAAATAGATCAATGATGGATGTATTTATAAACTAAATTTATAGTTCGTTTGAAAAAAATAAATCTAAAAAGTAGGTGTATTTAGACCATCTCCAATCGGACTCAATTTACAGTTTTGCAGTTCGAAATCAAGACCAACCGAACGCCATTTGCAACTGCAAAATGAGAAGATTCTGATTTTCTCTCTCCTTGCACTGGATTTTTGGTGTGTATTGTAGTCGAACTGGAAAACTGGATAATACTTATAAAAATTGCAAAACAACCCTTCTATTCTATTGGAGATTAGCGCCACTGATTGGAGAAGAAAGAAGAAAGAACTGGATAAGAAAGAAGAAGAAAAGCGCTGACTGGAAGAACAAAGAAGAATAAAGGCGCTGATTGGAAGAAGAAAGAATAAGGAAGAAGAAAGAAGAAGGAAACGTTAATTTCAATGCCTATATATTTAAGCTTTTAAAAAAAATAGTAATAGAATATGTTTTAGAATATGTTTATGCATTAATTTCTTGGCATTAATTTGCTTTTAATTTCTAGGATTTGTTTATGTGTTAATTTCTAGGATATGTTTGTGCGTTAATTTCTGGGCATTAATTACAATCTCTAGATTGATTAAATCAAGTTGTTCCGAGCTTATGATGTGGCAAAGTATAAATAGTACGATTATTAAGAATTATAAGAAAATTAAGAAAAATAACATAGAATATTAATAGTAATAGAAAAATATATATTTGAAGAGAGGTTACATATTACATTAAGAACAATAACATAGAACAATAATAGTAATAGAAAAATATATATTTGAAGAGAGGTTACATGTTACATTTGTGGGCGGAGTATACCAATTCCGAAGATTGATTACTAATCTTCATTGCCTACTAAAGAGGATTTATCTTTTTTATTGTAATTTTATTTTATCATTTTATGTAATTTTCTAGTATTTAATGCATAAGTAATTTATTTATTTTTCAGTTATATAATAAAAAATATTTCATATATAATTGTTCATTGAAATTATTGTGGGTGTAATGTGTAATATTGATAAATATATAGGTATTGTTGTAAAAATAAAAAAAATAGTAAGAAATGAAATATATGGAGAATATTCTTTTTGAGGATGAATTTGAGGTTGTGGGTTGGAGTGAGATTACTGTTTCATGTGACAGAAACTGTAAAATGATGTTAAAAATAAAGTCTCCGGTTGGAGATGCTCTTACTAGTGAAAATATCCTAAAGAAAAAGGTTTTATCAAATGAACAAGCAACATGCCAACAGGCAACAACACTTTGCAAGATTTGTACCACCTCCTCGTTTGGGGAGAGATAATAATTAATAAAAAATAGTCTCAAATTAGAATTAAGAAAACCAATTTATGCCGTTGAAGCAATGAACCTTTGCAACTGGAAAGCAAAGCAAAAGCAAAAGCAAAAGCCCATGATTATCTATTCAATTCAATTACTCCACGCTCGATCAGATTAATTTTCATTGCCGGAAGCATTAACAGGAACTGATTGATTCTTGAAAGAAGATTACCGATTTTGGTGGATTAGTTAATGGATGATCAAGTGGTGCGGCGTGTATTCCAAGAAGGCGGTCGCGATTTCTATCAAGAGCAGCCTTCAACTTCGTCTTCTTCATCATCATCCATTCTCCAGTCTCTTCCCCTACACGTGGTAATTTAAGTTGCGGTTACTGAATTGGTTGAAGAAGTTCAATTTTAGAGGGTGTGTGTGCGTTTGGCTGAGATTTTGAACTAGGTCTAAGAATCAGTGGAGATTAATGTATACTTTTATTGTGGAAATTTGAGGTCGGACTATTATCAGATCATATAAGTTTTTGTGGGTGATTCTACTGTATTTATGGTGATCTTGATGCCTGCGTTTACTTTGATTGACGATCCAATTAGTTGGGCAATTCTGCATTTGATGTTCTGGAATGGGCAGAATTTTTTCTCAATTCTGTATTTGTCCCCATTACATAACAATTGCTTCTAATAGGTGTTTGTAACATATATAAATTTTGTAATTTGCAGTCATTTGATCATGGATACTACTTGTTGGTTAAATCCATTCAAGAACTGAGGTCAAAGAAAGATGGAGTTGTTACTGTTGGAATCGGTGGTCCAATTGGATCCGGAAAATCGAGGTCAAAATTTCTGTTGTTCTGAATTTCCGATGTCCATATTAAATTTTTGATTCTAGGTTTATTTTAACATTATCTGTTCTTTATACTGAAAATATGAATGTTATGGTTCTCGAAGCTTGGCTGAAAAGGTAGCATCTGTAATTGGTTGCACTGTTATCTCAATGGAGAACTATCGTACTGGGGTTGATGATGGCACTGATCTAGATTCAATTGATTTTGACCTCCTTGTCCAGAATCTCGAGGTATGTCTTTTTCTTTTAGGTGCATTTAGCTGTAGGTAAGCAGATCTCTATTAATTCGGGTTAGGCATGCTATGAAAAATTATGTATTTCCATATGAATAGCTGTAGCATAATGGAAATCTTAATATCATCTGTTGGCCTGATTAAATACTCTCTTGTTGAACTAGTGTTTTAGAAGCGAAAATTAATATCTGAATGTTGCACATAAAATATCATATATCTCTAGCTCCTGACTAGAAAAGTTGTCCTACAAGTGTTAAAACCATGAGAAAATATAAAGCATGATTTTTAGAAGTATTTACTTTTATGCAAATTTAAAATGTGAGAAAGGTCCAGAATTTTTTATATTGGAAAAAAACCTTTGATTTTTATATGGAGTATGCACGCACTTTGCAACTTAATGCTGAAAAGAGGAAGGGATAGGCCACAGTGCCAAATATGTACCCTAAAGAAACACTTCTCTGCATTGCATCATCCAGTTTATGCTGTCGCCCCCCTGGCTGCCATTTGTACATCGTAGCCCCTTGAATGTGTTGCTCCTGAAACCTATACTTGGTGTTTGGATTTTAGGAGATATGTTTTGCAGGAAAACATTAGTTGAGTTTTAGCATGTACTTTATCAAGAAGAGACAAATACAGATTATATAACTGAGTTTTTGTTGCTATAGGACCTTGTAAATGGCCGTGATACATTGACTCCAGTATTTGATTTTCAAGGAAGAAGACAAGTTGGATCAAATGCCATAAAAATAATTTCATCTGGGGTGGTAGGTCCCCTTATGGTTTCTCTATTACTTAACTGGTAATATCGTACTGAATTTGTGTCTCATTTCGTGTTTGTAGATTGTAGTTGATGGCACGTATGCCCTGCATGCTAGACTACGCTCTTTGCTGGATATACGAGTTGCTGTGGTAATTTTCATGTATTTACTTATTGAGTATTACATTGTATTTACTTATTGAGTATGTACAGTAACCTGTTTAGGACCCGTTCTTTAAATGATAAACTATATTCAATATATGCTTCTAAGAATTTGATTAAATTTCCATGTGTGTGGGGAATCAGGTTGGTGGTGTTCATTTTAGTTTACTTTCCAAAGTTCAGTATGATATTGGAGAATCTTGTTCACTGGACTACCTTATCGACAGCATATTCCCACTCTTCAGAAAGCATATTGAGCCTGATCTCCATCATGCACAGGTTGGTATTTAGTTATCGTTTTATCCTAACTTATTATGTTAGATTTCTTTGTATTTTCTGATTGGCTTTATTTCTTCTGTAGATCAGAATTAACAATAGTTTTGTTTCATCATTTAGAGAGCCAATTTACAAGCTTAAATGCAAATGCGAGGTATGTAGCTGTTATAATGTCTACTATCAACTATTATATATGGTGAAGTCCTTGTCAAATGTGGAACATTCTGTACTACGCTTAACCTCATAGGAAACAAATGTTTGTTATTTAGAATCTTAAATATAGATATTGATTAATCAGGCTTATTATCTTGTGTGTTTATCTATGCACTTGCTTAATTATCATCTTCAAACCTTTTAATCAGAATTCATTGCTTGCAACAGTCTCAAGCTGATGAATATATTTTTCAAGGAAAGGAAGCACAAATTGACAAGTAAGTTGCTCAGACCTCGTAATTTTCTCTCCAGCTGTCCATTATCATGGTCAATTGCCATTTCAATTATCAATTTCTTTATGTTAGTAGAATCTGAGCTTGTGGATTTTTGCTTCAAGTTGTATTGAGATGTACTTGAGACCTCCTTCTGCGAGTGAAGAAGCACGAATAAATGATTGGATCAAGGTGCGACAATCTGGTATAAAATACTATCTATCCCTGGGTGATCAGAGAATTGTTGATAAGAATTACATCATCCGGCCAAGGGCTGAATTTGAGGTAAAACATTTCCATTCCACATTAAAAGCTTCTTCTTATATTCTCTAGAAACAAAAATACGTTTTATTTCCCTTTTCTACATAAAAAGAAAAGTCTCTCAAAGGTACACTTGAAGCAACTGCCTTGCAGTGAATATGTGATTTCTGGTTTCATCCTATGTTTCTGAAAACAGAAAGCAAAAAACAATCTTCAATCTCTGAGCAAAGAATGTATTTATTGGCTCCGAAAGTAGGGAGTTTGCTCTTACAATCTTTTTTATTTGGGAGAAATACATTGCAATGCTATGGATCTTGAAATCTATCTGCAACTTACCTTTTGGACATTATATCAGGTTGGGCGGCTGACTTTGGGCGGTTTGCTGGCTTTGGGATATACAGTGGTGGTCAGTTATAAAAGGGCATCAACTTCGGTTGTTGATGGCAATTTGTCTGTGTCACTTGAAACAATTGATACTCTAGGAGAGACCTATATGGTTCTCAGGGGCACAAGTAGAAAAGTACGAACTCTTCTATCTTTCTTATGTCTCTTAACAATCTAAACATATTACCAAAACTATAACCAAACTTTGGATTATCTTTTTTTAAGTTCCCACTTATGTATTTCACCTTCTAAATTTCTTCTGTTCTGAATACAATGACCAAACTAATAAGATAGGTTTTGTCAACCATGTTCTCAACATTTGAAGTTGTATCTATGTATCATTAGTACCAACCTGCAGTGATGCTCTAGGGTTCCTGGAAGTAGTTGTATTTGATATTTTTCTGCTGGTATTTTTTATGTTAAATTGTTTAATTTTGCTCCTACTAGTTTTAGATCAAGAATGATGGCCATTAGATGATAAGATAAATAGAACTGGCAAAGCTAGTATTATTCCAAACAATGGCCAGTTATGCCTTTTCAAAACGGATAAATTATTTACCTAACCATCTGATCACGAATGGTACATTAATCTCCCAACCATCTGATTATATTTTCCTAAAATCATACCATATGATTTTCCTTCAAGAAAATTTATATTGATTGGGAATACATATATCTTTGCAAATTTAATGGGTTTCTTTCACCTCGTCAATATTGTTTTGACAATGTTGGTGTGTACTTTCAACCTGATACTTTAGAATTTCTGTGTTATCTTCTGGGCTGATTTACGTGCCACATGATTTTTAGAGATGCTATTTTACAATCATTCACTATTATTTGTGCCTTCATATTTGCGAATCTACGTGGCATACTAAATAGCAAAATTTTTGGATTACTGGTGAGTTATTTAATAACCATGTACTCTGTGGATTTGAACTTATGTTTGACATGGTGTCATGGTCTGTATCTGTAGATAGTTGAAACAGAATCTTCAAGGATTGGAGTAACTGGACCATGGATCACAAAATCATACCTCGAGATGATACTAGAAAGACAAGGTTTGAACTTTCCTGTACATGAATAATGAATTTACATCTATACATACACCAATATGGGCACAGTTATATACTGGCAGACACTCCATTTCATGCGTGTGCCCTATAGCCCTCTTGTTTCTTCATGTAGTATTTCAAATATAACTACTTTTCAAGTATTAATGTTAATTTTTTATGACTTAAGCTTAGTGGCGCAAATAGGAAATTCTGAAATTTGACAGTCAAGGTTTTCTGATTAAGTTTATGTCACTGTCAGATGCATCTGTTTCTAACAGTTACATCCAATTTTCAGGGGTTCCACGGCTTAATACACCTCCGCTTTTGTCTAATATGACTCCTGCCACTACTCAAGAGCTAAAGATTGCAGCTCCTAAGCCACTTCGAATATCTCCTAACCTTGCCAACCGGATTGAGGATTTACCTCAGCCATGGACTCGTTCGCCTACTAAGTCCAAAACAGAACCTGTCTTGGCGACGTGGCATTTTGTCCCACCAGATCCCATCCTATCTGATGGATTGACAGACACCAGTATGCCTTTGTTTTTTTGTTTTTTTGTTTTTTTTTCTAATAGTGACTGAAGATCATGTTCTGCACAAGTGAATTGGATGATGGGTGGAACTTTTCATATTTTCTACCTATGGCTAGATCCTTCTCATGAAACAACTACAGGTCCTCATTCTTCCAGGGATGCCTTGCAGCTTGCTCCAATGCCTGACTCATATGATTTAGATAGAGGATTGCTCCTCGCTGTACAAGCAATACAAGTAATCTTTTGATGGGCTCATTACTTCTTTACTATTGAGACTTTTCAGCTGTAATCTTCCCCCTCATATGGGCTCAAGTTTTAAACATACAACTATTGCAGGCCTTGTTGGAGAATAAGGGACATCCAGTAATAGTAGGAATCGGTAAGATGAACTTTTTCTCGTACTCTTTCTTATAGATCACTTGACTATAATGCATGCATAAAGCAATTCAATCACACTACTAAAGTCATTTGAAGGCAAAGAGCTATCTTTAGGCCAAGTAAAAACCAGAAAATATAGCAGCGTACTATTAGGATTGACTTCATCAATTAAAACATCACGTTTCTTAAGCAATAACTGAAGTATACTTGAAAAAAAAAATTTGATTGAAGAGTTGATGCATGAAAGTGGAGGTTTAAATCTAGTATTACTTTGTCATGGTCGATTCAAAAAACGCATGTAGGAGATTGAAGAAGAGAGACAAAAATTGGATTTTTTCTGTATTTGAACATTTGTTTAAGCATTTATTCTGGATTCGACTTCAATTCCAAATACCTTTTTCTCCTTTTAACTTTGCTTCAGGAGGTCCGAGTGGATCAGGGAAAACGAGTTTGGCTCGTAAGATGGCAAATATTGTTGGTTGTGAAGTCATTTCCCTTGAAAGCTACTACAGATCTGAACAGATGAAAGATTTGAAGTACGATGACTTCAGCTCTCTTGATCTGCCTTTACTGTCAAAAGTATGCATCTTTTACATGCATTTGACCTCACTTGCTTGTAGAATCTTTTCCTGTTCTGCATAACCATTTCACATCCTGTCTATTGCAGAACATAGATGATGTAAAACATAGCAGAAGAACAAAGGTGCCTGTATTTGATTTGGAGACTGGTGCCCGAAGTGGTCTCAAAGAGCTTGAAGTATCTGAAGATTGTGCAGTGGTATATTGAATTGCTTTGCTACCATTTTCTATTGACAAAAGATTCGCTTGTTTGTTTTTCTTTGCTCTAGTAATGGAGACACTTTGCTTATGGAAAGATGAATACAAATGCTATAAAAAATTTGTGTTTTGCTACAAGATAAAAAAATACATAAAAAACATAAAAAGAAATGCATAATAAGTTAGATTGATTTGCATTTTACCACTGCAATGTCTTGTTTTAAGGAACTGCTTGTTTGTTTGCTAGATAATTTTTGAAGGTGTATACGCTTTGCATCCCGACATCAGAAAGCATCTTGACTTGTGGATTGCTGTAGTAAGTATTATAAAGAGTCTGCTATTTTCATTCCCTTTTGAGATTACTCGTTGTTTTAGCGAGTTACCAGTTGAAAATAATTCCACGTCATTACACAGATTGGAGGGGTGCATTCCCATTTGATTTCTAGGGTTCAGAGAGACAAAAAGCGAGGCGGATGCTTCGTCTCCCAAGATGAGATTATGATGACTGTGTTTCCAATGTTCCAGCAGCACATCGAACCACATCTTGTTGAAGCTCATGTTAGTTTTTCTCTAGAGTTCAAATTATGATTTGCATCATTCTGATTATGGAATTAAGTTGTATGGAATCCATGTGTGCTTTATGTGCCATTATGGTTCAATATTCGATTTTTAAGAATCTTCATTGGCTGTCGACTCTAAAGCATAGTATTCGTCTCTGTGTACATTTTAACTCTGGATACTATACTTCGAGAAGTTCCTGTAAACAGCTTCTGTTTCCTTTTCTGTTAATTAGTATCTTGGAATAACAATTGGTACAGACAACTAAAAGTTAAAGTTGCCTAATAGTTTTTTAAGTTGTAAAACTCGGAGCATTTTCTTTGATGCAGTTGAAGATCAGAAATGACTTTGATCCAGTGCTATCACCTGAGAGCTCATTGTTTATGTTGAAAAGTAATAAGCAAGTAAGTTGTTTCTTGCTTCTCGTGAACTTCGATAATATGATTTATTTATTTTCTGACGACTAATCCTATGTGTAGGTTGCTTATCAAGATATTCTGAAAATCCTGGATCCAACTAAGATATGCAGTTCAGTTCAAAACTTCATCGACATATATCTGCGACTGTCTGGAATACCTGCCAATGGACAGCTGACAGAGAGTGATTGTATTAGAGTTCGGATATGTGAGGGTAGATTCGCCCTGCTCATCCGAGAGGTTAGTTTTTTTATAGAATCCACGGGTTTCTCTCCGAGCATCTTGCATGTTATTCTTTCTGTGTTTTTTCATTTAATCGATCATGCTCCCTCCTTTCTGTAGCCTATTACAGAAGGAGACTTTATTATTCAACCAAAAGTGGATTTTGATATCAGCATAAGTACAGTAGCTGGCCTTCTTAATCTTGGGTATGTCTGATGTGCTACATATTCTCATCCATAATGCATGATAATTTTGATAAAATTTTCAACTTCTGCAACCATATTTATACGTATCCCTGTGATTTCAGGTATCAAGCAGTCGCGTACATTGAGGCTTCCGCCTATATATACCAAGATGGAAAGGTCTGAATCTTGTCTTGCATCATTCACCTCAATTACAAGATATAATCTCATTCACATTCATTCTTTCTTTTTTACTTTTCCTCGTTTTTAGATTCTTATCGAGATTGATCATTTACAAGATGTGCCAAATCCTTACCTACAAATTAAGGGGGTAAATAAAGAAACAGTTGTAGCTGCTGGCTCAACTCTCAAGTTGGATGGTTCATATACCACAAAGGTAGCATTGCTTTTATGCTATAACTTGATGTTATTTATATATTCTATTTGTTCGATTTTGACCCAGTTTCTGTCAATTAACTCTCTTTCTTATCTCTCAGAGTTATCTTGAGATAATTATGGAAAGACTGCCTGCAGTTGGGAGAAGTTCTAGTGGGATTCATTCTCAGCAAGCTGCAAGATTGCAAGAACTTGTTGAATACATACTTTCTCAGGTACCCTTTTGTTTGAGAGAGAGAGAGAGAGAGAGAGAGAGAGAGAGAGAGAGAGAGAGAGAGATAGAGAGAGACTTCTTAGTCCATGGTTATGTTGGAATTTAGTAATTGAAGGTGAAAATTGACATCAACTTTTTTAAATTTCTCATGCTTTGCTATAATCTTATGGTGCTGAACAGGGGAGCAGTTCTGCTTCAGAGTCATCACCAAGCAGGGAAGCTTCTCCACTAGAAGGCGTCATTGAAGACATGCAGTCAAGAATCAAACGCCTCGAAAGATGGCAGGCGATTAATACCGTATTTCCCTACCCTAAACTCTTAACGACATTTTATCGAGAAAAGCTTTAACATGCTTTGCTGCTGCAGGTGCTTTGGACATTTCTAATGTCCGCATTTCTTGGGTATTCGCTCTACCAAAGGAAGCGACAATGAGTGGAGCACGAAAAAAGCAATCGAAAAGTACGGTCCAACCATTCAAAACTGTAACAGTTCTACGAAAGTTTGAAAGACGTCTTCTAACCCATAAAAGATATCTGAAATATGAAAATGCAGAGTATATATACTTTGCCCTCTGTGTGCAAATAGAAAAAGAAGTAACCAACATATTCATCTAGTATAGGTCTACTTTTTTGGTCTGAAGATCAAAACAAATCATTCATTCATGAGCAGTTAGCAATATGAATGTCATGGTTGAAGCCTTCAAATTGTTGCAATCTCATCTGTTGAGAAATCCATGGTCTTTGGCACAGTATAGTGCTACTGCTAATAAGATGATGAGCAAAACTATCCACAGGCTCATGCCTGCAAAATCAGAAGTGATGATAAGCAAGTGGAAATGCCAATACCTCTAGAATGTGCAAATGTGTACCTCTAATTAGGGAGAAGATGAAGTTTGACTTAAATGTATTAGTTAATGGCATCTATAAGCTATATGCATTATTTTGGGATGATTAATTGGTACTTCCTCCGTCCCACTCCACTTGGCGACTTTTTTTTCAACTTAAAATATTACTCTAATATAATCTAGTTGACCCTACTATTTTATACACAACTAACGACTTTCTTAATTTATACATCGAAGAGAAACTAGACAATTGGAATGGGACGGAAGGAGCATTAAAAAGAGTAACATCAACAATTTGACAATCAACCTAGTAGAGGTAAAAAGCAATAAAGAGAGTGAAGTACCAGTGACAGTTATCTGAGCTGTACCCTTGATCAATGACACCTTTGAACTAGAATCTAGCGACGCGGACAACACGGCCCTATTCAAAATACATCAGTAGATAATTAGAACTAAGAATGCAAGAACTAACCGACCGTTAACAATGAAATGTGTAAGATTTCACAACCTCGAATCTGGTGAGAATGCCAATGCGGTTACAGCGCCTAGATGTGCTCTCTCGACAACAGTTTGCACCCTCATATTGGCAGAACTTATAATCAGAATGCCCCCTTCACTTGTACCTCTGCAATATTATCAGTTAATTCAAATTTATCAAGAAGGATCCATCACTCTTATAACATCTTCATAGGAGTATACATTTTTAAGAATATTTACTGCTTGTTATAACCATTTTCATCTTTCTTCTTCTAAAGCTTTAGCAAGTTGGCAATAACAAAAACAGTTATTTTCAAACAAGAATAGGTTAAGTCTTATGATATTCTCACACTGCAAGAAGCTTCCCATCAGGTGACGCCTTAAAAGCAGAAATTGGATCCTTGGAGACGAATGTTGAACTTATCCTTCTCCATGAAGTAGTGTTCCACTTTACAATACTAACACCTTCAATTATTCAGCACAGACATGGTAATTACAAAAACGAGCATATCATTTTTCTTAGATAACTGGACCTGCTAGAAGACACTAACCTCGCACTGATGTTGTATACAGAACCATATCTGCATCGGTAGAGTGTGAAAACTGACAATGACCAAAATCCTTGTCCTGCAGTAGGTGTAAGAATTTCAGAGGGCATATTGGTGATATAACATGTTCTGTTCACTAAAAGATACACCAATACATTTATATTTATAGCCGAAGCACTAGGTTCCTGTCAGACATGTATTCTTAGCAGAATAACTTTTACTAGCCGCAAAAACTTAACAGAAAGCAATTACATTTTCCCTTGGTAGAGCAGCTACAGCTGACGAAGATGCGACATCCCAAATCCTTCCAGGACCTCCTCCAACAGAGACGAGAAATTTCCCATCAGGGCTGCATCAGACAATACAGTAACCGAATCAAAATCTCAATTTTGAGGAACAAGTAGTTTCCTAAGATTCAACTCAAAGGTGCTAAATGATGCAATTGATGGAAACCTGAAATCTAAGTTTTTCACAGAAGAATGAGCATTCTCCTCACTGAGAATAATTTCCATGGATGGCCACTTGAAAACCCTTAATTTGCCATCCTGTGATGCAGAAGTGTAGGACAATAGGAACACATGAAAAATACTTAAATGATTTTTTTTTCATTTTCTAATTCATAAACAACTCTATGACACTCTTCTAGTATAAGAAAGGTTTTAATTAGATGTTTTGCATGACAATCTTGTCGAGGCACAAATTGACCATCCTTTGACAAAAGGAATTGGAAACCCAGTCATAAGAAATGGATTGCATGGTTCCAGATATATGAAGCTTGTCTAAAACCACATTTCCGATGAGGAAATCGAGTTGAAAATAGCTATGTTTTAAATGATTAATAGTGGGAGGAATTTCTGACCTACTTCAGTAAAGGTCAATAGTTAGAAATTAGTCTCTCAAAAACCATTTCCCGTACTTACATCTGTGAGGTCACAAAAGCTAGTTTTTATGGCTTTCTTGCTTTAGCTTTATTTTCATTTTCCTTTTAGTTTTTAAGTCTCAATCACTTTCATGGAATTAGTGGCCATTTATAATTCATTACCTCACCACCAACAGCAAGTAAAGTTCCCAGATTGTTGAAGGTCAGTGCTAATTGTTGTCTGACATCTTCCAAAGGCTCAAGGACTCTCTCCGATGGTCTCAAACTCAAAGCATGCTCATCAATGCTTGTTGAATCCCATTCAAACCATCTGCAAGTTGACCAATAAATCTAAGATTATCAAAAGCTCAGGAAATAATTCACTGAGTAACAGTCCATGAAACTGATTCTGATGCCAACAAAACTATTTGCTAATGTTTTCCCAGAGTACCAATAAAAATAAATTAAACCTAAGGTTGCACTTATTGAATTTCAAATGTACACTTAACTATGGTCTGTGCTCATAATGAGGAACATAGACAGTACGTTACGGAAATGTACACTTATTGAAATGTACACTTAACTATGGTCTGTGCTCATACAGAATGGAGAAACGGAAAGCAAAGACTAAAAGAGACTGAACACACCTGCAGCTATTGGGAAATGCACAAATAATGCCATTCCCTCCAGGATGAACTCCTATTCTGTACGGCAGTTCATTACCAGTTCCAATATTAGCCACCTTAAAAAAAACGTAAAATCGAAATTTTGTAAGTAACCGCCGGATGTGAAAAAGGAAAAACAAATTAACATAAGTTACAGTAGAATCTTTAATAGTCTAGTACTGCTTTCGATCATGAGCATTGGAGATAAGTGCCCAGCATCATCATTCTTCAAGATTATAAAGTTCACATAGCTTACCCACATTTCTGTTATTAGCTATTACACATTAAAATATTCCTTTATTTTCATACAAAATTCCACTTGAAAAACGAGATTTTGCCCAGATTCAACAACTCTGCGTTCAGAATTCTACATCATCTCGAAAGGAATAGTTCCAATTATCACTTATCTGATTAATTCCCAAATCCTCCGACAATACAAGTCAATATCAATCTTAGAATACAAATAAATGAAAAAAAAGGAAAAAAACAACATGTACATGAAGAAGTATATAACTCAGATATATGAATAGGAAATCTCACAGGCTGATCGGAGAGGGAGTTCGATTCGAAATCAAATTCCGACAGGAGGAGGGCATTAGGTATTCCGTTGTTGCCTGCTCCACCGCCTCCGGCTAGTACAACGAGGCGTTTCTCGGAGGCGGAAGGAGTTTCCGAATCTCCGCCGCTATCTTCTTCTGCGGTGACGGTAGATGGAACCCACGCAGCGCCGTAAAGCGGCACTCCATAGTTCGCCATTCTTTCTTGCTCCGGTGGGTTTTGTGTGTGATCAAATTTTGAATTTGGGATTGAGAGCTATAAACGTTTTTTGCAATTTGTATTAATTGTGAATGGGAGGGATCCCAACCATTAACAAAACAAATTCTAAGGAATATGATCAAATTAAATAATATGCTCCTAATTTCATAAGGAAAAATGTTTGTATATGTTATAATAGATAATTAGGTTAGATATGCTCCAATTATATTATGGTAAATATAATCCAAAATATATAATAAAAATCTCTAATTGATTAACTTAGTGATATAATAATTATCTAGTTAATTATTTTTATTCAATAAAAAATTTGATAGTTAAGATTTTATATTGATCCATTCTAAACATATATGTTTGATAGTCACTTACAAAATCACTACAATTATAGGAGAGGTTCATGATCTCGAAATAAATCATAAGATCATATCCAAAATATGCTCCTAATATCTGAATCCCACGAGAAAATATATATATATATATATATATATATATATATGAAATGGATAATATGAGAAGGAAACTTAAAATAAGAAATAAGAAGGAATATTAGCCTTCATTTTATTTAATCTATGGTTGTTATTATTTTAAATTTATGTATTTCCTTAATACTTTATTATTGATTAAGATATCATTAAGGTTATTTATGATAATTTGTTTCCTTTATTTTTAGTAACCGCAATCTACTTCCTTTATTTTTGTAACTGCAATCTACTTCCTTTATTTCACATACAATAATTTACATATAAAATCAAATTTAGGTTTCCAATTTTGAGTTTCATTTTTTGTATCTGGACATTATGTACCGATTTTTCGCTTTTCGAGTATCATATTATATCCTTTTTCCAGAAACCACCATTTGAACATCATTGAAAATCAGACTGTAAAGATTGGGTCTGCATGAATATCCATAATTTTATGCAGAAAGTATTTTGATCTTATGCATATTGAAAATATAAAGAATAGCAACATATGCATAAATTATATCGATATTATGCATGAACAAGTATTGTGATATGCATATATTGTATAAAGCGTTCAAAAAGAAAGAATGAGTAAAATATGCACAGATTAGTTTATAGTATGCAAAAAATAATGATAAAATAAAGTATTATGACCTTATGCATATTGAAAACATAAAGAATGATAAAATTAACATAAATTATATCGGTATTATGCATGAACTAATATTGTAATATGCATATACCACATTTCTTGTATAAAGCGTTCAAAACGAAAGAATGAGAAAAATATGCACTTATTAGTTGATAATATGCAAAAAATAATGATAAAATAAAGTATTATATTCCTATTCATATTGAAAACATAAGGAATGATAAAATATGCATAAATTATATTGATACTATGCATGAACTAATATTGTGATATGCATATGCCGGATTTCATGTATAAAACGTTCAAAAAGAAAGAATGAAAAAAATATGCATAAATAAGTTGGATACTAAAATTATGATATGCATATACTTTATTTCATGTATGCATCAACTTATGAAACTGACATACATAAATCAAGTTAAAAAAAAAAAGAATATGCATATATTATATCATATGTATGCATGCATTAATGAAAGATAGAGAGTGTAAGTTTAATGAAGATGGAAATGTCAGGAGTGAGTTTGATGAATATGGAAAGATCCACCTTTTTTTCTTTGCTGGAGAGTGAAAGAAAGAGAAAGAAATATGTGGGAAAGTAGAGAAAATTTAGACGGAAATTAGGGAAGTTAATTAAGATTCAAACACATATGATCCAAAATTACAAACTTACCCTTAATGATCCACTTCTTTTGTTATCAACAGTTAAAAAAACTAAAATTTATCAATTAATTACATTCATTGATGACACTAAATGTACGGCTAAGATTTCTTCCGACTTCTTATCTTAAGACCCATTCTTATAGGATCCACACCCTATATATATATATATATATATATATACACTCGAATAAGGAGTGAATAAGTAAGAACATTTAACGTGAGAACTGAAAATTCATTTATATTTTATGTATGATATTTATATCTTTTATGTAAAAAATACGCAAAACTTTATATGTTCTATATAGAAGGGTAAAAATATAAAATTACAGTATTTTTGCATGAAAAAATAAGTGTACATAAAACATAATAAATTTTTTGAACACAAAGATCATACATCCAACCCCAATAGTGTTGGTGGAATGAGAATATCCGTACAAAACATCATATTCGAACAAAAGGTAATAAAAAGACTGAGGTAACTCTCATTACACAGAATTGGATGTTTGTTTCTTGATTGCTGGCAGAAGAGAAGCCACTGCTTCACCAACACTCATGAACAGAGAATCAGGTCCGGCCAACGCCGCCGCGTTGTCCGCTCGCCGCAACTTCTCTATCACATCTGCAAGTGGATTCACCAACACTAGCTACATTTTGAACACAAAGATCACACAAACTTAATCCAACCCACCCATAAAAAACTCCCTCCGGTTCCATAGATTTAGTCCACGCGGTATTTAAGGAGAGTTGTTGATGTGTGTAAGAATTGTATAAAATTGTGGGGCCCTCAAAAAAATATTTACAATAATTAGCCAAAACAGAAAAATTCAATGGAACAATCTGAAAAAGTATATTGGACTAAATCTATGGAACGGAGGGAGTAAATTTGAAACTTTAAATAGTGGATTTGGGTTATCTATTGACTTGCCTCGAGATTCTTGTTTTCCAATGCCATCCTCAAATCTTTGAAGAATGAGACTCCATTTGTGTCAATCCCAGTCACAGCTGAAAGAATTTTTAGAAAAAAATAAGTCATTTTAACTCACAATGTTTGCAACATAAAACTAAGATCATAGATATAAACTTTTTACAGTCCAAATCATTCACCTGACATATCAAGTATCACAAACTTGAGTCCAGAATGTGTTTTGATTGATTCACATTCCTCCACCCATCTCAAGATCCTGCGAAAAACCCGAATAAATCAAACCCTTCTACAAGAAAATCAAAAGATCTAACACAAGTTTTGCAAGTGCAAACCTTTCCTTAAGATAAGTGGAGTTAGCAAAGTTAATCGGAGCCTCAATGCTGAGAATGAGGAAGCCAGGAACACAAGTAGCTTCTGTGTAGTGATGAACATCGCGATAACTACTGTACCGTGTATATTCCCCAGCATCACAGTCTTCGTCCTTGTGATTTGCAACAGCAGCTTGAAAACAGAGATTCCCACCTAATCATCATTAAAAAAACATCAAGACACAACAATCAATCAAGCAATGGTAGAATCATCTCACCAATAATCTCAACACAGTTTTTGAAAAATATAAACAACTTTTGAAAATTATGCTCGTGTTATAGTAAGTAATTATTTAAAGTGGTCATTGTTTGAATAAACCTTTTAATTATCAAAAAGTCAAACAATCTACACCACATAACATCACTTTCTTAATTTCCGCGCCCAAAAGAAATGTGTCATTTTTAATGGGATAAAGGGAGTACTAAAACTTCTTATCTTTTAATGTTTACATGAACTAAGTTATTAAAAAAAGAGTTGGTCTCTTGTTCATCCGGTTGCACCTGCAACTGGATGTGTATAATAAATACAGGGCGATGTAAATTATAATAGATTGTTGAGGTAGCGCAACTGGCGAAACTATTGGGCTCTCACCCGTGACACCTGGGTTTGAGTCCCAGCACCGCGTTTTTCTTTTATTTTTTAATTTTTTTTAAAAACTACATTCAGTTTAATTGATATACTTATTTTAAGAAAATGATACAATTGATCATAACATTTTTTTTTAAATGTATTTAGTTTAATTGATACACGTATTTTAAGAAAACGAGACAATTGATTAGAACAAGTGATATAACAAGAGCGTCTCTCAATACTCAAAGTTTTATATCTTCACTTTGACGATCCGTGGATGCGTAGTTTGAAAGTCTTTCCACCTGAACCAGGGTCGTGCTGAACCTTTTTCCTTTGGGCAAGGAGCGGCTGGGGGCTTGACCTCTTGTTTATAACAAGGGATATTTTTATTCCACCAATTAATATTTTTTTAAATCAAGTGGTACTTTTTTTTAATAATGAATTCAATTTAATTGATACACTCAATTTAAGAAAGTGATATAATTGTTCAGGACAAGTAATACGTTTGTTTATAACAAGTGATATTTTTATTTCTACCAATTGGTATTTTTTTTCAGATCAAGTGGTATTTGTTTTCATGTCAAATGATGTTTTTTTAAAACCAATGATATTTTTATTCATAATAAGTGATACTTTTATTCATAGCAAGTGATACTTTTATTAAGAACAAGTGATATATTCAGAATAATTGATATTTTTTTTCATGTAAAGTGATACTTTTGTTAATAACAAGTGCTACTTTTATTAAAACCAACAATACTTTTGGTCATAATAAGTGATCATTTTATTTATAACAAGTGATACTTTGATTCATGACAGTGATACATTAGTTAATAAGAAGTGATATATTGATTAATAAGAAGTTATACTTTTATTCAGAAGAAGTGATACATTGGTAAATAAGAAGTAATATTTTTATTCAGAAGAAGTGATACTTTGGTTCATGACAAGTGATATATTGGTTAATAAAAGTGATGCTTTTATTCAGAATAAGTGGTATATTCAAAACTATCGATATTTTTTTCATGTAAAGCAGTACTTTTGTTAAGAACAAGTGATACTTTTATTATCTCCATATATTCCTTACTTTTGTTAAAAACAAGTGATACTTTTATTATCTACATATATTCCTTATATGGTATATTCAGAATAATCGATATTTTTTCATGTAAAGTAGTACTTTTTTTAAGAACAAGTGATACTTTTATTCGAACTCGAATCATTAGAGTGAAAGATCAAATAACACGACCATCTACGCTACAAAACAATTCCATTATATTGCAAAAGACACGTGGATTTATAAAATAGCAACCGGTTGCAGGTGCAATCGATTGGACGAAAGTTTTATCGTAAAAAAAAATTTGTTTAATACACACATTTAACTTGTTTTATATCGTAAATTTTTCTTAATAAAGTAATAAATATTCATTACCGATAAATGAATATTTTTTTCCCGGTCCCAAACTCAAATAATTTGAAAAATTATGGATAATAAAAAATGCAAAATATGATTAATAAGAAAATCGTGGTCGGCAGGATTCGAACCTGCGCGGGCAGAGCCCACATGATTTCTAGTCATGCCCGATAACCACTCCGGCACGACCACTGAGATGACTAACTATTATTTCACTAATTATATGAATTTTGTAAGTTATTAATCTGAGAAGTATTAATGCATGGATTAAATTCATAAAACAAGAATTTAACTCATCGCAGATTCTCAATTAAGCCTCCAAATAAATCCCAGACAACAAAGTGCTCAATTGGGCTATAAACATAATATAATGATGGGCTTAACCCAAGGCAATTATACCTCAATTTTCATTAAGTACTCCTATCCAGTTAGAAAATGATACGTTTTCCTTATCGGGACATTCCACTACAAATTACACATTCCAAAAAATGACAATGTGAATTGTATTTAACAATTAAAAAATCAAACAATCTATACTACATAACACACTTTCTTATTAAATTCGAGCAATCCTATCCTGCTCTGAGGCCTACTCCCCTAATTAAACTCGTGCAATCCTTTTCCTCCTTCCAACATAAATGGAATTCATCATAAGAGCATCTCTAGCCAATGCTTATTTTTAATATTTTACAGTTTCTGTCACATCAAACAGTAATCTCACTCCAACCCACAATTTTAAATTCATCATCAAAAAGAATATTCTCAATATTACACATTAGACTCACAAAACGTATATTCTATTTCTACTTTTACAACAATATCTATATATTTCTCAATATTATACATTAGACTCACAACAATTTTAATCAACAATTATATATGAAATATTTTTTTATAATATAAATGAAAAATAAATAAATTATTTATGCATTTCCTAGTATTTTTCTATTATTGTTAATGTTTTTAATATATTATTGTATTTCATATTTTATTATTTTCTATTATTGTTGGTATTATTGTATTATAAAAAAACCATGATTAAACTTGAAAAAATGAAATGTTGTGGTGAATAGTAGTCACCATTTATGGAGTATTAGGAGAGAGAAAAATAGTAAAATACTCCCTCCGTCCCACTAAACTTGTCTTACTTTCCATTTTCGGTTGTCCCACTAAACTTGTCTTCATCCAAAAAAAGAAAAGAACTAGTGGACCACAATCAATTAAAAGAGTGGACCCCACCACTTTAATACATTTCCATCCACCTTAATACACCTCCCCCACTTTCTTAAAATCCGTGCCGGAACCCACTAAGACAAGTTTAGCGGGAGGGAGGGAGTATTATTTTAGTGTTGGAAATAAAGTTGGATTGATGATGATTTTTTTTACTTCAAATACTATTATAGTGTAGATTGGAGATGCTCTAAGCATTTTGGAAACCTAGGACAATTTTGCAACATAAGTACACTAAGACAAAAATATATAGCGGGACAGAGGGACTAATTTTATTGGAAAGTAAAGTGTTGAGATCTTTTGAGATGCATAGTACTTAAATTTTATAGGTGATAAATTCACACATAACTGTCTTAGTTGATTTTGAACTCATGACCTTCCGACTATATGCTACCATCTTAACCGTTATGTCATTCAAGGGGACTAAAATGAAATAAGACATTTAGTATATGATTGACGGGAGGGAGTGCTATTAAAGGAAAAAAAAAGAATTTATTCCTTAAAACCCTTGTAAAACCCTATAAAATCTAGAAACTTCTACACTACCATTTTAGAACACACACTCTGATCTCTGTAGCTTGAAATACAGTTTAGAAGCAATGGCGAGGCGTCTGATTCCAACTCTGAACAGAGTTCTTGAGGAGAAAATTGTTCCGCCGTCCCAAACCGCCGCCGGAATTCTTCTCCCCGAAAAATCATCCAAGGTGCAGTCGGTTTTCCCCTTTTCATTTGTTTCTGAATTCAATGTTATCATTATGCATGTGAAAAGGATTTTGGTGGGATTTGTAGCAGTTGAATTCTGGCAAATGGTTGCTGTTGGGCCTGGGCTGCGGGACGAAGCAGGGAATAATATCCAACTGTTGTTAAAGAAGGCGACAACGTTCTCTTGCCGGAATACGGCGGAACCCAAGTGAAATTGGGTGAAAAGGAATGAGTTTTTATGATCACAATTTAGAATCGTATATCGGATTGTTTCTTCCATAAATTATTATTTGGCTGAATTTTGGTTGGGTGGAATGTTTGCACTTTGCAGGTATCATTTGTACAGGGATGAAGATATCTTGGGGACTTTGCATGATTGATTGGACTTATTGGTACTGGGAATCGTCGATTGAGGTTTAATGTGGAGCATTAGGGTTCGTGTTCTTCGAATTTAGATGCCGCTGCTGTTTCAATTGCATTGAGATTTGTGATGCTCCTAATTGAGGGATTCTATTTCATATTTCATTTCTACTTATCTTGTAATTTTTGTTCTGAGATTTGATGTTAACATCATCGTCTACCAAACGCCAAATTGATTAGTGATTTTACCAAATGGGATATAACAGAGGCTAATTTTGAATGTATTCTGGGAAATTGTTGAAGTTTTGAGTAGAAAATTGGAAAAGGGAAACCGAGAATAAGAACCCTAATTTCTTTTTTAATTTTTTTAAATAAGAACCCTAATTTAACAATCGGAAGAATTGAAAAGAAAATCAAGCGTTGGCTCCGTTATGCGACGGTCAAAATCAATTCTAGATCCTGTTTCTCTCTCTAGCCATCATCTTCTATCACTGTTAATTGTCGTGTCTGTCAATTTTTCGTAGCACGTGCGTCCCCCTCTCAGGTCGCGTGTCCCACCACCTCTCCACACGCAGACCACGACGCTGCGCCTCTGCAACATGGTCGCCATTCAAGTCATTTTGCCCTAAAAAATCAACAATCATACGACCGTCATTACTATGATGTAAACAAAATCGCGATGCAAGCCTACAATCGGCTCCCGAGCAGCGGACAGAGCAGCCCCCGATCGCCGCCTTCTTCGCCTCTCAGCCGATCGCCGCGGTACCGCCACCGCGGCCCTAAATCCGGCCGACCACCGCCCAAGACCATTGCGCAGCGCCTCGTCTGGATCCTCCTCTCTGTCGTCTTAAAGCGGCAGGGGATTTTTCTCTTCGCGCCTCTACTGTACATCGCCGGGATGCTCTTCTACATGGGAACGGTGTCGTTTGACGTCGTTCCGGTGATTAAGCGTCGGCCGCCCCCGGGCTCCGTCTACCGGAGCCCGCAGTTGTATGCAAAGCTCCGACCCGAAATGGACTCCGACAATTCTTCTGCAGATGCGGTTAGTTCTTCGCCCTTTTTTATTCTTTTAAATTTCCATTTTTGTCTTAAAATGCTGAAGAGTTTAGTCTTTGTGATTAAGATTGATAGTGACTTTTTACATTTGTATTGCCTTCGACACTTCTGATTCCTTGTACTAGTAGTTGCAATGCGAAATTAGTTTATTTTATCTGCTTCTTGAATACTGAGATTGAAGAATTTCAGTAGTATGACTTTCCAAATTGCTTTAGTAGTTTGCTGTTAGTTGCATCAAGTTTAGAGTAGTTTGCTGTTAGTTGCACTCGAGTTTAGAGCAGTTCGCTGATCGTCTTTTCACTAATTTTGAAGCATCTCATGCGTTTAGTAGTGTGAATTAAAGGGTTAAACCTAGAAACTGCACACGCACAATTTTGAGGACTACTGATGTAGAATCACCACTTAGTCATACTCTGAAAGTTGTTTTGGCATTCCAGTCGACAAGAAGAACAAATGAGAATTATGTTAATTAGGTGGTTTCATGTTGTGCATTCCCTTTCATAGTACGCGCAGAACTTAAGTGAGAAAAGTACTGAAGCTTTATGGTTAAATGAAAGTCATCAATCTTGTGTCTTTCTTACGCTAAATACCTGTTCATGGATACAGATATCCACTATATGGAAACATTCTTACAAAGTTGGTCAATGGAGACCATGCATCAACAAGTCTTCTGAAGGTAATGAACTATCTGGAGCAGGACTTCACTTCTCAGCTGGTTATTTTTCTTCTTTTGCTTAAAATCAGACCATTGCCACAAAAGTAGGATATAGCATAGTGCTCTTAATTTGGTTTTCCCGACTTTAGTGAAATCACTGAAGCTATGCCAATTTCCTCTTCACAAAATTGACTGTATATAGAGACTTTTAATGTTCGTATTCTATTTAGCTCGATTACTCAAAAGTCTCTGATGTATGTATTGTACAACCTCTCAACTTCATCGATTGATTACGCTTCTAGTATGAGGCATATACTTATAAAAGTTTTAGTGGACTGATGTTAGTAGGAAATCGTAGTATTAGTCCTCTTCTGGGACACATTATCTGAAACAAAAATGAAGAATTTTGTGTGCTATTCTTGCTTCTGATATATGACTCGACATTAATATGTTCAACATAGTTTATTTTCTATGTATTCATGTGTCACCCTGGCTTCTTCCAACTTCCCCCATCTGACCATGATATTTTCTTATCATCCTTATGGTTGAGGTTCAGCTGAAAATATATGACGCTTTTCAGTCTTTTGTTATTTTAGGCTTACCTGAGTCCAATGGATATATATTTGTCGAGGCCAATGGTGGTCTGAATCAGCAGAGAACATCGGTACTTTTTTCTGTTCCCTTTTTGTACTTATGGAACTGTTTCTTAAACTGTGGGCTTAGCAGTACTCCCTGTCGTTGGTGCTTACAGATATGCAACGCTGTTGCTGTGGCTGGATACCTTAATGCAACTCTTGTGATTCCAAACTTCCATTATCACAGTATCTGGAGAGATCCAAGGTAAGTAATAATGTTTATCAACTTTAGATGGCTCATTAGTCAATATGATCCAAGTATAAGAATGGTGAGCCTTTTCCGAAGCTGCAAAAGGGTATAACGTATTGCTATTTTAGCATTAGATGCATGCATTATGTTTCCATATAGGACTCAAGTGATATTAAATGCATTTGCATTTTCGTTCCCGAGAATCAATGCCTGATACTGCTGTTCTATGTCCAGCAAATTTGGTGACATATATGATGAAGAGTTCTTCATAAAAAGCCTTGAAAATGATGTACGGATAGTTGGAACAATTCCAGGATACATAATGGAGCGGTTTGACCATAACATGAGCAATGTATACAACTTCAGGATAAAAGCCTGGTCATCTATCAAATACTACACTGATACAGTCCTTCCAAAGCTACTTGAAGAAAAGTGAGTATTCCTCTTTCTTGTGTTCATTGCTTTGCAAGTCTAAATGGAAGTCCACTCTGCACTTTTTTTAATCTCTGAATAGTAGGACTTGTGGATCTTCATAAATGATCATTCTGAGGAGTTGTTTTGTCATTATGAAGAGCTGATCTCTGTGTTATGATTTTAAGATTGCATTAACTCTATTTGTACTGTATTCCTGCAAATCACATGAATGATCATTTGTTCTGAGAAAATAGTTTTGATTTTTAGGCATACCCACTTCGCAATCGGAATGACTGTAGAGACCAAAACCCACTTACGGTGCATGCAACCTTGTTGAGTTTTAATGTTATTTGGGGGAAATGGATACCGAGGATGATAATCATATTGCAACTTCTAGTTTCTAACTCTAACTCTGCCTTTAATTTAACTTTCGTAAGGTCATAGTTCATTCTTGTTAGATGTTTCTCTCCTCTCATCTAACTTGTTTGTTGGAAGTAGATATTCGATAGAAATCATCGTTTTCATTTTGCACATATTCATTTTCTCATTTCAAATCCTCATATTCACTCTTTGATTTCAAATTATTTAGTTTTGTAATTACCCACAGGATTATAAGGATTTCTCCTTTTGCAAACCGATTGTCATTCGATGCTCCGCCAGCTGTACAACAACTTAGATGCTTGGCAAACTATCAAGCTCTAAGGTTTTCAGACCCAATATCAAGTTTAGGAGAAACTTTGGTTGCAAGGATGAAAGAACTCAGTGCAAATAATAGTGGCAGATACGTCTCCGTGCATCTTCGTTTCGAGGAGGTTAGTTTGGACGGGATGGGATTTTCATTTTACCTTGGATGGTGGAAAAAGGATATAAACAACGATCATCTTCATCTGTAGGATATGGTTGCATTTTCTTGTTGCTTATATGATGGTGGGCACAGAGAAAAACTAGACATGGATGCTGCTAGGGAAAGAGGTTGGAAGGGAAAGTTTACTAAACGTGGCAAAGTCATTCATCCGGGTGCCATCAGATTAAATGGAAAATGCCCATTAACACCTTTAGAGGTACTTTATCCGTGTAATCTGAATTTTCACATTTCGTCCTTTCCTTTATGTGCAAGTCCGGTAGGCATAGCCCTTTTTCTTTGGAAATTTGTTTGTCAATCTATTAGGTTTATAATCCTTTAATTCCTTAAAAAATTCTCTTCTACTTCCATCAATCAGGTAGGTTTGATGCTCAGGGGAATGGGCTTCGACACAAGCACATCGATATATTTGGCATCCGGACAGATTTATGACTCGGAGAGGTACATGGCCCCGCTATTGGAAATGTTTCCGTTACTACAAACGAAAGAGATGCTTGCATCTGCAGAGGAACTCGCTCCGTTTCAGGTGTTGTAAATAAAGAACTATCCTTCTTGATCTCAGTCTTCTGATTTGTTATCGTGCTCTCATACGTTTCGACTTATTTCCAGAATTACTCATCCAGAATGGCTGCTATAGACTACACTGTTTGTCTTCACAGTGAAGTCTTTGTAACAACTCAAGGTGGAAATTTCCCTCAGTTTCTTTTGGGGCATAGAAGGTATTTATATGGTGGCCATTCTAGGACAATTAGACCTGACAAGAGGAAGTTAGCATTATTATTTGATAATCCAAATAATGGGTAATGCTTCATTATTAGACCTTTCACCATTTTGTCCAATTATATATATATAACCATATGTCCAAAATAACCTAATGTCTCTCTCGGATGGTTCTTGCAGGTGGAAAAACTTCAAGCGCCAAATGCTAAGCATCCGAGGCCATAGCGATTCGAAAGGTATGGAGCTCAAGAGACCGAACGATTCCGTATACTCATTCCCTTGTCCAGATTGCATGTGCAAAGTGAACAAGACTGAGGATTCAACACCATCATCTGCAACATGATTGTCCCATCTACCTGCTAACCCAGTAATCTTGATTCCGATTCTTTCATTTTTTACCTCTCCCTCGTCGATATGGCATTCTACTTATCCGGATCGCGGATAAGTTATTTCTCTGCATCTCTTTTGTGAATGATGCCAAGAGTAGGTATAACTTACTTTATGACTCTAGAAAGCTCGGACACTTCAGATGCCATGTTTGTACTGTACATTAGTTATTTCAGCTCTGTACAAGATAGTAGAGCAGGATGAAAATTATACATCAATTTAAAGTTGTAAATCCAAACATGCCACAATTCTCCCCTGCATCCTTAGATATATTTATGTTGTGAAAGACAGTTTTAAAAGAAGTGCGCTAAGTTTTTCACAGTTAGATTCTGTGGTGCAGTGTTTAGGGTCTGCCCTGGGGCGAACCTGAGTGGCTGCAAGGCCCATAAATTTTTGGGGCCCAAAACTTTTAGATTTATTTATAATGTAGATAATATGATTCGAACTTTAAATTTATTAAGGAATTATGTGTTATTTCGAACAAACTAATGTTTCTTTTTTTTTTCGGGTTTTTATATAAAAAAAATAGAAATGTGAAATTTTAGATTTTTTTATTTTTATTTTTATTCATGAAACCCGCAGCCGCTACCTTCGGTGTGCATTGAGTAAACCATGTTCGTTGTGCAGTAGCTTACAAAGCACACATGAGGGTTCAATCACCTTTAATGTTATAGGGTGACAGACAAATCATATAGCGGTCTTGATGAGAATTGAACTCAAAAACCTATCGATTCCGGCCCATGTGAAATTTTAGAATTCTGATTCTTATTTTGGGGTCCCTTTTTGATGGGACCTTTTTTCCTCATAAATGGCCCTTCTGTTTAGGACCAAAAAGTTACTAGATTCTGTCTAGATTTTGTGGTCGGCTTTGTCAGTAGATGACACAAGATTCAGTTGATTTGGTTGCCTTTTGCAACGCGACAATAAAATGCCATAAACTGTAGTGAGGAATTACCACTATATGACATTTCAACTTGAAAATAGTAACTACATAGATAGAAGTATGATTCCCACCATCAGTTATTTGTGGGAAGAAACTCAAAAAACTGACAAGGAACCAATTTAGTCACTGCATTACAAACATCATTCATCTCCTCCTTAGGACAGATCATGACACTGCTCCTCACTGGGAAGAGCTCAAGAGTTCGATTTTCTCCGATTCCACTCGCGATTTCTCCGAAATCATCGTTCCTCGGGGACGACAACAGTTTGCTAAGTGAAACAAAGGGATCTGTAGTTTTGTGCATAGAAGATAAGTCCCATGATCTGCAGCTGGTTTCTGTACTATTTGCACTCTGCTGCTCCTGCAATAAATAATGAAATGAATTTTACAATTTACCATGAGCATTTGTAATAGTTTTAACTGTTAACCCCCTCCTATACATAAGAAGTGAATAAATACAGATGGTGAATAATTTTGCATTCTGCCCAAGAAATTTAATCCCAACTGAAAATATAAATGACATTGCAGCTTTTTTGGCCTCATTCTTTCTCCATCATACAAAAGAGTTGTTTGATTCTGCATTCATACTTATGACCTTCATTATCTAAAGTCTAGCCTTAATTTTGCTTCTAGTTTTGTCTTGTACTCTCTCCGTCCTAAAATTCTTATCCACTTTACTTTTTGTACGGTTTTTAAAGAGAATTTTTAGTTGTGTGTAGAATGGTATAAATTTATAGGTCCCATAAAAATGTTTTGTGTAATAATTTATTAAAAAATGTGGGGATAAGAATTTTGGGACTACAAAAAATGGAATAGTGGCAAAGAATTTTGAGTTAATAGTACTCCCTCCGTCCCATTGGAAGCGTCTTGTTTTCCATTTTGGGCGTCTCATTGGAAGCGTCTTGTTTCTAAAAAAGGCAAGAATATGTGGACAAGATTTAACTATCCAAAAGTCAAACAATATACACCACACATTATCATTTTCTTAACATCCGTGCCCATTGGAAACAAGACGCTTTCAATGGGACGGAGTGAGTATAATATATGTAAAAGTCAAATCTCGAGTTTTGTGCATTGCTATAATTAACTTATTATACTCCCTCCGTCCCATTATTCTTGTCCGCTATTCTATTTTGGGTTGTCCCAAAATTCTTGTCCACTTTCCTTTTTTAGTAAATTATTACACACAACTTTTTTGTGGGACCCACAACTTTATACCAATCTACACACAACTAACAACTCTTCTTAAAAACCGTGCAAAAAGCAAATTGGACAAGAATAATGGGACGGAGGGAGTAACCTCATAATTTTCAATTTACAAGTCTACAGTATACTACTACCTTTGAACCTGTCCTGCATTTTGACATTGTAGGTAGTTTCTCATGATGCTGATCCATTTCCAAATATTTCCTTCTTAATCCTGCAAAATCAAATCACATTGTTTAGCGTGGAAGATATGCAATTTCGAGAAGCCAAAATAATAATTTTCTTAAATAATATAGAATAATATTTTGTGTTTTTTTCTAAAATTGAGGGTGCAGTACCAATTAATATTACACAATTTTTCTAGGTATCCCGTCATTAACATTAGTCATTCCAACCATTTTTGAATTAAATATCTAATTTTGCTAACATGCATGCATCATCAAAGCTAACCTCCATAAATCTCCTAATTCTTCAATTTCAATAAAATATTTTTTTTTAAAAATAAATAACATAAAAAAAAACTAATTTTATAAAACTACAACAAATTCAGTAAATTAAGTTAATTAAATAAAACCTGATAGTTTAGTGTGATTAATTCTTGGAACTTCTTTCCCTCCCAACACCTCTAGTTGGCGACGCTTCTTCTGTCTGTCTCTAGCTTTATGATTCTGAAACCAGTAAAACACATTCTTCCCTTCAATTCTCCCAAACCTTCTAAGCTTTGCAGCAATCTACATTTCTTCCAGCTCCTGCACTTGCTCAGGAGTTGGATTCCATCTCGAGCTCGCCACTCGATTCATCTCTATTCAAGAAAAGAGTATATCAAATACGTATTTGTATATGTATCATAATTTTTGTACGACTAACGGTTAAAGTTAGATGTAATACATACTTAGGAATTGGCTCCATGAATTGACCAATTTAGGGTTGTGTGGAATTGCACTGCTAAATGATTTTGGCATCAGATACGGGCCAGGTACGGGATTTTGGTCGACTTGAATCTTTACTTCATGTATAATTTGTTTTTTGGTTTTAGAAGAGAATAAACATGCAAATTCAGTAGGCATACAATGACATACTCCATCCGTCCCGAATATATATGTCTATTTGATTCTTCACACATATTAATAAAAAAAATTAATAATATGAAAGTTAGTTAAATATTGGTATTGAAATATGAGTAAACTAAAGTAAATTACTAAAATATTAATGACATAATTATATTTTCTATTATAAAAGTTGGATAAAATGATCTTTTGCTATATTATTATATTAATTAGACCATGAAAGTTAGCAAATATTTAGTTAGAAACAAAAAAAATATTAATAGACATATAAATTTGGGACTAACAAAAAAGAAAATGAGGCATATATATTTGGGATGGGAGAGTACATGTATATTATGTATGTATATATGTGTAGAGAGACAGAGATGATGTGAAATTCTGGGAGGTGGATGATAGTGAAAACGATGTGACAAATGATGAGCTTAGGACAAGCTCCGTCTCATTCGGACAAAGTTAATTTCTTGGATTTTTTTTTAATTATTGACTCATTATTGTAATTACACCATCTCTCAACCTTAATTACACTCACCTCCACAACGTCATGTATCAACTTATTTCTGCATGACTAATTAATTATAATAATTCTAGGTGGAATTATGATAATCTATCCATTCCTCCTATATCAAAAGCAAATCTACCAAACTTCCTAAAAACTATCTACAAAATAACCAAATTGTCAAAAATACCCCCACTTTTTCACTTTTTTCACCTGAAAATTGTCAGGTCGCATAAATGCACTGAATTTAACGTAGTGTGCCGATCGGTCGACACACATTGTCAAAGTGCCGATCGATCGGTCCCAAAAGAATTTAAAAAAAAAGTTGTGCCCTATCGATCGGCACACATTGTGAATGTGCCAATCGATCGGGCACACTTAAAATATATATATATATATATATATATATATATATATATATATATATATATTTGTGCCCTATCGGTCGGACCATACCGATAGGGCCGAAAGTGTGCCCTATCGATCGGACACGTGATAGGGCACACTGCAAAAAGGTGATAGGGCAAACTGCGGAATTTATTCACGAGAAAGTGTGCTCTATCGGTCGGACATGTGATAGGGCACACTATCAAAAGGTGATAGGGCACATTGATGAATTTACTCACGAGTGCCCTATCGGTCGGGCACATAATAGGGCACACTGCAAAAAGGTGATAGGGCACACTGCAAAAAGGTAATAGTGTCCTATCGGTCGGACACATGATAGGGCACACTGCAAAAAAAGTGATAGGGCACATGCAAAAAGGTGATAGGGCACATGCAAAAAGGTGATAGAGCACTCTTATGTATTTATTCATGAGAGAGTGTGTCATATCGGTCGGACACGTGATAGGGCACACTGAAAAAGGTGATAGGGCACACTGAACGGGATGTGTTAAAAAAGTATCCGATCGATAGGGCACGTGATAGGGCACACTGAAAAAGGTGATAGGTCCAAAAAAATGTCCGATTGATCGGGCACATGAACGGGATGTGTCCGACCGATCGGACCCTTGCAATGGAGATGTGATCGAACACTTGATTGGGATGTGTCCGATCATGATCGTCAGTGTCCGATCGGTCTAACCGTGGTCGGACCCTCCGGTCGGACCGTGATCGGACCCTACGGTCGGACAACGATATTTTCGAGATAGTTATTTTTTTTTTCAAAAATCAATCATTTGTTGCACGGAAAATTATAAAAATACCTGACAATCATTGGAAAGTGATTGAATTTATTGAAAAAGTAGGGGTATTTTAGTATATTTGGGTATATAGTGTAGTTAAATATAAGAGTTGAATAGATTTGTGTTTGACTTTATCCCATTGGGTATAACACCAGAGGCTCTAATTCTAGTTTATTATAGGGTTTGTTTACCCTTCACCCTTCCTTCTCTCTCTCTCTGGTTTAATGCTCAACTAAACACCTCACCCCCAAGAATTTAGTTATTTGTCTACCCAAGAAGTTGGCCTTTACTTCACCACTCTATATACTAAGCTACTCACTAAGATTGTCTTATCAAAGAAGGCATTATTGAGAAATTATGCTGCCTACCTATTGTTGTCGCCCCTTTACTTCTTGCACACGTTTACAACTAATTAACTATATCATTTATTACCTCCCTTTATTGCTACCCTCTTTTTGTCACAATTAACCATATCAAATAGGATTTTCACTATTATTCTTACCCTCAAATCTGTAACAGAAAAGATTCTATATCACATAATTTATATAATTAAATATCACGATAATAATAATTTTACAAGTATCGCATTTCAATCATCCAATGAGTCGCTAATATGACACATAACTAGAGGTGCACAATCTGGGATATAAAAATCTTTAAGCGTATGCAACGACTTATTATTATTAATTGCACCACTTTAAATAAAAACTATTTGAACCTAACTTTTTAGATATTATTACTGCGTACATCTATACGTAAATCTCCTTAATTACATGAATACTAGGCATAAGGAAATTCAACCGTATTACATCTGCACGAATCAATGCCCTAACCTTATTTATTTATAGATATTATTAGTTTAGAAACAAGAGACCAAAAAGAGAATGAAAAGGATGTGGTAGAATTTCATTAATACAGAATATATCATTTTGTCCATATAGTACGTACCATTGGTACAACAACGGTGGGCCTTAATTCCAAAAGATGGGCTTTCTTCCCAAAACTTTCCTGATAAATAATAATGTACCTACGATTAAAATAAGAAATACTTATAAGCCTCGTATGGACTAACTACGGAGTAGGAGGACAAAAAAAAATTACGGCGTAGGAGAGTAGGATGGATTTACCAATTCTGCAGCAACACGTACGGACACGAGACACAAAATTTTCTAATAAACTTAGGAGACGATACTGCTCTCAAATATAATTAACAAATTTAAAGTACGTGATGCACCAATACTACTAGTAGAAATAACAAATTATGTCCCCATGGGATGGCGTAGCGGTTAAGATGGGTGGTCCGGGACCGATAGGTCCTGGGTTCAATTTCCACCGAGACCGTTATGTGATTTGTCTGTCACATTAAGGGTGGTTGAACCCTCCTGTGTGGTTTGGAATGACGTAGCGGTAAAGGTGGGTGACCCAAGACCCAAAGTTCATGAGTTCAAATCCCTACGCATCAAAAGTAGCGGTCGCGGTTCTTTGTCATAAAAAAAGAAATAACAAATTGAATAATAGACTTGAAATAAATTAATTTTATATTATAATAATATAATTATCTGAATGTGAATGTCAATACATTATAGACTATATATAGTATTATTATATAGTAAAGCAAATGAATTATTCAACGGAATTAAAACTTTTCAACTGAAGAACTACAGTCTGATACATTTTGAGATGGTAAGTCAAACCTACCTGGGATGCCTAACTAATTAATCAAACCACAAAACAGAAAGCAAGCTTGAGAATTTACTTGATACATATTATCCTCGACTAACTGCCGTAATTAATCTGTCGGAAAGTCATAATTAAATACACGCCACTAAAAAGGAATTACCCGAACTACCCCTCAAACCCTACCCCCCATATAAGCAAATCCAAATTTACAAAGGAAAGATAGAAACTTGCTTTTCACAATAGCCCTTCACTATTACATATTCATAGCTAGTAGTATAATGCAGTACAAAGCCAGCAGCTATTAATACTATTACCAAAATCCCCATTCCCTCTCTCCTCTCTCTCTCTCTACCTAAAGCCACGAAAGCTACATTTTTGTGCAAGAAACAAGAGTCCAAAACTAGCATGCATATCAAATCCGGGTCATTCTTTGTTTAGATCACAAGTAAGATAGGTCCGAAGTCCGAAGATTCTTAGGAGAAAAACAAGAGTTTGGATTTCATGTAAGAAGATTCCACGAATCAAGGGTGGGTCGGTCAAAATCATATGACTAGACTCATAACGTAAGAATTTGGAATTTTTCCAAGTGTTTTAATTAGATTACACTTTCAGATCAATCCTCATTCTTGTCAGTAAAAGATCTCACCACTTCGCTATTTATACAAAGCCTTCTTCTCCCTTCACCATTCTCTCTCATCAACTCAAGAATGGCGCGTGAGAGAAGAAGAGAGAGAATTAGAAGAAGAAGATCGGATCCCACTTCCAAATTTGCAATCTTTTCTCTGGTTTTCCTCTTGATTCTCTCGGAAATGTGTTCGTTATCCTCTGCGGAGAAGACCGCCGCCTTACGGTGGACTCCAGCAAGAAAAGCCCGGTTCTTCGCCGCGCCGCCGCGCCTTACAGAAGCATCCGGTTCGGCGAGCTCCGGTCCGGTCGATCAGGTTTATGAAGAGGGTAAGAGATTGGTTCGAACCGGTCCGAACCCGCTTCACAACTAGGCTACAAAAAATCAAATTTGAGGCTTTGCTACTGTGGATTCTAATGCTTACCTTTTAGATTTCTCCCAGAAAAATGGCCGTGTAAGTTTATTCCTTTATTAGCCCTATTGCTGTTCCTATTTTCTTGAATTAGAATTCATGGTAGCAAGGCTTTTTCTGTACTTTTTCCGTCGTGAAATTGCATTAACGTCGCTAAATTTGTCGTTATTTGCGCGATTTCTTTTTTGGTAGTGAACGTACGTAGTTTCAATCTCGTATTTCAATTGTAACATGCGTATAATATGTATAATGAAATACGAGATGAAATTAATAATATTTGGATCTCTAGCTTACATCCTTAGATGGTTCTTTTTTTTTTTTTTTAAATTTTGGCTGGCATTATTATTTATGAAGCCTCTGTGAAGACATAGCTGTTGTATTAATTGCTGTAGTAACTGATGTTCATCTACCCATCCTTTTTATAGTATTTAATTCTTTGCTAGCTGGAATTCTTGGTTATGCCAAGAAGAAAGAAAGAAATTGGCTACTGACCAGTTTCACCAGTCTTAACACAACACTGCAATCCTCACTAATGAGGCTATAATAACTTTCTGACCAAATTCTTGAATTTTAGGGGACAGATTTGATATTTCACCAGCACAGCATGGTTAAAGTTGCTTGAATTCTGTATGTCTATTGTATCTAGAGCCTAGACTGTCAATCTTTTAAGAGGTTGCAGAAAAGCTCAAAAAGGCAAAGAAAAGAATTGAAAATATGGTAAGAAGGCTTAAAAAAGAGGTTGTGTGAGTGCATGGAGAGTAGTGCTCACTTTTTAACTAATAATAAACTCAAATCAAAATCTTAAAGAAAAAAGAATGATTTTATTCATCATTGTTTACTGATTGCAAAGCAATAATTAAGGTTGTTAAAAGAACTAAGCAACGATTTTTCAATTTTGGGAATTATTTTTCCATTAAGTAATATTTTGAAAATTCGCTCTACTAAAATGAGTCGGTTCGTTTTTTTGACTTACTTACGAGGACCATGCTGACGTGCAAATAGACTGCGCATACTTAATTTGGGTGTGGTTAGATGGTGGGGTTTCCTTTAGAGGTTAATGGCTGATGGGAATGTTCAAATAATGTCCCAATTCAGGAAAGGTAATAATCAATTTTATAAGGTCCATTTGAAGAGAAATTAATATTACTAGTCATGTGTGTGTGTTGCAGGGGACCATCTTAAGCACTAGTTAAGAGTCTGAGAAGTAATTTTCATCATCGTGTGAAGATTGAGGACCAATTTAGATTATAGTAATAAATAGCCAAGAAAAGATGGAGAAAAAAATAAATTGGATGAATATGATAGGGCGAAATGCAAGTAGAACAGAAGTTTCATTACCACACTCCCTCCTCCGCATATAAAGTGACAAAATAATTGTCCCATTGGGATAATATAACGGTTAAGGTGCTTAGTTCGTGGCCGAAAAGTTATGAGTTCAAAATTCACTTATGCAGTTATGTGGAGTATATCACTATGGTTAGTCTAGGTCTCTAGAATGGTTATATCCACCTATGTGGTTTGCATGCTAATACACAGAAGCTGGATCAAAATAATTATGTATTATTCTGAAAATTAGATTATAGGGGATTGGGATCAAAATAATTATGTATTATTCCGAAAATTAGATTATAGGGAAAAGACTACTGCTCCTACTTTAAAATACTACGGTAAGGTTTAGAAACCTCCACTATTGTAAAAATAATTTAAAGATAATTTGAGGCTTTATTTTGATTTTGTGATTATTTGGGTAATGAAATCGAGATTTTAATCACAAATTAATTTAATGCTTCATCATAAACTTATAGTTTTTATATTCACAAAAGCTTGTGTTTACCACTTTTGTATACCCTTGTCTGTATTACACTACAAGGGTATTGACATGTGTTAAATATGTCACACTTGATTTAATGAGAAATGACACATGTCAATACCCTTGTTGTGTAGTACACATAAGGGTATACTAAAGTGGTACATACAAGCTTCTCCGTTTTATATTTCTTATTTTTATAAAAAGAGCAATCAGAGTTCAATCCATTAATTTGGACTAGGTGCAATTTACTCTTGTAGTTTCGAGAAGGTGCAAGTAGCCGATGTGGTTTAAAAAGGTACAATTCATATCTCCTTGTGGTTTCTATGTTGTTGTACAATAGTCCATACGTGGTATTTTGTCCGATTTCGGCTAGTAAAAACAAAAATACCTTAAACATATTCTCCCTCCGTCTCGCTTGATTTGTCTTGTTTTCCTTTTCGGGTTATCCACTTGACTTGCCATGTTTTATAAAATAGAAAATAATTATTAAACATACACTTTTCCTTGAGAGCTTTGCTTAAGTAGCCAAAGCTACTAAAAAAAACACAAATCTAACCATCACTTAAAATTATACACAGAATATGACCAAAATTCCCAAAAAACCCTCACACCTTTTTCCTCATATTAAATATCCCTTAAGCACTCAAAAAACTCCCATCAGCACACCCAAAATCCTCATTATTCATCCGGTCCCACACTTTTTTTCATCTTACTAGCCTCGAGAACCATGTGGAAAATAAAAAAAGAGTAGTTTTGACAAAAAAGCAAGGGGTTTTTGGTCAAATTGGGTATTCCATAACTATAAATTTAGTGTAAGGTTATTTTTGTGTTTTTTAACTCAATTTGGCTATATTCATATATTACCACCTTTTTTTCTTTGTGGAGCCTACTTCTTTATACACAACCAACTACTCATTTTAATCTCCATGTCAAAAAGAAATAAGATAAATCAAGCGAGACGGAGTGAATAGTACATATACTAAGATCATATCATAAATATTAAAATAAAACCTTTTAAACCACAAAGTGGCTCAATACGTGTACTTTACCAAGCCTGAGTAAAGGGGGGGGGTAGATTGCAAATTACAAGGATGCTCGATATACCTACTCGAAAGAATAGGAAGGAATTCACACTTGCGAAAAACCATAGGAAGTAAATGGTACTCCCTCCATCCTGCTTCAAGTGACTTGTTTTCTTTTTCGGACGTCCCACTCCAAGTGACCCGTTTCCAAAAAAGGAAATAACTTTAAAAAAATCACAAATTATCTTATAATTTATCATTTCTCTCTCCTACTTTATTATTTTTTTTATCATTTCACTCCTATTTTATCATTTCTCTCTCATTCCTCATCATTTATTCTCCCACTATCTCACCCATCTTCTCTCTTACGTTATCATCTATTCATCTCTCATACTTTATCATCATTTTTTTAATTTTCGCGCCGAAAAAAAATAGGTCACTTAAACTATAAGGAGATCTAGTGCACCTTTTAAAATCATTAGAGGTGATTTGCAACTACGTAAAAGCTTTACGGGTTAGCTGTTGTTAAACCCCCATTAATTAATGGCAAATTGACAAAAATAGTCCTCAAACTTCGCGTTTTTGCGAATTAACAATTTTTTTTTATTTTTTTGACCCTCAACTCCTTGTTTTTGCGATTTTAGTCCTACCGTTAGATTTTCCGTCAATTTTAACGGTAATTCAATTTTAATTTTAAAAAATAAAAAATTAAAAGGGCAAAATCGGAATTTTTATTTATATGGACCAAAATTGCAAATGAAAAATTATTTGGGACCTATCTAGCAAAATTAAATAATTTAAGGACTGATTTCACAAGTTTTAGACAAATAAGCTAATTGCTTCGTATCGACGAGATTTTGCATTACATTTTCGATTTTTCATATAACTTTATTGCTTCGTATCAAATACTCCCTCTGTCCCGCTATTTCTGTCCTACTTGCCTAATCGGGCTGTCCCGCTATTTCTGTCCTCTTTCCTAAAATAGTAAAAATTACTTTTAAACATAAAATGAAGTAGGTCCCCCTTACTCACTACTCAACCCCCACATTCTTATACTATCTCTCTTCAAAAATCTATCTCTCACTCGATTATGTTCCGCTCCGAACTCAGAAAATTATGATTTTTATCTTTTTGAAAACTTTAGATTATTTCTTCAAATACAATATAAAAAAAATATAAAAAATAAAAATCGATTGACTTTCACTAGCCTTGCAAAAATTTGGATAATTCTCATTTCTTTCCACCAACCACTCCTCAAAAACTGTGTCATTTTCTTTATACAATTAAAACTCATAAAATACACACTAAATTAAAATTTCTTAATCTCCGTGCCGAAGTCAACTGAGACGTTTTTAGCGGGACGGAGGGAGTATAAGCTAACGAAGACTTTGTACCAATTTAAACAACATTTAATTCGAAATACAAAATATTACTGTGAATTAACCATTAAAAAATAAAGCTATTATCACCCAAATTTTTTTACTTCAAAATAACAAATTAGAGCATAATATTTACTTCAAAATAACATGAATACGAGGAAAATATGTGTCAGTTCGTATTTTACGATGAATAATATGTTATAAAAAATATTTAATTCGTAATTTTTCATGAATAATAGAATACGAGGAAAATATGTATCAGTTCGTAAATAACATAAAATATTAGTTTTATTTGCAAATACTATAATAAGCCAAAAAAACTACTGCAAACAAGGTTAGTCTCGTATTCACATTCTGTGCATAGAACTGCCATGACGAATCCCAATACCACCACCCGCCATTGAAGGTCGTAACCATAACTCACGTCCACTACCAGCGCGATGATCAGCTCGGCCATTTCCTCGCCTGGATCTACCTCGTCCCCATGTTTATCAGCTTCGGTGGATTCGTCTCGCACTTCCTCTTCCGCTGCGAGCTCCAGGGAATGTTCTTCGCCGTCGGCCTCCTTCGCAATTCGTCAGCGAGCGCATCAATTGCGGATTCGCAATTCTCCTCGTATTCTAGTTATTTTGAAGTAAATATTATGCGCTAAATGGTTATTTTGAAGTAAATTTTTTGAGTGATAATAACTTTGTTTTTTAATGATTAATTCACAATATATATTTTGTATTTCGAATTAAATGTTTTTTATATTGGTACGAAATCTTCGTTAGCTTATATTTGATACGAAGCAATAAAGTTATATGAAAAATCGAAAATTTAATGCAAAATCTCGTCGATACGAAGTAATTAGCTTATTTGTCTAAAATTTGTGAAATCAGTCCTTAAACTGTTTTATTTTGCTAAATAGGTCCCAAATCATTTTTTATTTGCAATTTTGGTCCGTGCAAATAAAAATTCCGATTTTGCCCTTTTGATTTTTTATTTTTTTTAAAAAACTTAATTAACGGTTAAATTGACAGAAAATCTAACGGTAGGACTAAAATAGCAAAAACAAGGAGTTGAGGGTCAAAAAAAAAAAAAAAAAGAAGTTTGAGGACAAAATTCGCAAAAACGCGAAGTTTGAGGACTATTTTTGCCAATTTGCCTTAATTAATTAACTTCGAAAGACCCAATAGAATAATACTCCCTTCGTCCCAATATTAATGTCCAGTTGCTTTCTGGCGCGGTTTTTAAGGAAAGTTGTTAATGGTGTTATTGTGGTGGGTCCTCACTTCTAATCATTTTCTTAATCTTTCTCTCACTTCAATTAAAATCACTCCTACTCTTAATTTTTAGTTCATCTTTTATTTTGAGAATGTTATTTTTTGGTTAATATAAATTCTAGCATATATTCTTACAAACCTAAAGTTAATAATACTCCAATCAATAATTATTTGATGCAAAAGAATGGTTTGATTGCAGAGTCTACTGAACTGGAGGGAAGACTAGGTATTTCATCTAACTAAGTACAGGGATGATTATTTAGGATAATTCTGTCATAACTTTTGTAAAGCTTACTAGTTCATTTTGATCTATGGTTGACAGAATCTATTTTGTATAGCATAAAGCTTACTAGTTCATTTTGATCTATCAATAGACAAGTAATTGGCATACTATGTTCTATATTCACAGTCAGTGAAAAAATAACATATCTCATTCTTCAATTGAAGTCATTGATATCTTAGAAAATATGCAATTACTGTGACAATAAAGTCATCATGTTAGGACCATATTCACTCATTTCTATAGAACGTGCTCTACTCAACGTTTACCAAATGACAGAACCAGAAAAATAAAATGTGAGGGAAAGATCTCACCCCATTAAAGTAACGAGGCAGCAAGATTTCCAGCATCTTCGACAAATCTGGATCGGTATATATGTCAAGGAATGCATGGTTGGGGCGACGCCAACGGCTTCGGCGCTCAGATCGGTGCGCGTTGAGTTAAGAGAAGCACAATCGGGACAAATCTGGGCGGTCAAGGACGAAATTGTTCCTGATTTCATCATCGCGCTGGTGGCGCCGCCATTAACCCCATATTGAAGCGGATCCTTCAGGTGAAGAGGCGACTCAACCAATTTACGGACAGAGGGCTTCAGATCCAACCGCCTCGCGGAGGTTTGGACGTCGTCCGGCCGGTCGCATCTTTTCTTCACCGAGATCCAACTGTTTTCAACAATTGGAGGCTTATGGTAGAAGTCATTGGCTGTCAAACCAACCCACGGCTCCGATTTCATAGTAAATATTTGAATTTTCCGCAGAAATGGTAGAACAAGAACTATGAACGAGCGGCGCAAGGAAAATAATTTTTGCAGAGATAGGGTTAGAAAGTTTCGAAATGAGAGAGAAATATGTTAGGAGCCCGAAAAGATAATTTAATTATTTTAGATTTTATCTATTTTATTTTTAATTAGATAGTTAAGTGTGTTGTTAAGTAAATTTACTTTTACTAATTTTTGCCAAAAATGGTATACTGGACATTATATTTAGGACGCCCGAAAATGGTATACTGGACATTAATATTGGGACGGAGGGAGTATAATAAAGGCCCAACCCAGACAGCCTATTTTTCAAGTAGATTCTTACCCGGGCCCTTATTGGGTTAGGCCTGCAATTCGACCCGGTCAACCTCATCTAAATGGACCGTAGCACTTGGGCCCACAAATGATCCAACAAAATGCTGTAATACAAAATCAAATCCTACGTTTATTACTAAATAAAGTAGAGACATGTATGGTTAAACCTCGATAAAGTAATAATCTTGAGACCGAGAAAAAATATTCATTTAACGAGGTTATTACTTTATCGAACATTATTTTAGTGCATTGACCCATATCGGTACCAAAAGAAATTATTATCTTAACGAGATTATTACTTTATCGAATATTACTTTATTGAGTTTTAACTGTATTCTTGCAAGAGGTGGACATGAACAATTGAATATATATTCGTTTCCTTTTCGGGTAAAGTTGTGGTCTCCGTTGCATAACTTTAAAACTGAAAAATAAATAAATAAATAAATAAAAGCCAAGCGAAGATTCTGGTGGAGAATCTGAAACAGAAGAATTGTGCTAATTTCCTATCGTGTTTAATTTAAGGGAAAAACAAATTCCAATCACATTCATGGGAGTATAGAATATGTGTCCACAAGAAATATTAGACTGTACTAAAAGTATAAGATGGAATAGACTTTTCAATCAAATATTTACTTAATTATTTAGGTAGCACAGAAAAATCAATTATTAGGTTGAATGGAATCTCAAGGTGAAGTGGAAGCACAAATTTATTAAAGGGAATCTCGTGGATCATGAATTCCACAAATATCTAATATTCCAATCTGCAAGTATATAAAGAGCAGGAAATTCAGTGAGAGAAAATACTGATTTAGAGAGAGAGAGAGTCAAATGGGGTTGAAGGGTAAGCTTTCGTCGCAAATAAGCATAAAGTGGGATGGAGATTTATTCCACCTCTTTCAATTCCCCTACCAATTCTCAGAAATCGTTCCCCATATTATTAAAAGTGTAGATTTGCTGGCCGGCAGCTGGGGAACTCCAGGCTCTATCGTCATCTGGACATACAATCAAGGTTATTATCATTCATTAAATTAATTCAATTTCTCTTTTTCAACTATGAAGGTTTGATCGTATAGATTTTAATTTTATTTTTTAGTTTTTAGGTCTTCAGACTATTAAATTTTTTTAGAATTGATCATTTTCTGTCAACCAACAATTAATCAACAATATTATAATTAAATATCATATGGGCATTTTTCAAAATAATTTTATCGATGATCAATTCAGTCAAATTTATTAGGTTAGAAGACCAAATTTACCTATTTAAAATATAATTCATTCATCAATCACAAATAGTTTGAACATCAATTCCATCACTATCCTCCAAAATCTGAAATTCTGCAATAAAAAATTTCAGATTATGGAGGATTTCAGATTTGATAAATTAAGTCACATTTCCCTTAAAAGATCTTGTAAAGGGAAGGGTCAGAATATTCACCAAGTTGATGTGAGACATAATAATAGGCTCTAACATGCCCCTCACGTGTAGGCCGGTATGAATATCGGACTACTACACGTAGAAACAAATAGTCCATAAGGACCGGTCCAACATAGGGACCAAACAAACCAACATCGTTTGGGTCTGCTCTGATACCATGATAAAATCAAAAGGGATAAACGAGGCAGAAGATTAGTATCGAATAGGATTATGTATTCACTCAATCAATCCCATATATATAATCTCCAACCCCTAGCTATAAAAGGAAGAAAATAAAATAATAAATACAATATGATACAACAATAAAAGCGGAATAAGTGGTGTATCACTTCATATATTATGCCAAAATTATCTCCAAGAGATGAGGTAGTATCGAGTTATGCTTCTAACAAAGGTCAATTATTTCGACTAAAGCTTCATAGTTTGTAGCCAATTTAGGCAAATTTACCTTCTTTTTTTTTTCTTTTCTCAATTGCTTAGTTAGAATTGCATGCGTGAGATTATGTATGAAGTGCAGTCGAACTTGAATTTGAGCAGATGGAGTGACGAGCGTGGCGAAGGAGATAATCGAGAGCGTGGTAATGGAGGAGAAGAAGAAATCGATCACGTATAAGGTGATCGAAGGAGATCTCATGAAATATTTCAATTCATTCAAGATCGGTGTGGCCGTGGCGGGCGTTGGGGAAGTCAAGACGGTGACGTGGACTATGGAGTACGAGAAACGGAACGACGCCGTGCCGGAACCCACCACGTTCGTGGATAGTGCCATGGATTTGTGCAAAGGTGTGGAGCGCAGCCGCCGCCTCGTCCCAAATTAATTAAAAACATATCCATCCGTCTGTCGGTCCCTCCTTGTATTATATTGTAATGATAACTAAATAAGGCGAGTTTAACGCTCGCACGCCACAGATGGATAATGTAATATGACGTTGTGTAGGTTTGTAAAATATGCATTCAATTAACCATTCTCGATCGGTTGGCCTGGCGATGTGGGATAGATACACTAGTATCATATGCTATCATCAGATAATGCCTTTTGTGTAGGCTGACTGTGAGTGACTTTCATAGCCAAAGTTCATTTCCTAGTCAATCAAGTCAAGTCAAATGATAGAAACGCTGGAACAATCACATCATTAGATGATTAATTTACGATTGAAAAAATTGATTTTCTACTAAGGCCCGTTGAAATTAACGAGAACAAGAAATGAGAGATTCAGATCTAGATCTAGATCTATGAGACGAGATTGTTTATTTCTTAGCTGCTAATCGAAAATAAGCATGCATATACTAAGGTAGAGCAGCAGAGCAACAGTACTTAACGGTAATAATGGTCTAAAGCTGATACAAAAGAGAAATAAACGTAAAGAGGAAAACACAACTTTATAAGTAGTCGTTGATCTGTAGATGTGATCCAACGGCTACTGAACCAAGGCAGCAAATTACTTCAGTCTTCAGCATATTCATCCCTTTTTTCTTCCAATTTGCAACACCCCCCGCAAAATGGCCTTGGTGTAAATCAGCAAGACCAATCTTGGAGAGAATGAAGTGAAAATGAGGTCAAGCTAGTACTTTGGAAGAGAAGATGGTTACGTGGAGTTTGGAGTACGAGAAACCAAACGGGTCCGTCCCCGATCCCACATCGCTCGTGGATTTCGCCATCAACTTCACCAAAGATGTGGAGCGCAGCCTCCTCCTTGTCCCAAATTAAAACCATATGTATCCATCCTTAAATTAATGATAACTAAATAAAGCAATTTTGAACCTAGCCTTCACTTTATCATATTTCATGGAGAGCAGCCGCCTTCTCGTCCCAAATTAAAACAATATCCATCCATCATATTTCGTGACAGAATGAAGGAATGTCTTGTGCTTACGTTTTAATGTTAACTAATGTTAAGCAATGTCTTGTGCTTACGTTTTAATTTAATATTATTATGGCCCTCTTGTTTCCAAATTTCCCTCAAATTTTATTCTGGAATTAAGATACTGTGATTTTTTACTTTGGGTAGAAGTGCTCATTTCAAACCGAAACCGGCCCAAAATGGATTTTGGAATTAAGATCTTGTGATTTTTTACTATGGGTAGAAGTGTTCATTTCAAACCGAAACCGACCCAAAATGGCGGTTCAATTTCAATTTGTTCCTTTTGAAACCATGGCATCGCCAATTTAAAACTGCAACCAAAAGTGGGCATTGTCTAACGTACTATGGATACAAAGAGGAGTGACACAGATTTTAATTACGAAGAATTAAAAAAAAATACAACTTACGGAGGGAGTACAATTTAAGTTATAACTCAGATAATAAGCTATAAATTGAACAGGGGATAATAAAATAAAAATAATTTTAACTAAGATTTGTTGGGGTGCGCCAAGCCATAGCAGTAGTGCAACGCCAAGGCGACGCTCGAGAGGCCGGGCAGCAAGCTGACGTAGTGGCCTCTTCCCCTAGAAAAATGAATTTAATATTGGTGCACATATCAAATACTCCCTCCATCCCAAAATTATTGCCCAATTTGCTTTTTGCATATTTTTTAAAAAAAATTATTAATTATGTGTAAATTGGTATAAAATTGTAAATCCCATAAAAAAATTATGTGTAATAATTTACTAAAAAAAAAAGTAGATAAAAATTTTGAAACAACCTAAAATAAAATAACAAACAAGAATTTTAGAACAAAAGGAATATTAAACTGATAAGAACAGATACTACACTTGATCTTAGCCAAAAGGCCGAGAAAAGTTTGTTTAACAATATCTTGCCTTCCAGCTTTTATTGTCATCCTTCCGGTCGAAGCTAACTTCGAGCCTTCGGTGTGGGACGAGTATCTATTAGGATTCCACATCCTTTCTTCTCATCCTTTACATATTTCTCTCCACTCTGTTTCATCCTTCGTCGTTTGATACTTGTTGGGCTGAAGAAACTGGACTAGCGGCCCAACATGCAAAAACATTAAGGAATTCAAAGCTAAAATAGAATTAAATAGAGTAAATGAATGAATGAATAGAAGAATGCAAGTCATGAATAATTGAACCAAGAATGGAAGAAGAATAGTGAATATATAATATTCTGCGTATAACGTTGGTGGTATCTTTCGTAGAAGATTGGTAATCTCTGCTTTTCCTCATTAGGGTAGAGTTAAAAAAAAGGGGGCGGGGGGGGGAAGATTGATAGGATTATCAACTCACGATTTCAATTATAAATCAATTTAGTGTTTTTTCTTATATCATAAACAGTACAATTTTAAGTTATTTCTCATTTTTTGTGAAGGGGCTAACAGAGTTCAATCCATTGATTAATTTGCTTTGACAGTTTGAGGTTCGTCCCATTATTAATGTGTTATTTGCTTTTTCATGTTGTTCCATTATAAATATTTTACCAAATAAGAAAATAAATAAGTAGTCAACAATCAATCTAATTAAACAAATCTTATCACTTTATAATTTTATACCACTCTTTATACTGCTATGCTTACTTTTTTTAATTTCCGTATCCAATTTCAATTGGACATAGATAATAGGACGTACATAATAGTAGAAAGGCCCAATCCTGAAAAAACATTTTTTAAAGTCGGGCCTTTTTTGGACTCGGCCTGCAGTTCGACCTGGTCAACCTCATCTAAATGGGTCGTAGCACTTGGGCCCACATAATACTATAATACAAAATCAAATCCTACATTTATACTTAAAAAAAAAGAAAAAGAAAAAGAAAGATGTATAATCTTACAAGAGATGGACATGAACAATTGAACATAAATTCCTTTCCTCGAGTAAAGTTGTGGTCTCCGTTGGTAAAAAAATGAAGTGAAGATTCTGATGGAGAATGTGCTAACTTCCTTGATTGTTTGATTTACAAAATAAAGAGATTCCAATAACAATGTGAATATAGAATCTGTGTCCACAAGAATTATCGAATTTAACCTTTTTTTATGAGGATGGTAACCATAGCTATATCGAAGAGTGTACTATGGAAAATCCCGCTTCTGTGATATCTGCATACAATACAGGATGAGTTAATCACCCGTAGTTAATCACAGGTGACGAACCACATATAGCGAGGTTGGTGAATTTTGAATTCATATAACCTTTCAACTACAAGCTAAGCACCAAAGCCTTTATTTCATCTAAACAGGATAAATAAATTCTTGTGAAAGCACATCTCATAGATCATGAAATGCATGAATGACTAATATTCGGAAACTGCAAGCATATAAAGAGCAAGAAAGGCAGTGTGAGAAAATACAGCAGAAAACTTTAGAGAGAGAAATGGGGTTGAAGGGTAAGCTGGTTTCGCAAACGAGCGTGAAGTGGGATGGAGATTTTTTCCATCTCTTTCAAGCCCCCTACCAATTCCCAGAAATCACTCCCCATTTGGTTCAAAGCGCTGATTTGCCTTCTGTCATTGTCTGGACATATAATATAGGTATTTATCATTATTTATTCATCCAATCAATTTAATTTCTCGTTAAATACAAACTCGGGTAGAAGTGTGACTTTGAGCAGATGGAGTGAAGAGCGTAGCGAAAGAGATTGTCGAAAGCGTAGTGGTGAGCGAGAAGAAGAAATCGATGACGTTCAAGGTGATTGAAGGAGATCTTCTGAAAGTCTACACGACGATGAAGATAACTGTAGAGGTGGAGGGCAATGGGGAAGAGAAGATGGTTACGTGGAGTAACGGGTCCGTCCCCGATCCCACATCGCTCGTGGATTTCGCCATCAACTTCACCAAAGATGTGGAGCGCAGCCGCCTCCTTATCCCAAATTAAAACCATATGTATCCATCCTTAAATTAATTATAACTAAATAAAGCAAGTTTGAACCTAGCCTTCACTTTATCATATTTCATTATTATATTTATTTAACTAGATTAAGAATTTCTTCAATGCAATAATAATTTTAACTATGATTTGGGTGGGGTGCGCCGAGCCGTGGCAATAGTGCAACGCCAAGGAGACGCTCGAGAGGCCGGGCAGCAAGCTGCCGTAGTGGCTTCTCCCCTAGAAAAATGAATTTAATATCGTGTGAGTCGATGACTCACATATCAGATATTAAACTGATAAGAACAGATACTACACTTGATCTTAGCCAAAAGGCCGAGAAAGGTATGCTTAATAATCTCTTGCCTTCCAGCTTTTATTGTCATCCTTCCCGTCGAAGCAAACTTCGTGCCTTCGGTGTGGGACGAGTATCTATTAGGATTCCGAATCCTTTCTTCGTCGTCTGATACTTTTTGGGCTGAAGATATTGACTATACATTCTGCCTTGAGTCGGGCCAAGGATTTGGATTTGCATTGAGCAAAGGTTTGGGCTGAAGAAACTGGACTAGCGGCCCAACATGCAAAAACATTAAGGCATTCAAGCTAAAATAGAATTAAATAGAGTAAATGAATGAATAGAAGAATGCAAGTCATGAATAATTGAACCAAGAACGGAAGAAGAATAGTGAATATATAATATTCTGCGTCTGCGTTACGAACAAAGAATCTGAGATTCTGAATGAAGAAGCTGGACCGCTGGAATCCTGCTTTCCATGCAATAATTTATGGTGTCCTCTTGTTTTCATGCACGTGAATTAGAATCTTTGATTTAATAGAAAGGTATAGATATAGCCATAAGGAGTGGATTCGTTGAGTACCAACATTTAAGAACATAAAATCATGCATAATCATTATATGTTTTATGCATAATCTTTATGTTTTTTATGCAAAAAATATAACCCTTATATATATATTATGTAAAAGACACTAGTATAAAATTACAGGATTATTTGCATAAAATATATAAAGATGATTGGTGGTTCGTAGTTCTTAAATTAAATATGGTTCTCACCAGTGGCGGAGCCAGGATTTTACTTTTACGGGTGCTATTTAAATGAGGATATTAAATAAATTAATAGTAAAAAAAGTATTAAAAGAGATTAAATTTTTTTAATACCATACAATCTAAAACGGGTTTTTGAAGAAGTATGCCACAGTCCACAAGTCAAAACCTGATTTATGAGCTTAAAATTGAAGCTAAAATTAAGGAGATAAAGTTTAGACCTTAAGGTAGTAATCAGTAAATACGAAGCTTTTCATATAATTTCTCCAAAGCCTACAGATTTATGTCTCTCGGAAGATTTGGGTGGTGGACCAAAAGTTTAAAAGCGAAAATATCAAGAAAATAATTGTTGGGTATTTTGGGTGGCCTAACAAAAATGGTAAGAAAATAATTGTTAGGTATTTTGAGTGTAATGGGCCTAACAAAAATGGTTAAAAGAAAAATAATGGGTCTGAAAGGAATTGAACCCAAGATCTCTTATATGATTGCCGAAAATCGATGACGTTCAAGGTGATTGAAGGAGATCTTCTGAAAGTCTACACGGCGATGAAGATAACTGTAGAGGTGGAGGGCAATGGGGAAGAGAAGATGGTTACGTGGAGTTTGGAGTACGAGAAACCAAACGGGTCCGTCCCCGATCCCACATCGCTCGTGGATTTCGCCATCAACTTCAGCAAAGATGTGGAGCGCAGCCGCCTCCTTGTCCCAAATTAAAACCATATGTATCCATCCTTAAATTCATGATAACTAAATAAAGCAAGTTTGAACCTAGCCTTTCAGAATTTCTTCAATGCAACAATAATTTAACTATGATTTGGGTGGGGTGCGCCGAGCCATGGCAATAGTGCAACGCCAAGGCGACGCTCGAGAGGCCGGGCAGCAAGCTGCCGTAGTGACCTCTCCCCCTAGAGAAATGAATTTAATATCATGTGAGTCAATGACTCACGTATCAGATATTAAACTGATAAGAACAGATACTACACTTGATCTTAGCCAAAAGGCCGAGAAAGGTATGCTTAATAATCTTTTGCCTTCCAGCTTTTATTGTCATCCTTCCAGTCGAAGCTAACTTCGAGCCTTCGGTGTGGGACGAGTATCTATTAGGATTCCACATCCTTCCTTTTCATCCTGTACATATTTCTCTCCTCACTTTTTCATCCTTCGTCGTCTGATACTTGTTGGGCTGAAGAAACTGGACTAGCGGCCCAACATGCAAAAACATTAAGCTAAAATAGAATTAAATAGAGTAAATTGAATGAATGAATGAATGAATAGAAGAATGCAAGTCATGAATAATTGAACCAAGAACGGAAGAAGAATAGTGAATATATAATATTCTGCGTCTGCGTTACAAACAAAGAATCAGAAATTCTGAATGAAGAAGCTGGACCTCTGGAATCCTGCTTTCCATGCAATAATTTATGGTGTCCTCTTGTTTTCATGCACGTGAATTAGAATCTTTGATTTAATAGAAAGGTATAGATAAGTAATATAGCCATAAGGAGTGGATTCGGTGAGTACCAACATTTAACATGAGAATTAAAAATCATGCATAATCATAATATGTTTTATGCATAATCCTTACGTTTTTTATACAAAAAATATAATCCATATATATTTTATGCAAAAGACAAAAGTATAAAATTACAGGATTTTTTTCATAAAATATATTAAGATTTTGCATGGTTCGCAGTTCTCACATTAAATATAAGTTCTCACAAGATCGACATCTTATAGCCATATAAGTTATATATTATTGCAAGAAATGGTGGAAGAAGTTTCAAAAATAAATACAAAAACACGATCTTGGTTGTCATGCATTCAGATTTTAGAAAATACTCCCATATCAATAAACACAGCTTTTTTCTTTTGAGTATGGAGATTTGGGGATTTACTTATAATATTTAGAAAATCAAAAAAAGAAAAAAATATTAACTGTGATTTGGGCAGTAGTGCAACGACAAGACGACGCTCGAGAGGCCAGGCAACAAGCTGCCGTTGTGGCCTCTTCCCCCTATAAATTAAGAAAAATATTTATTATGTGTAAAATAGTGTAAAATAGTAGGATTCATTATATTATATTAGAGTGTTATTTTAAAGTAATGAAGAAAATAAACCAACTTTAATGAGATAGAGGGAATATTAGAAAAGGAATTTTCAAGAAATTGTTTTACTCCAAACAATTTATTATTTTCTCAAAGACATTTGTAGGAACTTTAAAAGCGTCAAACTTCTATATCCACAAGCAACAGTCCAACAGAAGCAAAGATTGTTTGATGCTTGTTACATCACCAAGAAGAAATTTCACAAGGGTCAATTATATCACAAACCAAATAATAATTCAAAGAAACATTAACATAACACAAAATTTTAGTATTATCTTCCATTCCTAGCAAACCTAACGTGGTTCCTAATTTGCAGCCATAATTCCAACTTTTGTTACTACACAATCATTCATAAATTACAAGTCTTGGGTTGAACCGAATCAAGAGGATGAATTGGAAGCACAAATTTGGTTAAAGGATATAAAGAGCATGAGATGCAGATGACAAAAAATACTCTAGAATATTAATTTGCATGCATGGGAGAACTTAATATATATGAACTCCAGTGGAAAGAATGGGTAATTTGAGCAGATGAAGTGGAGGGCGTAGCAAAAGAGATTATCGAAGGCGTAGTGATGAACGAGAAGAAGAAATCGATTACGTTCAAGGTGATTGAAGGAGATCTATTGAAAGTTTACAGTGCGATGAAGATTATATATTGTGGACGTGGAGGAGCGCTGCAGTGGGGAAGAGAAGATGCTGACGTGGACCCTCGAGTACGAGAAACAGAACGGGGCTGTGCCGGAACCAAATGCTTTCATGGATTACGCCAAAGCCGTGGAGCGCAGCCGCCTCCTTGTCCCAAATTAAGAAAACAATATCCATCATCCCTCCTTGTGTTAATGATAATTACTGAATAATTAAGGCGAGTTTAATTAATTAAAAGCTCGTATAATTAACATGGATGGATAATGTGATCTAATGTAATGGAACATGCCTTGTGCTTACACTTACTATTATGGCTGCTTAAATTAAATTTTCTCTACCTAATTATACTGCATGCTTCGTACTAAGAAGTGTAAATTGTATTCTAAAATCATTTGGATTTACTTATAATATTTATAAAAATTAAAATCGGAAGAAAAAAAAATTTAAGTATGATTTGAGTGGGTTGCGCCAAGCCAAGGCAGTAGTGCAAAGCCACGGCGACGCTCGAGAAGCAGGGCAGCAAGCTGCCGATGTGGCCTCTCCCCCATAGAAAGGTTTGCGAAAAATTTTGGGAAAACGTCACCACATGGATAGTTTAATGTGCTCATCAGCGCTTCCAAGCTTGCATTCCGGGAATTGGACTGCTCCCGATTGAGTTTCAACGATTGGCAAGGTGCGTAATTTCAGCATTCAATGTTTATTCCATTCATAATGATATAGGATGCCGTCCAAGGAGGTCAACCTCTTTCAAATATAAAATATACAACATGGGATAAATTCATGAGGGAGCGGTATCTATTATCAACAATTCCCTTCATTTTCAATTAGGCCAATTGGGGCTCGCCCTTCACCACCCATGTTCCGGTCATGGAACAGATGAAATAAATCAAAAAATGGATTTCTGGTTCACTGCTTTAGGTATCAGTACCATGGCTTGGTCGTCTTATTCAAAACCCCAATTATGACGCTTGTCCTATCCCGATGAGCCGAAACCAAAGCTCATATCATTCCGGGAATTGGACTGTCTTAAACAGGATGACCTAGCAAATCTTTGATTTTACTGAACAAATAAATTTAATATAGTGTGGGTCGATGACTCACATATCAGATATTAAACTGATAAAAACAGATACTACACTTGATCTTAGCCAAAATGCCGAGAAATGAATGCTTAATAATTCCTTGCCTTCCGGTCTTTATTGTCAACTGGCCAATCGAAGCTACCTTTGCGATGTCGATGTGGGAGGATTATCTCGTCATAAAAGATGGACTCTAAGGTGGTGTTTGGAGCAACTTTCAGTTGCAGTTGCAGTGTTTGGAACACCTAGCTTTCAACAGAAATTAATTACCAAATATAGCTAAAATAGAGGAGATGCTTAAGCTGCTATGACTCAGCTTTCAATCGTAGCTTACAGCTTATCTAATTTATTGAACTATTTTATCCTTTACATATTTTATAATTCTCAAAAAATCATTAATTTTAAAATTAATATTTTTATTAGTTATAAATTTAATTATAATTATATTTTAATATTTTAGTTAGTAATTTTATAAAAAATATTTTGTATTTTATTATTTATAAATTCTTCAAGTTTAATGAAATATAAATTATTAGAATTTAATATAAATTAATTAAAGTAGTAGGTTTTGAGGATTTCGACTTTTAAATTAATATTTTTCTATTTTTATTTAATGATAATTATTTTTTAGCTACATAATCATTAAAATTTTATAAAGATATTATTATTACTATGAATTTATGCAAATAAGTAGTAATATTTAAAATATAATAGTATGATATGTTTATGCTAACATAATATACTTAAATTTATATAATATAATATTAATTTAATTGATATTTTGTAATACTGAAATCGAAAGTATAATGCAAAAAAATCTCAAATTTTATTTATTATAAATTATAGTAATTATTTAATAAAATTGAGTGTAAGACGGACATTTTATTTAAAAAAGTTAAAATAAAGTCTATTGATATCGCGAGTTTTTCAAATACTATTTTTTCCACTTTCGGTAGCTTTTCAACACTTTTTTTCCAAACACTTAAAAATTCTCAAATCAACCACTTTCAGCTGCTTTAAATACATTTCATCACTTATCAATAAATTTCAGCTATTTCAAAAACTCACTAAATATATCTATTTAAATTTATTGTGGATGTATGTATTGGCGTCATTGGGTATCTAACCATGATGTCGGGCATTCATATTTCTCTCCTCTTTGTTTCTAATGATTGTTGGTCTGGAGTAGGGTGTTTCGGTACGGTATACCGGACCAAATTTGTCATACTTTATACCGTACCGAAAGTAACGGTATGAGATTTTTCATACCGTTACCGTACCTTTGACTTCGGTATACCGATCTTCGGTATACCGAAAGTCCGGTATCAAAGACATAGCATACCGTTGCCGTGTTGGATTTACGGTATACCGTTAATTTTGACGGTATACCGAAGGTTGACGGTATATCGGAAATTAAAATTATACCGAAAAATGAAATATATGAAATAAGAGTAATATCTTATTAATACAAAAACACAATATATAGATATTCTATTTATATCATGATAATGTAATACATAAGAGTTGATATATTAATTTATATCATGATAAGAGTTGCTATATTAATTTATGTCATGAATCAAGATAACACAATATATAGATATTACATAAATAGATATTACATAAATATAATATAATGACAGAAAGATAAATAAAGTTAAGAATATTTATTCATATATAATATTTATCATCGGCAAATTCAAATAAGTGCATGTACGTACCGTAGGTTCGGTATGTGTCGGTATACCTCGGCATGAGAAAACTCATACCGTTACCGTACCGAAAATTTACGGTACGGTATGATACCGTGATTTTCGGCACGGTATACCGTTAAATTCAATTTTTCCGATATTTTTTCGATATGATATGCACGGTATACGATATTTTCGATAAAATTATACACCCCTAGTCTGGAGATATGGACTATATAAAAGATTCTGCCTCAGAGTTGATTGGACATAGGATTCGGGTTTATATTGAGCAAATTTGCTGAAGAAGCTGGATTTGCAAAGCGGCCCAACATCTTATCAAAAAGTTCAAGCTAAAATATACTCCCTCCGTCCAACAAATAATCTTTCTTTCATTTTCGGGATGTCCCACAAATAATGTCTATTTTCAAAAATAGAAAATTATTACATACAACCAACCACTCTTTTTTAAGGGTCCCACCATCTTTACTCACAATCAACTATGCTCCTCAAAACCCGTGCCAAAAAGATAAGTAATAATATTTATGGGACAGAGGGAGTATATAAATACAATAAATAAATAAATAAATAAAAGAGCGAAGAAGAATCGTGAACATATAATATTAAATACTCCCTCCATCCCACTATTGACGGCTCATTTCTTTTCGGCATGGTTATTAAGAGAGTAGATGATAAAGTACGAGAGAGAGAATTGATGATATAGTAGAAGAGAAAAGATGAGTGAGATAATAAGAGAGTAGATAATAAAGTAGGATAAGTAATTTGGGTGAGATAATGAGAAAATAAATGGTAAAAATATGAGTGAGAAGATAAAAAAGTAGAAGAGAGAGTATTAATTTTACTCCTTCCATCCCATAATTGTTGCTCTACTTTCATTTTCAGTCTGTCCCATAATTGTTACTCTATTTCCAAAAAAAGTAAATTATTACAAACACTTTATTTATGGGTCCCACATCTTTACACACAACCAACAACTCGCTTTAAAAATTGTGCCGAAAAGTTGTGAGCAAAAATTGTGAAACGGAGGAAGTACTAAATTTGGACCGAGTCAATTTTAATAGAGCGTCTCGGTTGGGAAAGTGAACCACTTTTAATGGGATGGAAAAGTACTAATCTAGAATGTAAAAAACAGAAACAGGAATCTGAAAGAGGAAGCTGGATGATAATTAGATTTTCCTTTAATTTAGCAGATGCTAAGTTAGTCTGGTGGTAAATCTTGAGCCTTCAATACAATAGGTCCTATGTTCGAATCCTAATCATGTGAAATCTTTTGCAAGTGTATTTCCGTCTAAATTCTTTTCGGCACAGAAACTAAGAAAATTTATTCAGATGTTTATTTTACGATTTTTAATTGTATTAAGAAATGACATAATTTTCAAGTGATGTTTGTTTTGAATGAATGAGAATTCATTCAAATTTTATTAAAATATAATTGATGCAATTGATTTCTTTTTTTATTTTTCTTTTACATGTTTTAATACAAGAAATAATCTAAAATTTCTAAACAGTCAATAAATCATATACTTTTGGAGAGTATAAATGTGTGACTGAATAATGAATAAGGAGGGACTCGGTATATTATAGATAAGCCATATATGAAATCATTAACCGAATTGGAGTTTGGGGAAATTCGTTGCAAAAGAAATGTGATGGAAGAGAAAAAGAAATCAATCACGTATAAGGTGCTTGAAGGACATCCCATTGAAACTTTAACATTTGCTTATTACAACTTAATATTAATGTTATAAACCAATTGCCGTATATTGCAAAAATAATTTAACTATGAATTGGTAGGGTGTGCCGAGCCTTGGCTTTAGTGCAACGCCAAGACGACGCTTGAGAAGCCGGGCAGCAAGCTGCCGTTGTGGCCTCACCCCCTAGAAAAATAAATTTAATATCGTGTGAGTCGATGACTCACATATCAGATATTAAACTGATAAGAACAGATACTACACTTGATCTTAGCCAAAAGGCCGAGAAAGGTATGCTTTTTAAATTCTCGGATTCCAATTTTTATTATAATTCTGTCAGTCAAAGTTGTCTTCGACTCTCGATGTGGGACGAGTATCTATTAGGACTACATATTCCTCATTAGTTTAACTAACATTGATGTGACAAATCAATCTCATAGTATGAAGTGCAACCACAAACAAGGTGAGGTGAGGTTTCTATCAAAACACTGTTAGAAATGATAACTCCGTCCCAAAATTCTTGTCTACTTTATTTTTTGCACGATTTTTAAGAAGAATTGTTAGTTATGTATAAAATACTTTAAAATTGTGTGTAATAATTTATTAAAAAAAGAAAATGTATCACCTAAAATGAAATAGTGGACAAGAATTTTAGAACGGAGGGAGTAATTTGTAAAATAGCTAGCCTTCACATACTAAACAAGACACACACACAATATATAAGAGCAAAATCATAACAGAAACAGATTCTTATTGTACGATACCGAATCTGCATGCTGATCATTTGTTGTCTCTTCTTCACTCTACGCAGGACGATCAGACGAGCAAGCCTCTGCTACCGGGGAAATCGAGCCATTCGATCTGGACTTGGAGCTCACCGCACTCGACGTCTCTGAGTCTGAGAATCATGTCCTGAGTCAGTTTCCCCTTGTTCGAAACAATGCAGCTCTCTTCACTTAAGCCGTTGGTGCTGCTCGGCTCAACTCGGCCAACTTTAGTGCCGTCCGGGAGCCCTTTCACTCCCATGTTCAGATACTCTACGAATGGCTTGATGTCGATTTGAGCATTCCCCATCCTATCATCCTTACTGAATGTGTCTTTGTCGTACACTGTCTGAATATTGAAATCAACACTATTATGATTGATAGTAATTGACAATTTAGACCAAATTGAAGGGAGTAAGGGCTTACGAGAGTGATGGGGGCATTTATGTCTTTGATGTATATAGTCAGCTCTTCATCCCAAACTGGATTGCAGTTGTCTTTCACAACTCTAGTCTTCACTTTCTGCACAGATTTATGTTTCAGATCAGAATTTAACAACGCCCAAATTTGCATCTTGACTAAGGATGAACTTAACAAGACTCAAATTCATTTTCTACTTGATTTCATTGACACAAAATATCTATTCATAGTGTATATCATCTTTAAATGATTGAGGGGTCCCCTCGAGCATAAAGTTTCTTTTAACCTTTTCCGTAATTTTAGAAAAAATAGTAAATACAAACACTTTCGTGAGCTATTTTTCAATTTTTTCCTTCTACTTTTAAAAGTATTTATCAGCTTACTTATTTTAAACACAAAAATAAAAACATACATTTTATACATTAAAAAAGTACTTATGCATTAAAAAAATTACCAAAAATAGCTTATTTAAATTATTCCAATGCCTTAAAAACTCAGTATTCCCATCCCATTACGTTAGATTTTTGTAATTAATAATTTTAAAAATAAAAAACCTTGCAAAATGTTACGAATCCTGTAAAACTCCAAGAACCACTTTATTAAGTGAAAATCCCAAAGAAATAGAGGTATTTCCATATCTATAAAAAAATGGGGGAAATTCATCAGCAAAAAATAAAAATTTAAAAATATATATATATATTAGGGCACTGTAAACAGAGGAATCAATCTGCTGATTTCGATCCAATTTAATCAAATTCAACCCGAATTAACTTAGAAATCCACCAATTGAGCTGATAAATCACAATCGAAACAGAAATCAAACACCACCACCACCAAAACAAGAAACACAACACATCATAAACCCTAAACATGTTCAATTTCGCTCGGTGTAGAAATTAAGTGTAAGAGGGGGAGAGAGAGAGAGAGAGAGAGAGAGAGAGAGAGAGAGAGAGAGAGAGACAGAGAGAGAGAGAGACCTGAGAGGAGCATTCGACAACTACGTAAGGGTCGCTGCTTCTGGCGTCGCGCACGGCAAGATTCATACCTCGGCGAACTCGAATTCGGAGAAGACCCAAAGCATCCATTGTTTGAATTCGATTTGGTTTTGTGTTGGTTTATATAGCAGAGATGGAGAGACCGCATGTGCGCTGATAATTGAGGGCTCTACGTGGGTGTTAGCAAAAGCTTAAATTATTCAACTTATAGCTTAATTTAAGAAAAAATTGTTTTTGGGTATTTTTAATAGCTTAAATTCGTAAAAATTCTCTACATTTAAATTAAATAAGTTGAAGTTGGTTAAGTTGGTTTTTACCAACTTCTCCAACTTAATGGCATATTTGTAATTTCGGATAAATTATAATTTGACATTTTATTTATAAATAACAAAATAAGCTATTACAGTATAAATTTTGCAAACACTATTTTTTCAACTTTTTCTTCTTTTAAGCAGTTTTTGCAAGCACACCCCAAAATTTCTAATAAACCACTTTTATCAACTTCTCCTTAATTTAAGCATTTAAAAAAAGCTTAAATTATTGCAAACACCCCATATATGTCGACTGCCCACCACCACCCATAGAGTAAGTAGTACCAGGTGGGATTATTTTTTCAGATGACAAATTTGGCGTCTTATGAAAAGGGCAACTACAGTCGCTTTGTACAGATGGCAAGATGTGAGAGTCTCGTATCGTGCTGCACGTTTCTTATTTTTAACCCTTCTTTTTTTTTTTTTAATGACAATAGCCTATAAAACCATCCTAAGCTAACCCTACAAACCATATAAGAGAGGTTAGCCATCCTAAGCTAACCATAAATGACAAACAATACATAATCAAACAAGAGAGTTTAATCATCCTAATCTAATCCTACAAACCATATAAAAAAGGTTAGTCACCCTAAGCTAACCATAGATGACAGACAATACATAACGATTCTAGTGGAATTTTAATCAATGATCTATCATCCCGGGCCACCCACCTTACCATCCCAAGGGGACATTTTTAACCATCTTTCTATTCGGATTTCTGTGTGTTTGAGATTTTTTTTTGTTTTTTATGATTTGTTGAAAATTGTTTTGAAGAAGAAATCTTTTCTAGAGAATTTTTAACTAAATTATATTTTTGGTCAAATAATTAAAAAATCATGTAATTCTGTGGATACAGCTTGGAAGTTGGAACAAGCCCTTTGGATTTTTTAAAGATTTATTTACAATTGCACTTGGATTTGTTAATAATTGACCAAATTGCCATTTGAACAGTCAAAGATTTCATCAACAATTTCACAATTTAAATGACAATGACTAATAAACTAAGATATACACATCAGCTAAATAAGTCCCATCTTATTCAATCACAAAATAACTCAATCTACTAATATAATTTTGATCACGAAGATAATAATAGATTTAAGAAAAAGGGATTATTTCAAGAGTTAACAAATGGAGCATAAAATCCCAAAATCATACAGTTAAACCTCAATAAAGTAATATTCGATAAAACAATAATTTCACTTAAATATATGAGTCAATACACTAAAATAATATTTGATAAAATAATAATTTCATTAAATAAATATTTTTTCTCAATCTCAATATTATTACTTTACTGTATAGACTTAAAGGCACCCAGGAAAGCAAATCCATATTCCATGGGTAGATATCTTCAAGTTGAAATCCATATTCAATGAGTAGATATCTTCAAGTTGAGCGATTTGTTGAACCAAGATTTCCATCTCCAGGACGCCTTACGCGGCGACTCATCCCTCTCAATGCTTTGAGGCTTCTTGCATAGCATAAAGTTCCGAACTCCGGCCGAACCAATTGCCTCCCATGGACTCATAGCTGTAACAGAGCATACATGAATTAGTACTGAAAATCTGACTATGCAAAGCATAACAAATCACAACATAAAGCATAATTAACATAAATCTAGGGCTGAATAGAATACCTTCAGTTCCAGAAATTGGGCAATACAGCATGAAATTATCCAGATTCGATCCGAGAGCAGGGAGCCTGCCCTCACGCGCATACGATTTGAGCGCCCTATCAATCACAGCACCGACGAGCTCGTCCTCACTCACCACGAACCGGATCGGCCCAGCGCTGCCGACAAACGTAATGCTAATCAACAACCGGTTCGCCTTCGCCTTCTGGTTCTTCTTCTGCTTGTAGATCAACATCTTCTCTTCGGCCTTCTGATCTATCTACTTGTGAATCGTAAACGAAGGCCAAAAAAAAGTTACCAAAATCGCAAAAAACTACTGCAATCGATCTGTATTTCACGGATCGAGGCCTTGGCAGCGGCAGTACCAGCCTTCCATGCAGGATCCGAAGCGGAAGGAAGCGGCGAAAACCGAAACCCCTCTTCCGGAAGAAGAAGGGATAATCGTGAGTTGTGCGTTCGAGATTTCCACCATCAAAAGGCAAAAGAACACCTTGAATTGCTTTGGAGTAATCACGATTAGGAAAAAGGAGAGGCGGAAGGGAGAGATTTGAAGGAATCGAATTCGAATTGAATGGAGAAAATTAGGGCGGGTTGAGGTATCAGGGAGCGATGCGCGTATTTATATTCTCAGTCCGCGCGAGGTAGATTTCGTGGCCAGCAAGGAAATACAAGTATGGCAGGATTAGATCGGGACCGTCCGTTTCCGAAAAATAAGATGCAAGTTTTCACTTTTTTCCTTTCAAAACTAGGATTTCGGCAAATCAATTCAATATACTATATATAATTAAAGATCACATGCTTAAATTGAAAAGATTAAAAAGGAAACTTTATACGTTTAGATCAAAACAAATAAAATAAAATACCGTCTTCTCGATTTTCCTTTAATATATTATATTTATATATCCAGTCCTAAAATCTAGACATGATGCAAATCTCACAAGCCCAAATCGCTTAGATTTGTCACAATACGATTCGATATAATCAAACAAAAATAATTCCGAAATTACCCATATGAAAGTTTGGCCAGCAATATCAAAATCTCGTTAGTCGATTTACAGCACGTGGGCCAATTATGGCATTTGGAGAAGCCCCAATTTGGAGTCCAAGCAAATGAATTTTCAAATTTCAATGGAAGTACATCAAATAGTTTGGTAGCCTACGGCTCTATACTCCCTCCCACGCCATAGTATGTGTTTCCTATGTCCCCTTGGATGGCGTAGCCGTGAGGTGAGTGGTTCGGGACCGATAGGTCATAGGTTCAATTCCCACTGAAAATATTATGTGTGTCTGTCACTTATGGTTAGTCTAGAGTGTTTGAACTATCCTGTGTGTTTTGCAGGCTATTGCACAGGAGTGGAGTTTACCCAGTGCGCATTTTAGTAGCGGCTGCGGGTTACCCTCGCATCCAAAAAAAATATGTTTCCTATTCAACTTTATACGTTTTCCTATAAAATATGTCTTTCTCTGAAAATGAAAAATATTATAAATATTTTATTTGTGTGATCTATCCTTTTATATAATTTACAATCTACGTTTAATTCTCCTTAATAATTGTTTCAAAAAAAGTTACGCATTCTGTATCACCGAGGGAGTATTATGGTTAACATAATTGGAATCGGAGTGTGTAAGAAAAAAGTCACAAAATGCATCTAACCTAAAATCAGTGTCGAACCTGAATTAAATAATTGGGAATCTGGCCCATGAGATACGACATGCTTTTAAAGGGTGTTTTTGTAAATGCTGATTATTATTATTATTTCTTATTTGTTTTTGTTTAAAATTGAAGAAGGTATGAGTTTTGATATCAATAATTTAAAAAAAAATTATATTTAGTAGTTTTGAAAAATATTGTTTTAATCACCAAAAGCATTTCAATGGATGCTTAAATTAGATTTTATTAAAAAAATTATTTATACTATCAATAAGCAAATAAGTGTATGATTTGGCAATACCTAAATCTGTTAGTCAATAAGTGTTTATGATTTGATCGAGATTATCATTGGGAAAATTATTATAAAAAAAAAAACATATACATGAATAAAAATAATAATTGGAAAAGATAGATACGGCAGCCGACAAGCCCAAGTATTACAAGCCCACGAGTGATGTTGACAAATAAACTTCCACTCAAACTCCATTAGAATGTTTTTTCCGATGTATGGTTGAAACCAACATTTACAAATTTTAATTCGCCAGTCAATTAAACAAAATCGACTCAATTTTGTGCATGTACATGCACGTATGCACTATTACGTGCCACAAAAATATCTCTATCTATTTTTTAATATAAATTAATTGGCATAAAAAGTTAATATAATAAATTAACATAGGTTAAATTAATGCAAAATCAATACGTAATATTCTAATATTACAAATGTTTATTTAATGCGAGTATTATCGTATTATAATGAAAGAAAGTTGTTGAAAAGGACCTCAAATTTAAAGTGGATTTGATGTAATGGCCGGCAAGATTTAATATTACAAAATCTATATGCCCACAAAAATCTATTTGACGTACACGGTCCAATACATATGGATTAATATGATAAACACTTTCACGTTTCTTTCTAGTGGAATTTTCCTACTTGGTAGTGTTTGGCTTTTAAAAAAAATGATCGAGGAACCTGCAACCGCTATTTTTGAGGTGGACGGGATAAATTTATACGTAACGACTTTGACAAAGTTTGAATTCATAATCTTTCACTACCGAATTAGCACCTTAAGCGCTATACCAACATCTCATAAGGACAAAAGAATTCTTTTCATAACGTCAGTGTTTATGAAAATACATTATACTACTACTAAACATTTAATAGAAATAAATATACGATTTAACTTTGTGACAAATGAACTTGACCAATATGTAAGATCTCAACGATGAATCTAGGAATATGAATTAAAATGAGTGAAATAATAATTTCCTCAAAGATTATACTAAAAACTCGAGTTCAAAATTTAATTTAAAATTAATGATTTTATATATGTGTTGATGATCAAATAAAATGGACAGCAAGAGAGCACAATAAAATGGCATAATTAAATGCTCTAGTAAAATGATTGCAACGCCGAGGCATGTGGATAATCATACTATTAAATATGACATCTGTATTAAGTAATCCACTCATCATTTAGACTTCAATAATTTCGAACATGTCATTATTACTTATAAATGTAGTCGACTAATCTCCTTAATTGTAGTTAATGGATTAGTCTCTCTCAAACATCATTTTCTTGTAATTATAACCTCTAATCATTTTCAGACAACCCCCAACTGCAACTAGAAAAAATTCATGGAAAAAGATTTTCTTTTTATTATGCAAAAGGCTATATTCAAATACAAATTGCTATTCCAGATTCACCCTTAAAGATTACAAGATTCCACCCACATTTATGAAAACCTAAAAACAAAAAAAAGAGAATTTAAATCATTTTGAAAGAAAACCACACACACAAACACTAGAGAAGTGGTGGGTCCCAACTCTTCACTAACCCAGCTCAGCAGATATCATTCATATGACAACAAATAGAACCCGAGTCAACTCGAACCGAGTCACCCGAGTCAACTGAGTTTCCAAGCCGAGGTGGCGATTAACGGCCTCGTATGCCAACCCAACATCAAGCATCCATTATTCTCGTCCACTCTGTACCCATCCCCACCCGCAAACAACGCCAGCAGCATACTAGCCTGCTTGTACGCGTTCGAGCCCAAATGGACCGGCTCGAACCCGGCTGATACGAACCGAGTCGTCCACTGAGTCAGCGTCTCGTGTCGCTCGACCCGGTCCGTTCCTTCGCACGCCACCACATTGCATATCTGCCGTCCTAGGTAAACTTCACTCATCACCTTATCTTGAACGCTCACCGACTCATCGGCGGCGGCGGCGCCCCCGCCGCAACTCTCCAATGAATCGAAAAGTGTGGAGTAGTAATGGAGAGACTCGGTGAAACGATCTAAGAAAACATTGCTGTTGTGATTGGCTTCCTGCTCGACGACGGTGAGGACCTCCGGTTTCAATCCGCGTACCACTTGCAAAACCTTGTCGATCGCCGCCGGCCGCGCTAGCAGCTGATGCAATTCGAAGATCGAATTGACTGCCACGGTTTCGCCTTCCTGGATATCGAAAATGGCGGCGTCGAGATCTGCTAACGAACTTGCGACAAATCCTCTATACTCGAACTCGACATTAATCGATTCCGCCAACTGAGCTAATCGCCAACCGACTTCCTGCAAATGATCGGTGTCGTCGTGCGACGGCGGTCCGATTCCGGTCAATCGGAAGCTCGGAGGACCGCCAGGACGCAGCGCCAACGCTTGCAGCAGCGCCGGCCACTGCATCCCCTGTTTAATGCTAAAATCGATCACATGAACGCGAGTTTTTCCGGCAAAAGCTTCGAGAATCGCTTGATTCGCGGTGAAATGTGCGAATTTCAGATAGGGGCACGTCTCGTAGAAGTGCATTTGCAGCAGATCGTTGAACGCCGATTCCTGCTGATTGGCCGGATACAGTTTGTAAATCCTCCTCGCCAAAGCTTCGGCGAAATACGTCGCCACTTTTCTCATCGCTCCGGCCTGCGAAACCGCCAGAAATCCGATGTTCTTCACCAGAGCTTCGGCGTATTTGAAGTTCTCTTGTTGTACGGCTTCTGCGCAGGCCATTAAAGTGTGGACGAGTCGGATACCGTTTTCCTGCGAATCAACCAAGACAACCGGCGTCGCCGGCTCGACCGGTCGAGCCGGGATCGGCGGACCTGCTATAGAATTTACTGAATACGGCGACGTTTTGAGTTTCTTCGATTCCGGCTCTTGAGGTGGCGGTTGGCTTCTGGGGTAAATAGCCTTTCCGGGTATGGAAATAAGATCCGACCCGAAATCCAAATCCAGCGGCATCTGGCTGTTCACGCTGCTGCTATTGGAAGATTCGAGAAACGGATCGGAGGAGGAGTCGAATTCGCTGGGGTTGAGGCCGGAAATCATGGATTCGAGCCACGACGCGAGATCCGACGGATTGTAATGCACGGTCTCGGAAGCGAGCTGCGAGAGTCCGTCCTGTTGGACGCTCCCCATCACTTCCTCCAACTGTTCGATCTTCTGCGCCACGTCCGCCATGTCGGAGGACTTCACGCTGTACCCCAACACGGCGAAGAGCTCGTCAACGGCGGCGTCTTCCGCCTCGCACGGCCACATCTTCGAGGAGCCGAAGCTCCCGCTGTCCTGATTCATTTGGTCTCTTTTCATTTGGTGAAGATTTGGTTGCAGATGTTAATCGATTGAAGCAGAATTGGTGAATAAGAAAGAGGAATTAGGGCATTGGTGATTTGGGGATTGGGCTAGGGCTGCTTGGTTTTTCACATACGGCCTCTGTTTCTGAGTTTTTGCTCGTTGGGCAAGAGAGAGAGAGAGCTCTGTTTGTAGCCTGTGCGCGTTGGAGAGAGAAACTGCGTGTATGGTTAGTAGAATAAACTCGTACGAATCAGAGAGAGAGAGAGAGGCTCTCGTGACGGAGGCGCAACCTTCAACACTAATTATACATACACCCCAAGCAGGTCTCGTAATAAAAGGCGCGGTAAATAACTTCTTACAGCTCTAATAATTACTGTTTCTTAACATTCTATCATTCAAATTACTTTACCTTTATTTATTTGTTAGCATCATCATACGCAATCCCAGTTTTTAATTGGTAAGATCTGGCTTACTTTTTTATCCCCCAGGTAAAGTAAATGCTAATGCTGTTAATTTCTAAACTAGTTACATTCATTTTAAACTCTCTTTCTTTTATGGTGAATGGGAAATTGTGATGATAAAGCTGATATCATGAATTAATTAACAATTAAAATTGATTATTAAATATTGCTTCCATTTGGAGCTAACTTCTGAACTAGCTTGCTTAGTCAACTTCCTTAGCCTTATAAAAGTCCTTAAAAATACTCAATCCCTCCAATATTTGCGACTCATTTTCTTAATTGAAACATCTTAATATACGCAATTCATTCTTTAAAAAGTCAAATAACCTATACGAGTACATAATAACACCTTCTTAATTCCTATAACGAAAAAATAAGTTACAAATAACGAGACCGATAGATTAATGAAAATATAAATATGGCAATCAAATATTTTCATTTTGATTTTTTTATTTTATTGTAATCTATTTACAGTTCCTAGGCAAATAACGCATTGAGAGGTGAGGTTTGTATAAGAATCTGTGTGTGCAAAAACGTGCAACAATAATTCCAAAGTTATTTAATTAATTTCTGAATTAGCCCAAGAAATGCTTATTAGTATTAGTTAATTTCGTTATAGCTGTCAAGAACGCTTTATATAATGAAGAAAATCCAGCTTTATTGATGCTTAAACATGGAAGGTAGAACTCCGTGTCTTTACCTTTATCTCAACTCGCAAGTCTTTCAAAATTCAAATGGAAGATTGTCAAACAATTTTTTATTTTATTTTTCTAGGGAAAATGATTCATATATACATATGAAAGAGAAGTTTTAGTTTCACTAAAATTTATGGGTTGGTTAGTCCGTTTATATTTTCTTATAATTTACTAATATTAAGGTTCCTTTTGAAAAAATTAATTTAATTATATTGAATAAGAGTTTATTTATAAGGGTTTAAATTTAATAAGTGAGTCGTGTTTGAGTGCACATATTGATAATATTTATACATGGAATGAATTATATAAGATGACCCTTTAAAATAAGAAATATAAATCAATCTTCTTTATTTATTAGAGGGTTTTGATTAAATGTGCTCTAGAATATTTCTTATACAAATTGAGTATATATTTTATGTATAAGGACAAAAATATGAAAATTATAAGATTTATGAATATGCATAAAGCAAGTAACAAGTATGCTTATTTTCTATATTCCTAAATAATTATGTCCTCATATCGAATCCATACCATACTTATATAATATATAAAATAAAAAGAAAGAGAAAGAGAACGTGAAAATTGTAGAAGTCAAACTTCGATTATCTAATCTTTGTATAAGTTTCGTATAAATTTTGTGTAAGTTTTTAATATTAATTTATAATTAAAATAACTTATGGATGATTTGTAATATTTCCTCCTGTCTCATTTAATTTACACGTTTTTTTTTGGAACGTCCACTTAAAATGATATATTTCCTTAAAAGAAAGTAAATTTCTAAAATTTTAGTATTAAATTATTTCTTACTTTTTATTTCTCTCTCCTATTTTTTAATTTATTTATCTTACTTTATCATTTGTCTTTCCTACTTTATCATTTACTCTCTCACAAACTCATTTATCTTTTCTCTTACTTATCATTTATCCATCTCTTATACTTTATCATCAAATTTCTTAATTCTCACACTGAATAAAATGTATCTTGTTAAATGAAACGGAGGGAGTAATAAACTCTCTCAAACGCATGTATAATCTCTTATTTTCTAAAATAAATTATCTATAAGATTATGAGAGGGCCTATAATATGTATAAAGAAAAAGCAGCAAGTTATCGTATGTGAAACATTATCCTTATAACTGAATGTTATGAGTTTCAAACCTTACAAATGATAAATTAAACTTTATACTCCTTTTATTTCATTAAAATTGACTTATTTCTTTTCGACATTATTTTTAAAAAATAATTATTTATTATATATAGAGTTATATAAAATTGTGGATTCCTCAAATATAGCGTGTGTAATAATAATTTATTAAATAAGTAAACTAAACAGCTTCAATGAAACGGCCCTAAAAATATATTCCTCCCGTTCCAAATATATATACCTACTTTTTTTTCGTCTGTCCTAAATTTATATGACTATTAATAATTGTTTGTGTCTAACTAAATCTTTCACTAACTTTAATACGTTTAATTAATGTGATAATATAGAAAAATACTACTTTATCCAATTTTTCTAATAATAAATACACTTATGTCATAAATTTTTAGTAATTTACTTTAATTTATTTATATTTCAATATCAATATTTATTTAATTTTCATATTATTAAATTTTTCTTAATATATGTGAAAAAATAAATAGACATATTGTTGGTCCGGAGACGAAAAGTCAGGTGTAGAGGGGGGGGGTGAATACACCTGAGCTCTGTTTCTTTTTCTCAGTGAAGGTCGGTGAAGGCGATGTTTGCAAGCGATGAACAGTGCCAAGTAAGCCTTCGGTCCATTGGGGTCAAAGTGAGTCGGCTTACGAGCTCTTCTACGGCGATGTCGGTATTACGAAACTCGGTCGGAGCCGTAGTGCGGATAAGTGTTAGGCTCGGAGTCGTCTCTTTTGAAAACGCGTTTTAGCAAGTTAAATCTTTTGGTTGTGCACTTTATAAAGTACGTTTTATGCAAGCTTATGATTTTCAAGTCGGTTGAATGCTATGCAATAAAACAAGAAAAGAACACAAGCGATTTAACGTGGTTCGGATACGCAAGATCCTACGTCCACGGTCCCGAACAAGGCGGGAGAACTTGTTGATTATTCCGAGCAAGCCTCGGCGGGGATCGTGCACCGAACGGTTCCCTCTAAGTTATAGTCCTTAGCGACTTTACAATCCAAACCTAAGTTTAGAAGGGGAGGGAATATTCTCCAACGAGAAGGAGTTCTTACAACAAGAACAATTCACTAAATGTGAACTCCTTCGTATCTAAGCTATGAATCTAACAATGAGCTTAGTCAGAGAAGAAAGGGATCAAAGAGCTCAGAGAGATGAACTACAAGAAGTGTTCTATGAAAACTAGTTCGTCTCTGGATAAACTTGAAGGTTCTAGAGCGTTGTGAGTTTGAATGATTTCCCTTGATTTCGCGTATATTCCTTGTGTGAAATCTTCAAATCCTTCTCTATTTATAGGTCGTGAGTTGTGGCATATGTCCGTTGGAGACGACGATGCCACGTGTCACAAGTGTCCAAAGAAAACGGCCACTATTCAACTTTGTTGCGACGGGGCGTTAATGCACTGTTCATGAGAGCAGCTTTCTTGTGTAGAGTAGGTAAGCGTTGTCGGCTTCTCATTGGTCGAGGTTTGTAGTTGGTGAGTGTCGAGTTGGCCGTTCAAACTACCTCGTATGTCTTCTGCCGAACATTTGAAGGGACTTTAAGTCTTTGGGTCGCTTTACGTCGGATACGATGGGCCGGAAAGTCTGTCTTCTTCTAGTGAGTCGTCGACCGATAAAGTGAGCTTCGATAGTCGGTTGGTATCTGCGAAGGTATCTGCTTTGCCTTGGTTCTTCTACCGATGACCATCGGCTTGTAGAGAATGCTTCTACCGAGGTCCGGTCAGCGATGCGGGATCTTTAACCGAGTTTGATATCGGCTGGCCGACGAAGAATGCAAGCGATTACAGCGATGACGTGGGGTTCGAAAAGTATCTTGGCAGAAGATCGGTTCAACAACTACCCCGTACGGGACTTAGACAAAATAATAAGCATTACATCAAGTCTAACCTATACATCGGTTAATCCTATCGACACACTAATCTACTGATATCAGCTCGGTTTTGGGATCTTCAATTCCATAAGACTACTATGATTTCCCCCAATTTCTTTTAACCCTAGAACAATTAAGTATCAATCTACTGACTCATATCCAACACATATATATTCGGATTTGAGGGAGTATTGAACAATTTCAATGAGATGAGACATTAGTATTTATAAAAATAGAAAAAAAGAAAAATAAACAAGAAAAAAGGAAGCGCGTGAGAGCGTGGATAAGATCTGGGGCTTGGGATGAATGATTACCAGATTTAGTTTCAAATCTTCCTCACATAAGGGAGACATTTTGACCGCCGTCTCCATCACCCGATACCTCCGTCAAAGGGTGCACGGCAGCGAAGCGGTACGGAGGATGTAAGCAATTAACGGCGTTACTGCACAACCTTATCTTTCCAATTTCCTATGCGCTGGTGAAATCTCTCTCGCAGACCGCAGTTCATGTGCAGTTCCCAAATCCCACATGTGTCCCGCACGTGCACATCTCCTTTTTTCCCAATTACTATATCATAGTTATTCCAAAGCCATTATTGAAGTAAATTTTATTTGTTAATTACTCCCTCCACCACGTTATTAGTGTTTTAGTTAGTTTGAAAATTTAAAAAGTGAATAGTTGTATATTAAATTGGGTAGATATGTATTAAATATGGATTCACTGTTGGTAAAAATAATGTGATGATTTAAAAATCGTGCATGACTTTAGAAGTCTATTATCGGAACAGTTTGAGTCGATACCCATATATCATATTTGATAGATAGTTTAAGTTCCCTATTAAAGGTATCATACTCATGTGGACACGAATTTTCTAATTCCCTATCATTTACTTGGGTTTGAGATATTGAAACCTATGTGGGTATCAAGCTTCTCCCCCAATTATTTATACTTATTTCTGAAAAAAAATATTTTATACTAATACTTAGTGAAAAATAAATAATAAGATAAAACTTAAATTTTGTCACCTAATAAATATTATATTATTTAAAAAATATTTTATAATAATTTAAAAAATGTTTAATTTTTGTAAAAAGGCAAATATTTAGTAATTTCGTAAAAATGTAACTTAGCCTTTTAAGAACGTTAATTTATAATTATTTTTAAAAATATTTATATATTTTTGCAAATATTCAAAATAAAGCTAATGTGTTTTTGCTAAAATATTCTTGTATTGAATTTCACAAAATAAAAAAATGATTCATATATTATTATTAAAATATGTATTTATAAAATTATACATTCTCATTAAGGTTTAAGTACAACAAAATATAATATTTGATTATCATACTTATTCATTAATAATTGTCAAATATTATTGAGTAATTAATCATTTTGGGGTCTAAACTTTCAAAAAATTTGAGTTTTTGTGTCCTTACTTCAAAAGTTGTATATTTGGTACCTAAACTTAAGAAACACTAGCAATTTTGGTATCTTTTATTATTTTAATAATTAAATAATATTATATTGATTTAAAGAAAGGTAAAATTGTAAGATTATATAAAATTTTTAAAAAAATATTTTTTTATAATAATAATAATTTTAAACTATTAAAATAATAGGTTATGATAATTTAATACTTTATGTTAATTTTATTTAATAGTTAATTATTTATATTTTATTTTCAATGTTTAAAATAACTTAATAATTTATTTTATTTTTTTAATTTTTTATAAATAATTTTTTTTAATGTTGCACAAATATTACAATGTTAAAATGAGGTCTAAAAGTTATAGCTATATATATAACTATTAAACTATTTTGATATTAATATTATTATAAGAATGTGTGTTTAATTTGTTAAAAATAGATGTTAAATTGTGAGACACCAAAACATAAATAATTTGTGAAGTATGAGCATCAAAAATGCAATTTTTAAAAAATGGACACCAAAAATAAAAAAAAATGAAAGTATAAGCACCAAAATCACAACTTTCTCAATATTATTAAAGGAATCGATCATACCTATATTCAATCAACATACTATCACCCATTATTATTTTCATAATCGAATTATTGGTTCATGAGAATATAGAGATGTTAGGGGTACTAATCAAACCTATTAATAACAGGTGAATAAAAAATTATACCTAAAAATAATAACAACCTGATTTAGAAACGTGTAGAGATACCAAATGGCCTCGAGTTCGCCGTCTAAACTGCATTGTTGGTATTTTTTAGGTCAATTTTTTACTTTTAGCAGATGCATGTAGTCACGGCTTGCATTCGCAAGTGACACGTGTTATCAGCATTTCTTGAGGTTATGTAACCCTCCGGCTTACTAAAGGGGGTGTTTGCATTAGCTTAAATTTTTCTAACTTATAGCTTAATTTAAGGAAAAGTTGTTTTGGAGTGTTTTCAACAGCTTAAATTCGTAAAAAATTTCTACATTTAAGTCAAATAAGTTGAAGTTGGTTAAGTTGGTTTTTACCAACTTCTCCAACTTAATGGCATATTTGTAATTTCAAATAAACTGTGATTTGACATTTTACTTATAAATCACAAAATAAGCTACTACAGTATAAATATTTGCAAACACTCTTTTTTCAATTTTTCCTGCTTTTAAGCAGTTTTTGCAAACACACCCCAAATTCTCTAATAAGCCACTTTTACCAACTTCTCATTAATTTAAGCACTTAAAAAAAGCTTAAGCTGTTGCAAACACCCCCTAAACAATCCTAATTTTCATTTTCGAATTGTCTAATTTTCATTCCGAAAATAAGAAGAAAATAAACCACAATTATTTTAAATAACTGAATCCCATATTTTATATTATTATATCAAACTTCCTTTTTTAATCCACTTTCTAAATTTTCATCTTGGAAATAAATGAAACTTATTCAATATATAAAATTTTATTTTCAAAGTAATAATTCTGTTATTGTATATTTTTAATATTTTCACAATTAAAAACTCACTTTTAGTACGTATTTCAAACGTACGAGAAACGTGTCCCAGGAATCTAAGAATTAATAGGAAGTTATAAATTGTTTGGATTAAGTTAATTAGATTAAAATATTGGAAATATTTAAAACACCGAAATTCTTCCATTGAAAATTATTTTCTTATTCCATTTTAATCCATCACATATGAACGGTTTTGGGTTCAACTTTAGTTTCATGTTGGGAAGCAAATGTACCTTATACAGTTAAACTTCGATAAAGTAATATTTGATAAAATAATAATCTTGATAAGATAATAATTTCTTCTGGTTTCAATACGGATCAATGCACTAAAATAATTTTTAATAAAGTAATAACCTCGTTAAATGAATATTTTTTCGCGGTCCCAAAATTATTACTTTATTAAGGTTTAACTGTATTTTGCTTCAGTAAATATTACTTTAAAAATATATAAAAGATAAAAGATAAAATAATTATTAAGGTCATCATCATGTGACATATATCCAAGCAAGGTCACTATCCCAGGACCTAAACATCAGACATCATAATTATAAACATCAACCTCGTTGTATGACTAGTATAATCAATCCGATCCTCTGGCCCAAAAATCGTATCCCACTCGGTAGTCCACCAATCACGTCCCGCCACGCGTGCATTGATGGGCCATATTAGCAATAAAAAATTATTTTAATTATAAAAGGCTGGCCCACCAATACACACGTGGCGGAGCGTGATTGATAGACCATTGTATGGGCCACCTAGGAGTGTAATTGATGAATTTGAATTCTTAATCATATTTATTTTTGTTTGTTTTTAATGCAACTGTCGGCTGACTATGACTCAAAATTATTTTAATGAAATAAATAATAAATACTCCCTCCGTCCCATTATTTGTGGCTCAATTGATTTCGGCACGGGAATTAAGAGAGTAAATGATAAAGTATGAGAGAGAGTGTAGATGATAAAGTATGAGAGAGAAGATGAGTAAGATAATGAGAGAGTATGAGAGAAATATGATAAAGTAGGAGAGAGAATGTAATAAAGTAGGAGAGAGAAGATGATAGAGTAGGAGTAATTTTTTACCAAATTAGGAAAGTGGGCACAAATAATGGGACACCTATTTCGGGAAAGTGAGCCACAAATAGCGGGACGGAGGGAGTATATAATAAGGGCTTTTTCAATGGTGGTGGTGGTGGTGGTGGTGTTGGCTAATGGTAATACTGCAAAGGCATTTCACTTACATTTTACATAAGTGGTTATAAAGGAAATTGAGTGTTTCAAAAGGAGAAAAAAAATACATGATAAACATCAAATATGTAGTGGAAAATGCTTTATTTCCCTTCTCATGCAAGCCAATTTGTTATTAGATTTTAAAGATAATTGTAACTTATGGTTAATAAGGTAAGTGTAATGATGACCCTTCATCTTTATTTATAAAGTTGAGAAATTATTTTATTGACATTAAGAAAAGGGAAGGCTTTGACTCAATCTTTAGAGATAAGGTTCAACCACAGTTGTCATTGCAGTTTCTGGTAAGAGTATAATCCTCTTTCTCTCTCTCTCATGGTAGACAATACATGGGTTGTAGAAAGATAAAAAGGGAGAATTGCTTGTTTTAGTTATGAGATGGTCTACATACATGTTCCTGTGAAGGGTGGGCCATTGCTAGGAGGAGAATATGCAAAATTGATAACCAATACAATTAAACCTCGATAAAAATAATAATTTCATTTGAAATAATAATTTCTTTCGGTCCTAATATGTGTCAATGTATTAAAATAATATTTGATAAAGTAATAGCTTCGCTAAATGAATATTTTTTCTAAGTCCCAATATTATTACTTTATCGAAGTTTAACTGTAGCTCTAAAAATGTCTACATATGCCCTTTTACTTGATTCAACAAAAGCAGAGAATTAACACATTAATGGATTTTACCTCCATTCAATCTTTCATCAAATGACAAGATAAATCAACACAGCCCATAAACCAAAACACCCTGTTTCATAGAGGCATAGAGACCCATAATTCTTAGTCAAAAAACTTTGAATTATAAAGTATGATGTGCAGGTTCCAACCATAACCACAAACTTTTGCATTTAAATCACTCTTGAGTGACACATCCAAAGAGGAAGGAAATGGCAAATTTTTTGCTGAGGAATCAGTCAAAAACGAACGACAGCCAGTTCGTGGATGCTCGTATAGTTGTGGAGTTGGGATGTGAAATCTTGTCTAGCAACAACCTCTACTTTCTATCTGTATTCATATCCACTAAGAAAGCAAACAACTCAAAAGGGATATAGTGAAGCAGCGAATGACAAGAGGTAGAGGCGTAGTCAAGGCATACCTGCCGGGACCTGTCATGATTCATTCATGTATCAACGAATGCAGCTGTTTCCTGAAACTTGATAACTTACTAGCTTCAACAGCCATCACTAAAGCGAACGGCCGACAGTTTTTTAGCTGCGGTTATTAAATAAGATTAGCAAGAAACAGTTTATCATGAAAGAGCAGACGTGCCTTGGCACTTCAATAGTGAATGTGAAAGCAAATTATAGATGAATGAGGAACATACATGATTGCAAAAGGTGAAGGCATACTTTCCGCAGGTTACGCAGAAAAACAAAGTATAATCGAAGAGAATATGATTGCATATGTTTGTCTATAGTAGTCTCTCCTAAGGTACTCCATATATAATGAAAGTTTAGGATTCACTTCAGCGCAAATAGAACTTCCATTAATTCGGACACTGATAAATAACTTAAAATGTATTTTAAAAACAGAGGATGCATGCACAGGAGAAGGGTGGGAAGGCGTTGTTGAATGTTAGTGATTTTCATGAAACAGATGATCCACAAGATGCTAATCTACAAATATATTTACGAATATCGGCAATGTAAGGAGAGCAACTCCAACAACGCATCTTATAAATTTTGCTAATAATTAGATAATATTTGAAGCAGAAAGAACTTCGGAGCTCTTCTGTGGGCTTCAAAAAGTAAAATAAGGTACCTTTACCCCCATGGAAGCCACTAGCTAGGTTTTGGATCAAAGAAGACAAAATCTGCTTGAACTCCCTTTGCAAACAAATGAAACAATTGATTAGAATAACCAGGAACAAAACCCATGCTAACAACAACCAAATTCACATTAAGCACGGTGTACAAATTAACATACAAATGAAGAGGAATCAGGAAACTTAACGAAGATCGTACCAGAAGAGGTTTCCAAACGATGTATTCTCAATCTGTAACTAACAATGATGAATCAACTAATGAAATCATAAACTTGAAGCAAAGTCTCCGGATCGCATTATAAACCCAAACATGCAAATTACAATCTATAAATTTGATAGACGCAGATATTGTGTGAGTAGAATCAAATGGAAAACTTTAAACTGAAACATTCAATTGGTGGAAACTGTATGTCTTTTTTCAGTCATTATATAAACCTCACTGCAAGCTAAGTGACAAACTTGATTGAGGTTCAGAAACCAACGAAGAAACTTGAGACCACACGAAACGACGTTTTTCTTCCGATGATCTCCCGCCTTTCTCGCCGCAGGAGAAATTCGAAAAGACTTAAATCGAGCCCTAAATACTAATCCAATTAGGGCTTTTCTCTTCCAATTTATTACTTCAACTAAAAGATCGTGAAAATGCATACGGGCCCGGACCCGGGGCCGTAAAGAGTTATATTCTTCACTCGGCCCAGATAGTCCGGCCCGTATTTCAGCGGGGCTATAAAATTTTCAACCCAATCCACTTTTGCTAGCGCTAGGTAATACGCGACACGTGTTCTATATCTTCCTTTCTTGATTATATACTACTTTCTCCGTCTCATTTTATTAGGGCTGCAAAAAGGGTAACGGTTAATCGTTTATCACTGTTATCGAATCAAAATCATCGGGTAACGATAATCGATTAACTGTTTTTCGATTAACGGTACCAATAACGGTTAATAGATTGGGGTTTTATACGGTTAACAATTAATCGTTCGATTAATCGGTTATTACCGAATTAACTGTTTAATTAATTATTAAATAATATATATATATATATATATATATATATAATATTATTAATATATTACTATAAACTAAAGTCAAAATACTAAAAGTCTAAAATCGGTTAGAGGCAGTTAACCGTTTAACCGAACGCTTAAACAGTTAACCGAATTGGGTCTTAAACTATAACGGTTAATCGTTACCGAACCGTTTTGCAGCCCTACATTTCATTAGACCATTTTATTTTCATGTGTGATGTAGTAGAAAGTAGAGAGTCCACTAAAATATATTTAAGTATTATTTTAAGTTAAAAAATAGATAAATTAAACTAATAAAGTGGGACAATCAAAAAATGAAACTGAATTAATAGAATGGGACAAAGAAAATGAACTAACGTGGTGTGATATTTTAAAAAGTGAAACTGGACTAATAGAGTATTACGGATGAAGTATTTTATTTGGTTAAAATTTCTCTCACAATATCCTCAAATGCAATTTAACAAATTTCGGGATGACAATTAACTAAATGAGGTAATTTTGAAGTTTAGAAAATGAGAAATAAAAGGCAGGAACAACAATTTGAGCGTAATTTGCTTAATTATAGAAAAATTAATTGGCGGTAGATATGCATTACCATCCAACTCCTACCCACAATATTCAGTGTCTATGGCCGGAACTATATAATAAATTAAATATGCCGATACGCACATTAGTCACGCCTCATTAAAGTATTGAATTAAAGCACTCTTCAGAATATCGTATAATCGGTTACCCATGCAATTATTAAAATTTAAGACTATGATGTATAAATAAAAAATATGACAACATTAAATTAAACATTGTTACGAGTTTAAATTTCACCGTTAGGTATAAATTTATCACATATTATTAGTCTTGTACAATTTGCATGACACTGTATAAGAATAGGTTATTAATTTAGTGTTACTATATTTTATAATATCTGCAAAATTAAGTAGGTACAATTACAAGGAAATTTAAATATTATAAACGAATAAAATCAAATCAAGTAAAGATATTCAGATCAATATTTGAATATTTTTATTTCAATTTAATTGGTATGTCAATATTAAATTAATTTATAATTCATTCAATTCGTAATATTTGAATATTCGTTTTAAATTCAATTTGCACCAGATATTATTGGTTTCTGAATTATTTGATTCAGAAATCATATATTCATAAAAACTAAATTTATGAAAAATTTTAAAAATATATTATACATAATATTTAACCGAATAGTTACGAGTATCAAAGAAAATATTTATATTTAAATATTATCGAATCAAATATGTTAAATTATAATCATATATATAAAAAATAACCAAATTGACAATTTTTTATATTTTTTTATATTTGATTGGAATAATATTCAAGCAATAAGAAATCTAATAATTAAGATGGAAATTTTTTCCGAGTTATCCAAATCAAGTGACAAGTAGGTGAGTTGAGGAAATTGACTGCAATCACGCTTGAATTTTCAACAATGGCAATCTGGTAATTTGATCCGGATACTGAGCCCACTTCCATTTCCAATCCAACAACCATTATTTACTCGCTCGCATCAAACCAATTTCTTGTCTATTCTCCGATTCGCTGTCCGCTTCTCCTTCCGTCTCCTCCAGGAAAAATCAATTTCGATCGACACTCTCTCTCTAGCAATGGAAGAAGATAAATCGTTCTTCTCAACCTCCGACTCAATCAACCACTCCGACGACAGCAACCACGGCTGGCAGAAGGTCACCGCCAAAAAACAGCGGAAGAATCAGAACAAGAAAGCCGCCGCTGATTCGGCCGAGGTGCCGAACGGATCCGTAATCGCGCCGGAGAAAAACGGCGTTTTCAAGGGCTTGGAGAAGCACGCGGAGGAGCGGCGCCGGAAATTGGAGGAGCAGCGCGCCGCCGCGGTTTATGATGACGACGACAATGTAAATCAAGGGAGATCGAGGAACAATCGCGGACGAGATGACGACGATGACGATCTCAGCAGCGATGCTGACGTTAGGAATAATGCGGCGGAGGTTCATAAGAAGGAGAAGCCGAAGAAGGTTAAGAAGCCTAAAGTCACTGTTGCGGAGGCTGCCGCTAAGATCGACGCCGATGATCTCGCCGCCTTTCTCGCTGGCGTTTCGGTACTTCTGTGCTCCAATTGGATCTGAGTCTGTTTGTTCTGTTTTGTTGGATTTTAGAAATTTCTGATTTTGTTTTTTTGTGTGCGTGATAGGAATCGTATGAAGGGCAGCAAGATATTCAGCTGATGAGGTTTGCGGATTATTTTGGCCGTGCATTTTCTGCCGTGAGTGCGTCACAGTTCCCGTGGCAGAAGTTGTTCGCGGAGTCTGCCGTGGCGAAAATCTCCGATGTGAGTTGGTCAGGTTTTTATTACTTAGTATTCCTTGTTTATAGATTCGTTATGCTTAAACTTGTTAGTGTTGAGGCAACCAGATTACATTGCATGTAGCAATAAGTATGTATTCTGATCCAATTAAATATAATATCTTGTGGATATTGAGTGCAACTGCATTCTCAATTCAAAGATTCAATATTTGAAGCTGGAAATGCAATCTTAGAACCTCTTTTACGCTCTTATGACATGCTTTTACCTTCACTCGTTTATCTTTATTTCTAGTATTTATGGCATGCTTTATATACTTTTGCTACGCCGTTAACAAGTATGATAAGGAGAGTATGATTAAGAAGCTACATTGTGAGACAATGGAACACTTTACTTTTTGAATTATTAGCTGAATATTATGGTTTAAGAAATTATTTACGCGCCTGTGTTGATGTGTCCTTTAACAACCTCCACAATCATTCTTTATAATGCCTTATTTTGGTAATCTTTTCATCTTTTTGATATAATAACTTGTGACTTATGTGTTTAAATGGTTTTTATTAAACAGTTCGATGTTTTGAGGATTTATAGGATTATAGGGTTTTTACTAACTTTATTCCTGCAAGCAGATACCAGTTTCTTATATATCGGAGCCTGTTTATAAGACATCAGTTGATTGGATCAACCGCCGTTCCTATGAGGCATTAGGTTCCTTTGTCTTATGGGCATTGGATAGCATTCTGGCGGATTTTGCTGCTCACCATCCTGGGTCTAAAGGTTCAAAGAAAGGAGTGCAGGCAGCATCTTCAAAATCTCAGGTATAAATATTATATCATCTTTTATTTTTGTTGCTAAAGTAGCAGTTTATTTTAGAACTAACTGTTTGGGTATTTCTCCTTGTTATCTTTAAAGTGGCTACTTTCCTTGTCACCTTTTTATTCTTATGTAACAACTTGCCAATTCTTAGAGCATTAACATATTGTGAGTGATTTGCTGACTTTTTCTGCATTAGACATGCAAGCTTGATTATCATTTATCAGTTAACGAGGTTGACCACACATATAGGGAGAAGTTCTAGATATCTAGGTGCTGCCTCCTAACTCAAATGCATCTTCCTCTTGACATGAAGTTTTGTGTGTCAGACTAGCTAGTCGGCTTCTTTGATATGTATTGACTTGTAACATATTTCCCATAGTTCTAATATCTCAGACATCAGTATTTTTTCAATCTGGTTTCTCTTATTATACTGGTTCCTAAAAAGTTATTATTCTGGCGATATTACAGGTTGCTATATTTTTGGTTTTATCAATGGTATTACGCCGGAAACCTGATGTGCTAATTAATTTGTTACCGAATTTGAGTGACAACTCAAAATATCAAGGAATAGATAAGCTTCAGGTTATTATATGGATGATAGTTCAGGTGAGTTCTTACCTAAGTATCCAATTAATATATGTTTTTGGTCTTTGTTTCCTTTGGATCCCTTATTTCAACTTGAAACTGACTGTTTGTGTAGGCGTACCAAGGAGATTTAGCTGTCGGTTTGTATCTGTGGGCGCATCAGATTTTGCCAGTACTTGGAGGGAAATCAGGATCTAACCCGCAGATCAGGGACTTGGTTTTGCAGTTAGTAGAAAAGTATGAATCTTGAACCCCCACACCCAACATTTGCTGCTTATGTTGCTGTGATCTGATTCATTTTTTTCATGTGACATCACCCATTTATTGTGTCAGAATTATTGCTGCACCGAAAGCTCGTAGCATATTAGTGAACAATGCTGTTAGAAAGGGCGAGCGGCTGATTCCACCAGCTGCACTTGACCTGTTGTTACGTGCTACATTTCCTGCACCTTCTGCCCGAGTTAAGGTAATAGACTAATAGGAGTTCCTCAAGACCTTTTGCCTAACGAAATGACTTGTTGGGTTATATCTTCCTCCTTGACAAGCTTTTATATGGGTTTTTATATGATAGGCTACTGAAAGATTTGAGGCGATTTACCCACTTTTGAAAGATGTTGCTCTTGCTGGTTCCCCTGGAAGCAAAGCAATGAAGCAAGTTTCCCTACAAATACAGACTTTAACCGTGATAGCAGCTGGGGAAGGTATACCTACTTTCTGTTTACTTTCTTGAAAGGAGGTTAGTAATCTTCGATGAGAACTTAACGAGATAGAGCTGTGTAGGGATCCCTGCACTATCTGAGGAAGCAACTGGCATCTTTATATGGTCATTGATCCAGAATCCTGATTGCTACAAACAATGGGTAAGAATTATTTTCTTTTATTCATTATATTGCATCTCCACAAACTTACCGACAGTGATTCATTAGATATGCCTATGCTTTGCAAAATGTTCCTCTGATTTTACGTTCACTAAATATGTTTTTCTCTTGAACTTGGGGTTAATACCCGATTTACTGACCCTATAAATTTGATTTTCACAGGACAAGATTTATGCCGATAACATAGAGGCTAGTGCTGCTATATTGCGGAAACTTGTTGAGAATTGGAAGGACTTCTCTTCGAAACAAACTTCTCTTCAAGCACTCAAGGATACTCTGAAGAGTTTCAGGCATAAGGTTTACATCCAATTTATCTTCTTCTACATTATTTTGAGTTGCTATATGTGAGTGTTTCTCGAGTGCAGTTTCTTGGACTTCTTGTGTATCTCGAGTTGAAAGTTGAAACCATCTAGCTTATTCATTTATATTCCTTCAATTTACAGAATGATAAGGCACTAAGCGGCGGAGTAAGCGTCTCTCGGCAAGCTCTATTCAAGGATGCTGATAAATACTGTAAAATGATATCGGGAAGGCTCTCGAGCGGCCATAGCTGCATCAAAGCTCTGTTCTTCACTCTTGCAGTGGTGGGTGTGGGTGCTGCGGTTGCGTTCCCGAGCGTCGACGAATGGGAATGGATTAAGTTGTATTTTGTTTAAGCCCCAACAAGTTGTGTGAGCAAAGTTTTACTCCTAACTCAAAGTTGGAAGTATAGTTTTTCTGGGTCTCCTTGAGTGAGACAATACAAATTCAAGGTGGCCAAAATAAAGTGGAGGAAGAGAGCAGAGTCTTTGTGCAATAGCAAGCCTTGTTAGTTTTTACTGAATTAGAATGTTGGAAAGTTATCTACATGTAAGAGATGGGAGTGTGATCTGAACATCTGATCATATGAACTAATTTTGTAATCAGCACTAATCTTGGATGTTTGTTTCTTGAGCACACAGAAATCTTATATACATTTTCTTTTTCTTGAGATGTTTTCTTCTGAAGTTTCTTGCAGCGTGAACGGTTTTTTTTATGACGAGGGAAATTTGGTTCTACGAATTGTGTTTTTTGAAATCATGAATGCCTTGCATATTATTTATGTTTCATTCAAAAAGTAGACATGAATAAGTAGACCATAATCATCTAAACAAATGAATTTCACCATTTTATACATTTATTATTATTTTGCACCTTTACACAAACCGTATTAATCTCCGTATTCAATTCTAATAAGACATAAATAATGTGATGAAGGGAGTACTATAAAAGATAAAATTTCATTTTTTTAATCTTCGTACTGAAAATAAATGAAACACTTATACATAGAACGGATGAAATGTTTTTGATTTAGTAACCAATTTGATAGAAAGTTAATCCAATTTGAGTCCTGGGATATGTAATCGAAGTTGAATTGTAGCACGAGTTGTAGTAGTAATATCATGATTAACAATAATTAATGATAATAATTGTTCGTAGGACAACAACTTTACAGTTAATAAAGAAGATGCAACACTTCCAGACACATATAAATTTATTAGGCTATTTTAATTACTTCTTTAATATATTAAAATTACGAGTACCTTGCTATAAAGCACAGCCGTTACACTCAGACTCGGTTGGATAGCTAATAAAGTTGTTAGATGAAACGATAATAATGATAAACGCATAAAACTACAAACTACGCCGTACGAATATTTGTAAAACTAAGTAAATGCTGCATAAGCTGAAATATTTCAAATACATCGTAAAATACACTATAAATTCATTTTATTACTTGTCCATGAATATAAATTATTATAAACCGATTTAAATTATGAGAGACGGAGAATAAATTTGAATTTCATAAAGAAGAGAATGATTTGGTAAATATATCGAAAAAATTGTATACCTTTCATATAACATTGAAAAAATATTGAAAATACCAACTTTAATGATATATTGTAATTTTTAGTACGGTATCATTGTTTTTGGGTATGGTGAGGGTATAAACTTTCTCATACCGCGGTATGCTGCTGTATACCGGACTTTTGGAACATATCGAAAGTTTCGGCTGCATGCTGAATAGTAGGTATATACCCAAATTGCGGTATATATCGCATACCAAGTAATATCGATGTATACTGAAATCGATATCGATATATATATCTTAAAACACATATTATTTTCGATATTTCATCACTTTTCAATAAACACTTTGTGTAATTTAATTTTCTGGTATGACGTGATATTTAAGTTTGGTATGGTACATCGATAAAACGGTACAGTAACGGTATGGAGAAAAACTCATACCGAAAGTCAGTATACCAAAAGTGACGGTACGGTAACGATATGATTTTTTCCATATCAAAGTTTTCGCTAACGTATACGATATGAGAAAAAAAAAAAGTTCGATATACCGTACCAAACTACCCCAATAAATATAGAATTTTAAAGTAAAACAAAATATTTTTAAAATTATACCCTTTCCGTCCCGGATGAAACGTCATATTTCTTTTCGGTGCGGTAATTTATGCAGTGGACTTTCGTGTATTAGGAGAGAGAATAATGTGAATGAGGCACACTAAAAAGTGACTTTTGTGAGAGAAATTTATTTTATTTTTAAGAAATAGGCAAATTGGCACAAATGGTCCCCAGTGTTTACTAGTTTGGATGAATTTGTCCCTAATCTTTTTTTTAGTTTATTGGTCCTCAATGTTTACTAGTTTGGATAAATTGGTTCTTTTGTTAAATTTTAAGTTAGTCAACTGTTAGTCATAAGAGTATTTACGGAATAAAAGTTTCAGGGACCAATTCATCCAATTTTTAAATTAAATTTGAACTTTTTTAAATATATTTTCTAAATTATAATCTTTTTCGAAATGATAATTTTTTTAAAATATATTTTTGGTAACGAAAAAAATTGGTAACGAAAAAAAATTGGATGAATTTCTAAAATATATTTTCTAAATTATAAAATTTTATTATTTTTTAAAAATTTTTGGTAACGAAAAAAATTTATTAAAAAGCCTAAATTTAAAATAAAAAATTAACTAATACTAGTTTTAGAGACTAATTCTTCCAATTTTTAACTAATTTTTCAAATAATTTTTTGAATTAATTTTTTTTAAAAAAAAATATATATTTAAAAAATTGATTAATAAAAAATTAACTAAATCTAGATTAATTAATAAGTTTGCATCTCACGGCAGAGGAGGGGAGCGGGTCAACACAGGAGTTGGGGAAGGTGTTGTGTTCTTTGAGGTCGAAGATGTCGTCGGAGAGGAGGCTCACACCTCCAAGTCGTCCAGGTGCTCCTCTCCGACAACATATTCGACCTCAAAGAACATAACACATTCCCAAACTCCTGTGCCGATCCGCTCCCCTCATCTACCATGAGATGCAAAATTATTAGTTAATCAAAATTTAGTTAATTTTTTATTTAAATAAAAAACTTGAAAAAAGTTAATTCAAAAAATAGTTAAAAATTAATTTACAATTGGATGAATTGGTCTCTAAAATTATTATTAGTTATTTTTTTAATTAAATTTTTTCGTTACCAAAAAAATTATTTGAAAAAAAGTAATCTTTTCCGAAAAAAAATTATTTGAAAAAATTAATTTTCTTTTCGAAAAAGATTAAAATTTTAAAAATACTTTTTAGAAAAAAGTTCAAATTTAATTTAAAAATTGGATGAATTGGTCCCTAAAATTTTTATTCCGTAAATACCCTATAACTAACAGTTGACTAACTTAAAATTTAACAGAAGGACCAACTTATATAAACTAGCAAACATTGGGACTCATTCACTTTTTTCAAGATTAAGGACTCATTCATCCAAACTAACAAACATTGGGGACCATTTGTGCCAATTTGCCTATAATATTATGCAGTGGACTTTCGTGTTTTAGGAGAGAGAGTAATGTGAATGAGGCCCACTAAAAAGTGACTTTTGTGAGATAATTTTTTTTAAAGAAATATGACATTTATGTTGAACAACCCAAAATAATATTTACAGTAAAACCTCTCTAAATTAATATAGTTGGGATCGGGAGATTTTATTATCATAAAGAGATATTATTTTATCTATAAATTAATATTTATTAATTTAAAGATAATTTTCGACGTGAACGAAGTAGAATGTATAGTTAACTTCTAAAAACAATGAACCATATAAAATATAATGAATCACTTGACTACATATAGGAACAATAAATTAAGTTCATTGTTTTAGTACAATGAATCATTTGACTATTTAAGAACAATAAAATTAAGTTCATTGTATTCTTATTAAAAGATATTCAATGTATAATCGTAATAGTATATACTATATATAGATGATGAGAAAATAATTAAATTTTAGTTTAAAAAAAAAACAGTCAACACTCGAATCATATTCAGAAAATTGTCTTAGTATTTTGATAATTTAAATAATTATTAATTTATGATTTCGATGGGTAATTTAAATAATTTTTAATTTATGATTTTGATGGGACCATATATTTACATTAAAGTTTTCTGAAAATTATTATTTTTTTATCTTATCGAATTGATGATTTTTTATACTGGCTCGAGTTGGAACCGGAGAAAAATATTATTTTAAAGAGGTTATTAATTAATCGAGCATTAAATTATGGAAGTTTTACTGTAGAACGTTTTATGTGGGATGGGGAAGTATATAAAAATCGAGTTTTGACCCAATGTTAATAAAATTATTGCGCATTGAATTACATTAGCCTAATAACAATAAGAGTAATTAATTAAACATATAGGAGAATAAAAATGGTCACGAGATGATGATTGATGACACATCATAATGCCATACTGGTAAGAGGGGACAGCCGTAAACCGCCAACCAAAAAAGAAAAGAATACGAAGAAAAGGGAAAAAACAGGTTCGAACCGCTCAACAGCGATAAACAACCCATTCTCTCTCTCTAAGTAATCGAGAGAGAGAGAGGTGAAGCGGCGTGTCTGGATTTGAAGACTAATAGAAGTGAGAGAAGGAGAAAATTAGGGCGATCTGAAGGGAAATGGGGACACTTCAGACATGGCGAAAAGCATATGGCGCACTTAAAGATCAGACTAAAGTTGGACTTGCCCATGTCAACTCCGATTTCAAGGTTTTTATTTGTGTAATTTGTGACCGAATTGTCGAGTTTTTTTAATTTGATTTTGGGAGTGATTGAGGGAGGGGATTTTGTGCCAAAAATAGTAGGAATCGAGGAATTAACGCAAAATTGTGGTGATCGTCTCTTGGGGTTTGATTTATCCGTTTTGGTACTAATTAATTCGTTTTTAACTTTTTATTTTGTTTAATTTTGGATGGCTGTAAAAAGGATGTTGATGTGGCGATCGTGAAGGCTACAAATCATGTGGAGTGCCCTCCGAAGGAGAGACATCTAAGGAGTGAGTTTTCCCTAATGGATTTTTTCAATTACTCGTGTTTTTAGATCCATTAATTTGTGGTGTTAACTTTGTTTGAGTTTTCTGTATTTGTGGAGGATAATTGATGAACTTTGTTATTGTTGAGTGTTGAGATTAACTTTGATTTAAGGGCCCAGCAAATATGGAGATTTAGGGTGATTTCTGGAAATTTATCACTTTGATTTTCTCCAATCTCCAGAAAGCACATATTAGAGGGGTTTGGGATTCCATAATGTAATGGAAACTTCACATTCTGTGAAGACTGGTTTTTTTTTGTTTTATTTTTTAAAGAAGGAATCAAGTTCTTTAGAATAGTGAAGGATGAGTGTCATTGCAACTGTGGTGTTAACGATTGGATGCTTCTTGCAGAAATTTTGCTTGCTACCTCAGCAGTTCGACCTCGTGCTGATGTTGCATACTGCTTACATGCACTTGCAAGACGATTGGCAAAGACACATAACTGGACGGTATGGACCCCGATTATTGATGCGTCATCTGAATATTCTTTTCGGAGTTTTATTCATTTTTTCCTGAATTTGAGTTAAAACCACAAGCATATTTAAGAGAATGAGCCTTTTGTGTGGCTTTAGCATCAGTATGTGGTTTCAAAATCTGGGCAATTTAACTGCTTGACCTTGAAGAAAATGATTGCATACTGCTTATTGTTGTATTTGGGAGGTGTATATGTCTAGGGTAATTCGCTATTCTGCAAGTTAGGGTGCTGAAAACGTAGGATATTCAAAATTAAGGTTGAGGTCTTTTGTATTTAACGAGTATTTTAAGTGATACATTTGGTTTGGGTAATCTCAGACTCATCATGGAGAAAAATCTTAGTTGATTCACCTAACATAGTTGACTCAGTATCTTGTTGTATGTTAGCAAGCCCGTGGAATAACATCATTTAACAGTTCTCCTCTAAAATTTCTTAGGACCCTACTTTAGGAGTATTTTAAGATTTGCTGGTGGTGTGTCCCTGCTATCAAAGACATCTTCAATTGCTTAGAAAGGATGGCGTGTTTAATTAATTTTGTAGAAGATCCCACCTATCAGCAATGGGAATTGGGAAACGACCCTTGGAACACTAAAATATTCTCTTTTACATATTTATAGTCACATAAGCTTCAACCCAAAAAAGATGGAATTCATTTAGTGGGATAAGTTAGTCTTGATTAATAGTCACTTATAGACAATGGGGAGACACACAAATCGACAAGCAAGATAGGAGTCATTCATCTCTACTTCTTTTCTGCATCAATGTAGGATATTGTATCATATCTTAGATAGCACTCAGTTTGGAGGTGAGTGAATCTCCTGGTTTGTTTTAATCAAGCTGCAGTTGACGTGACAAGTTGCCATTTTGTTCTTTATTTACTTCATGGACTGAATCAACACAATGCCCTAGTACCTTTACTTTCTGATCTAGACACTGGAGTCGATTCTTGGTTACACCTATTTATAAAATATATATTTATGTACTTCCGCTTCTACTGTCACAGGTTGCGTTGAAAACACTAATTGTTATTCATAGAACATTGAGAGAAGGTGACCCAACATTCAGGGAGGAACTCCTGAATTTCCAACAGAGAGGCCGTGTCCTCCAGTTGTCCAATTTTAAGGATGATTCCGGCCCAGTTGGTAAGTGATTATATGCTATGTCTAGTCTTCTGAACTGTCCTCCCCCTCTCCTACAGTCTAGAGTCTCTAGACGTTAATTTACTTGCTTGAGTTTAAGGAGAGACCGGAACAGTGATCATTTCTAAAATGTATTAATCCATGTTACTCTCATCATCCAGCTTGGGATTGCTCTGCCTGGGTGCGGACATACGCCCAATTCTTGGAAGAAAGATTAGAATGCTTTAGGATGCTTAAGTATGACATTGAAGCTGAGCGCCTTCCTAGACCGGCACAAGGTCAAGATAAGGTATGGTCTTGATCAGTAATCGTAGCTGTTAATTTCTCTATTCCGTGTCAATTGATTAACGGGTACATTTATTTTTTTTCCATCAAATGTGCTCCTTTTGCTTCTTGCGGATCCTGTCCTCTCTCTTCAGATTCGAATTTTTACCAAAATGGCCTAGACTTAAATGTTTTCTCTTGTTAAAATGCTTTTCTGTTTCAAAGTAATCGTAAATGAGAATATAAGAACATCCACGCTGATAATGATATACATTATGTTGGCTAGCTTTTATATGAACAAACTGTCAATTCATAAGTTCCTTGGAATCTTGGTAATAAGTTTAGAAAACCTTGTAATAGTCGAAGAGGTATTGATATTAAACATATTGTTCCAGAGCTCAATTCATGTACAAGTGTATTTCTATGTTTTACTGTGCTATCTGTTTGAGTTAGCTCATTTATCTGTTTGAGTTAGCTCATCATATATGGCTTATAGCATTGAGAGGCATTTCTTGTTGTAATAATTTTCTATCAGGGTTACAGTAAAACCAGAGAGTTGAATAGTGAAGAACTTTTGGATCAGTTGCCTGCGCTACAGCAGCTGCTATATCGTCTTATCGGATGTCGGGTATTCTTCTACTAATGTTGCTATCATTCTTCTGTTATTAACCATTTCCGGGTCTTTCTTAATTAGCTCTTGTTTTCATTGTGAGTTTTTACTAGTCCCATATGAATTATTTCTAACCAACCCCTATTGATATACAGCCTGAAGGAGCAGCTGCGAGCAGTTATATAATTCAGTATGCCCTGGCTTTGGTAAGACCTTCTATCTCTTCCATTCTCCACCCTCCTCTCCCTAAAACTGGAAGTACAGAGCCCCAAGTCCATTATATGCATGTCTTCATTGGTAAAGTGAAATGCGTATGTAGAATATTAAATTTCCCCTGGTGAAGAAGGGGAGAGACCAGGGTGGTTGGATTGTTTGTTAAGGTGCAAGATAAATAAAAGGGAACTGTTGTTGCTGTTGTTCATTGTCGAAAGAAAATGAAATTTTAATGTAGAATCAATACATTACTGCCTATGCAACGGGCATGATTTGAGAGTTCTTCTTCTTACTCTGTCAATTATTTTTGTAATTTCCAGGTGCTTAAAGAAAGCTTTAAAATATATTGCTCCATAAATGATGGGATAATCAATCTTATTGACAAGGTGAGTGAAATATAATCGTAGTACTATTTCGTTACATGTCTTGCTTAATAGGATAATCTGGACTTCCTAATTTTGTATTTCAGTTCTTTGAGATGCCAAGACATGAAGCGATTAATGCACTTGATATTTACAGAAGAGCTGGTCAGCAGGTAACTTTTTGCTTGGCAGAACTGACGTATAAGTTCGTTTTTCCTTCATTGGTATTATACTATGTAGAGTCATTTTAAAGTAGTGGGGGGCTTATAACTTCTTTGTGGCGTCATGCTCATATTGCAGGCCACTAGTCTGTCTGATTTCTATGAAATCTGTAAAGGGCTTGAACTTGCTAGGAATTTCCAATTCCCTGTGCTGAGAGAGGTCAGTTGTCTCTAGAGAAATTTCTGTTTTTTTGTTTTTTAAATTGTTTTAGTATCTCCATAAAATTGGTTGATTAAACTTTTCTTTAATTTTGGTTCACAGCCTCCACAGTCCTTTTTGGTGACCATGGAAGAGTATATACGTGAAGCACCAAGAATGGTTTCTGTTCCAAGTGTGGCCTTGGTTAGTTAACTTTTATTTCAATGTAATCATTTCAATAACAGTCACTGATCAATCAATGAGAATAGACATGAAATGAATTAACATTATTGACAAACTTGAGGAAGGTACTGGAATAAGTACTTAGGCGAAGCCGATTCAATTCAATACTTGTACCACACATGGAATGATGCAAATCTACTGTTTTACTGTAGAAAGGAGTTAGCAGAATGTAGGGTTTGGAAACGAAGCCATGCCTTTGTTCCTAACTCAACTATACAACTTGCTAAGGAAATAATAATAAGAATAATAAGCAATAGGAAGATTTTCTGAAGAAGATACTGTTTGTCTAATCTGACCAACTTTGATATTTCATCTCAATGGTGTTAAATCAAATTTGCAGGTTGTTAAAAATTTATTTGGTAGCATAATTCTTGCTTACGAGTTTTACTTTAATGATTTTCTTGTATGCCACGGTAGACACTCACTGAGAACATCAAACTATTTCAGGAATACCCAGAAAGGCTGATGCTGACATACAAGGAAGAGGATGCTCCTTCACCTTCTGAAGAGACGATCATTCCGCATGAGGAACCTGCACCGCAACCTTCTGATGAAGTTTCTAGCTCAACTCCCGAGGCACCCGTTCCTCCACGTCCAATCAGATTGGACACCGATGATCTTCTGGTTAGGACTTTAAAGTGTTTGATATCTTGTATCTGTAACAATATTTGGGGTGAAATATTCTTACCATGTCTTCAATCTATCTATCCTATTCTGGGTGAATTTTTCAGGGATTAAATGACTTCAATACGAACACACAAGATGCTTCCATGATCGAGGAAAACAACGCTTTGGCTTTAGCTATAGTTCCTTCTGGTTAGCATTTCTGCATTATGAATATTTTCAATTATTTTAGGCTGACTAAATATACATGTGCATGACTCTATGACCTTACTATAGGAGGAGGTTCAATTGTGAACATACTTTTATCGCGTGAACTTGTGAACATTGTACGTTAAAGACAAATGTACTACACTTTATAGATGATAATATTGCAGCTTAAGTACTGCACTTTCAAAATGATGAGACTGCACTTAAGGGACATTTTTGTAATCTGACAAATAAAGTGCAGTATTTTTGCCCAAAAAATGCAGTACATTTGTCTTGAAAGTGCAATGTTCAAGTAGTTACAATAATGTGAATGGAGTGATAGTTCTATTAATTGCATTTTTAGTGATAGAAAGTTGGAAATCTTTGAAAGGTGAAGATGATATCATACTATCCCTACTGCAGGCACTACTCCTTTTGACACCGATCCTTCTCAACCAAAAACTTTCGACCCGACCGGATGGGAACTTGCTTTGGTCAGTACTCCCAGCACCAACTTATCATCAGCTCAAGAGAGGCAGTTGGTATGCTTTCTTTATTCATGTCAAAGTGGAGTTTTAGTAGTCTTTTGTTTTTTGTGTTTCAACGTGTTTGTTCATGTTCATATGTAGGCCGGTGGACTGGATTCACTTACGCTCGACAGTTTATACGATGAGGGAGCATACAGAGCCTCCCAGCAGCCTGTATATGGAGCACCTGCACCCAATCCTTTTGATGCCAGCAACCGGTTCGCTCTTCCTCCCAACGTTCTTGATCCAACGCCTCAGGTAAACGGCATGGCACAGTATCAAATGGACCCGTTCAATCCTTTTCAACCGGCTTATCCGCAGCCGCAACAGCAGCCCTACTCAATGGTGAGCCACCAGAACCCTTTTGGTGATGCTGGGTTTGGAGCATTTCCAGCTGCACCTGCTCATCCTCAGACTAGCAATCCATTTGGAAGCACTGGCCTTCTGTAAGAACTTTGCACATACATAGAATGTATTTACTCGGCCTTAGTTGGTTTTGGTATATTTGAAATGAGTGGGGAAGTTGGCTTTTGTATACTACTTGAGTGTTGTAGAGATATTTGGTGCTTGGGAAATTAACTTCATGAAATGATGATTTGTGTTTGGATAGAGATGTACATTGACAAGATTAAGGATGAATTGTTCAGACAGTTTCTCATTCTTTTTTTATTATTATTTTTTATTATTTTTTTATTTTACTGCTAGTTTTAAGAGAATGCTTTAACTTGGAGTATTATGTTTAGTTCTACTTCTTCTCCTGTTGTCATGTATTGTGGCATCACAAAATGGCTACTTAAGTTAAATTGTGATGTTTTATGGTGATTATAATTTAAGTGAGTTTATATACACTTTCTTATAATGGTTTTGTTTGAACTCATAACTTGTTAGTCTGATTTTGAAGGAATGCTAAGAGCATGTTTTATACAATTATATTTTTTTTGACTTTTTTACAATTATATAAAATTTGCTTTTTACATTGATTTTTTTAAAATTAAGCAGCTAAATTGTTTAATTAAACAATTTCTTCTAAGCATATCAAGCTGCTTAAAGCGCCATCATTTATAAAACTATAAAAAATATCTATTTTTATGTTAATTGCAATAACTCCCTATTATTTTTGTTTAAAAATAATTTTTTTCAATTTTAAACAAATACAATTAAGAAGTATTTATAATAAACGGTTGCAAACATACAAATCAAGTAGATTAAAGGCTAAAACTTACTAATTTCACTCTTGTGCAATAAACTGTAAATTATATAAAAGGTGTAAATTACTCTAGATTAATTATAGGTTTTTTTTCTTTTTTCAGTGTGTAATAAACCGTAAATTACATAGAAAATAGTACTAGTATAGATTAATTATAGGATCGATAGAGGACCAATCCTAGGTAGTACTAGTATAGATTAATTATAGGATCGATAGAGATTAATTGTTTGTATACCAGTGTAAAACAGTTTTCATTTTTTTGAGAGATTCTAGGTAGCACTTTTTTTGGGTTTTTCAGAGATCCTAGGTAGTAATTTTTTTTAAAAAAATAATTTACATTTGGAGAATAGTTGTCGAATCAATTAATACTTTTTTAAGAAATCATCTACTTGTCTAAAACTTCATCAATAGAAAACATTTCCCAAATGGGAAAATGAAAAAAAAAAAAGATAAATGCAAAACTTGCACGAACAAAGACTAATGCGGATTAGAATTGCAAAAGTTGAAAATAGTGAATTATAAAAAAAGGAAAGGAAAACTGTAGCACTCGTGGTTGTGATTATTGGCCAAACAAAAAAAAAATAAAAAGAGAAGCTGGACAAATATGATGAGCTCCATCACCTGTCATCCTCTACTGGGCCCACATCCTTCTTTTTTGTGGTGGCCCATCTACTTCTTTTCCTGTTTGGTGGGGCCCATCTCGAGTGGGAGGTCGGGCAGGATTTTGGCGAAAGCTATTTTCGCATCCAAAGTTGACAACTCTCTCTCTCTCTCTAAATTAGTAGTATTAATTTTTGGTTGGCAAAACATTATTTATATTATTGATGGTAATAATTATACGGAAAACCGCACAATTTTCTATTTAAAATCAAATTATTAATGGAGGGTAGCGCCTACCAACTACCAACAACACAAAATTTAGGGTAGAATTATAACGTTATAATAAAGCTAGTGTTATTATACACATGTTTTCGGAGCTGTCGTTTCAAATTTTTAATACTACATTCTATGTACTAAAACTACTTTTTTATACTCAATCTGTTACCACATTGACGGATTTTCTCCAACAATCGTCCGAAATTTAAATTTTTTTAATGCAATTTTTAAATAATAATAATTTTATTCCCAAAATTTCACATTTTGCTATCTTTTATTTTGAAATTGTGCCGACGTTTTCTCCTAATTATCTCAAAAATCATTTTTAATACTTTCTCCTTGACTTATCTTATTTCCGTCTCATTTAACTTATTTTATTTTTTAAAAAATTAAATAATTATTACATAAACTTTCACTTTTTTTATAGGACCTATTTATCAACGTACAACCAATCACTTATCTTAATCTCCGTACCGTAAAAATATAAGATAAGTTTAATGAACAGACGTATAACTTATGAAAAAAAATTCTGTTAAAATTACAGATTTCGATCGTAATATAAATCTGCCTCTAATTATATAGAATCAATAAATACATAGTAAAAAAATATCTGATACAATGAATGAAATTAGAAGATTGAGATACCTTCCCTCAAAAATATTGGCTTGGTGATATTTACCTTAAACAAAGAAATTAACAATGGTAATAAGTTGTTGTTGTAATAAGTTTTTAATTTCCATATTTAATTTGACAGACAAATAAAAGAATTTGAAAACAAAGATGCTTAGGCTCCTCTGCTTTATCAACATTCTTTAATCTGTCGCTTAATTCTTTTGCTTCTTTTCCAAAATCTAAAGTATCAAGTCTTCTTTGGCTGTCGCTTTGTTCAAACTGCCCATTTTCCCAATTTCTCATATTAAACCAGCCACTCTTCTTCCTCCATTTCTTCTCTCTCTCTCTCTCTCTAAGAATCTCGTATTCTGCTTCTTCCGTTTTCTTGAATTCTCGACGAAGAAAAGCGATATACTAATCACTTGCTTCTTTTTCCGTAATCTGTACATACAATTAGCATTTAGCTACTAGGGATTTGCAAAAAAGCATGGCTGCGAACAGATTTGCAACCATGGTGCATAGGAAGACCAACAAAATCACGCTGATTCTCGTCTACGCAGTTCTCGAGTGGATTCTGATTGTCCTCCTTTTATTGAACTCTCTCTTTTCCTATCTGATCATCAAATTCACTGAGTTTTTCGGGCTGAAGCCGCCGTGCTTGTGGTGCACGCGAATTGACCATTTCTTTGATCCCGCGAAAAGCGGCAAGAACACGCATAGGGATCTCCTTTGTGAAGCTCATCGCAAGGAGGTTTCGAGATTGGGCTACTGTTCGAGTCATCGGAAGCTGGTCGAATCTCGGGGTATGTGTGAGGATTGCTTGTCCTGGCGGCCGGAGTTTCACTGATCTTCGAAGAATTTCGCGGTGTTGCAGAATGGGGAAGAAACGGTAGGTGGGAATGGTGGGGTGAGTTTGGGCTGTTCATGTTGTGGCGTGCGTTTGGATCATGGTAGATATTCATCTTATGCGTTGCTGAAAACTTCATTTTGTGATGCTCTGGAGCGTGCTCAGAAAGAAAACTTGATTACTTTTGGTGATGATGATGATCGAGTTGAAGAAGGGGGTGATGATGGTTCTTCTGAGAAGGTTCTAGATTCTGTTGGTGATGAGAAGGTTGAGATTGATGAGAATTTGGAAGTCGATAAAAAGGATGCAAAAGAGGAGGGTTCTGTTTCGAGAATTGTGATGAGCCGAAATTGTTGGATGTGGAGAAAGAGAAGGAAATTGTGGAGGAAGAGAAATCAGTTTTGATCACAAGAGATAAGTCCGTGCAGGTGTGTTTTGAAGAAGATGTTGAGGTTGAAATTCCACCTCAAGCAAGCATCTGGAGTTCTTCCTAGACTTCAGTGGTCGGACATTAGTCCCAATTGAATTGATCGATTCAATGACCGAATCTAAGGAGAATGATGAGAAGAAGGATGAAGGTTTTATTATAGATTCTGAAGTTGGGATTGAAGAGAGAGAGGCATTGGTTGTGGAGAGTGAGAGCAGAGTAGAGAAGATTGATGCATTTCTTGATGTTGATATCAATGAGGAGCCTTCATACTCAATGCTTGAGGCCATGGAAATGGAGGAGGATGAGAATTCTCTTGTGTTTCATGCGAAGTACTCTCATTTCGCTATGCGGGACGAGTTTGAGTCTTTCCCTCTTGCTCGGTGGCCCTCTCTTGAGGCTAGTGAAGCCGAGGAAAAGGCTGCATCACTAATGGAAGAACATTCGAGATGATGGTGCAGGTATATTGCATTTTGCTTTTGCATCTAAAATTACTCTCTTAAGACTATTTCTATCATGAACATGTGAATTAAGATGTATGTGAAATAGAAAAAGTGAAACAATTTTCTTTGCCTAGATGATGTAGCTTTTGTAGAAGCAGCTCAGGCAAACAATGAAAATGAAGCAGATGTCTCAATTGGAACGAAATACCGGGACTTAGATATAACGAGATGAGATGGAAATCAAAGATTCTGTTCATGTGTTTGAATGCACTCATGAAGATCCTTCAACAACTCTCGTAAATCTATGTCTAGAAGATGATCATGGTAATTTTGAGATTTGTTCCTACTTGTGTGGCTTGCTTATTCGTAATTTCTTGATTGGATTTCTTGAGCTTATTCTAAAATTTTGTTGCATTAGGTCTTAGGAAAGTTGAGGAACAAGGTGGTGGAGTTACAATCCTTATCGGTTCAGGATAGTGAGCAAATGAGAGAGAAGGAGCTAGAGATAGAAGTAAATGAAATTGAAGAAGATAAGTTTCCGGATACCCCAAAATCTATGGATAGCCTCAACTTGTTGCACAAGAAATTGTTGATGCTTGAGAAAAGGGATTCCGGACTGAAGAGTCTTTGGATGGAAGTGTGACAAGTGAGTTGGAAGGTAGTGATGGAGTTGTTACTTGTTGAACGGTTGAAGACGGCATTGAGAGCAGAGCGAAAGACATTACAAGCATTGTATATGGAGTTGGAAGAGGAGAGAAGTGCTTCGCAGTGGCTGCAAATCAAACAATGGCAATGATAACCCGGCTTCAAGAAGAGAAGGCCGCGATGCAGATGGAGGCGCTTCAGTATCGGAGGATGATGGAGGAGCAGTCGGAGTATGATCAAGAAGCTTTGCGCCTTCCGAATGAGCTTATGGTGAAGAGAGAGAAGGAAAAGCGAGGAGCTGGAGAGAGATTTGGAAGGTTATAGGAAGAAGCTAGTGGAATATGAGACCAAAGAAAAGATTAGGGCATTGAGGAGGAGCAAAGATGGGAGTTCAAGAAGTGGATTTTCGTCGGCTTCTTGTAGTAATGCTGAGGATAGTGATGGATTGTCCGTTGATCCGAATCAAGAAGCAAAGGAAGAAGATGGGTTTTATAGCCATCAAGAAGGCGAAAACCGGAACACGCCTATTGATGCAGTTGTTAACTTGGAACAATCTTTGGCTGATTTTGAGGAAGAGAGAATGTACATACTTGATCGGCTCAAGGTCCTAGAAGAAAAGCTCCTAACCTTGGATGAGGATGAAGATGATGATGATGTTAAGGGACAACACTTTGAGGATGTCGAATTATTGGGCGATTTCCATGAAGAAAATGGAGACCATTTGGATGAAAATGGCCATCTCAATGGTGAAACAAATGGGCATACAAATGACTTTGCTAAAGCAGTGATGAATGGTAAGCATCACCAAACAAGAAGACTTGCAGGCCAAAAGGGAAAATCACTCCTTCCCCTATTTGATGCAATCTATGATGAAAATGGCAATGGAAATGGAAATGGCGATGCCATGGTGAAAGGAAATGGAGTGCATGATTCTTACGAATCAAAGCTCGAAATGGAGAACAAGAAGCTCGCGATTGAAGAGGAAGTCGATCATCTCTATGAAAGGCTACAAGCGTTAGAAGCAGATAGGGAGTTCCTCAAGCATTGCATTAGTTCTCTAAAGAAAGGTGACAAAGGAATGGATCTTCTTAACATCTACGCGATCTACGCAACGTGGAGATTCGAGCAAGAAACATTACAGACACTCCTCCAATATGAAGAAGTTACAACGTTTCTTGGTAAATTTTCAAATTTCACCATACATAATAACCTTATAGCATTGCATTATGAAGATATCATAGTTTTCAATTCTTGTTTTCTCATTATCAAGTATGATTGTGCTACAAAGAATGGAATCTTGGTAGACAAGAAGTTGAAGTTTGTGGTGATCTTGGGAGACAACAAGTTGAAATCTGCTGGAGTTTTGGGTCCTTTGTTTAATTGTCATTTTGTCATAATAGACCCAAATTTTTGTGGGTATACAAGAGTCCATCACTCCATCTACCCTCCTTTGGTGGAAAAGGGGGATGATGAATGTATGTGTGTGTAGTCTAGTGAGCACAAATAGTCTGTCATTTTGTATGTTTTGTGAGTTATTTCATTAGCCATTCGGGAGTAGTAAAGTATTCATTTTTTTATGAGAGAGAGAGAGAGAGGGAAAGGTAAGTAACTTTATCTTTCCACCTCTCTTTATATTTGCAGTTTGTTTTGTTTAATTGGAAGTTCTAGAAGTTGTAAACATCATGTATCCATCGTAAGTATATAAAAATTCAGTGTGTTTTGTAGTATACTTGTTTTTTATATATTTTATTATTTTTATGTGCAACGTTTCATTGTCTCTTTCTTTGTCAAGTTCGGATGGACAGAGTTTTATTATTATTATTTTTATATTTTAGTGAAATTAAATTTAAAAAGGTAGCAAAAGGTTGCTTTCAACAAAGAATTGTGCTTTAAGCATGAACTAGCGCATTTTGTAACCAGTTTCGCACGGTTTTTTGAACATGCCCTGTGTGCAGATTGATGCCCAATGTATTTGATTGATATACTCCGATATTATTTAGAAATATACGGGAAAAATATGAAGAATTTGAAATGACAAACATCTCATTATACAATTAGAGAATTATTCTGTAGAAACAATTTACAATAGAATAAATATAATAATATTGAATATAATTTCCTAACACGTAATAAAGAATTTGGAAAAAAACAGTATATGGAAAACCTCAATTTAAGTGAGGCTCATAAAAATAGAATAGAAAAACAAACAGAAATTATTTATATATCATGAGGTTAAATTGTCCATAAATGGGAGGATATCAAGCAATTAACTAAGTTGTTTAATTTCTGCAGTTGGCCAAGTGTAACATTGATGCATCTCCAGGTATATCTTCCATAAACCATCTTAATCCTGAATTAAAATAATAGTAAAGTTGGAATGTATCAAACAACTTCTTACAACTACACAATGGAAACTGTTCTACATGAACTGCTCACTGGATTCACCTTTACCAATGTACATTATCTAGCAGATTAGCTGGAAGTTTTTCCTCTGATCTTCCTTGGTAAGTATTAGTTGGGTTTATACCAACACATCGCCTCTGATAATGTTGAACTTGCAAAAAGGGCAGGTTGAGTTGATACGGAGCCACTTAGTGACGCATTTATAATGGAAATGGTGGTTGCAGGGAAGGGTACACAGCTCTGCTCCATCTATGTACTTGAAAAGGCAGATGCAACATTCCTGCATGGTAATAGTAGTCACAGACTAAGTTTAAGCAAATCTAACTTATATGCTCGTTAAATAAGGAATATCAACTAAGCTACATATTATTGTGAATCTCAAATAGTTTTATCTTCCTTCTAAAAACTAAACCACTATCAAGAAGACGGGCATTGATAAAAGGAAGCACTTCATTTACTTCTTCCACACAATAAGGATAATAATGAAGACCAATATTGTTATGGGTGTTTGGCTAAACTAATCAAGTTGTGCAAGGTCGGTGTATAAATGGAAAGCGGTTTGCATAACCATGGAGAAGCAGAGATCATAGATACTTGCTGAATCCTCGGGCTGAAGAACAAGATCTCGCCATGCGCATACCATTGCCTTCCAAGGCGCAAGAGAACTAACTTCTTGTTTCTTTTTGGCTAGAAAGACCACGTACAACTCCGCAGTTTAAAATGTCTATTTTTAAGCCATTTGGTATCCATACTTGAATAGACCAAGTTGGTAAGAAAAAAAAATTCTTTAAAATTTATGTGCAGTTTAGACAATTGACAGCATTCAAGTGTACAAGCAATTAAGCATAGCTTACCAGTAAAGACGAGGAGAATCTTGCAGAAGTAGCTGACCTCCTATTACTATCCAATAGAACCCGAAAACCCACCAAACAGATGAAACAATAGTATTAACGGACTCCAACTTCTTGATGATACTGAAAATGAGAATGAAAGAGAAAACAAATAAGAAAAATTTGCAGTTGTTCAAATCAAAGTTTCCATAATGTCAAGAATGAGGAAGTCATATATCCGACTCTCTCGGTCGTTCACTATGCTGACCCAATAATACATACAGAATAGTCAAAGATTTAGATAGCCATAGCAAGAACTTACAACTGGGAACTATGTCGACCCTGTTACTTCTTTCCCTGTCTTAACTTCCTCTATATAACATTATGTACTATTACATCACATTGCAAACATTAATTTTTTTTCTTTAACTGAAGGTATCTTCATTACCATCTATATGCATGCGGATTACTTCACTTAGTATCATTTGTCTACATGAGTACAATACTAGGTTATGAGAAAGATTTGACGGTAGCATCTCCGGCCAGATGACTGCATTGAGAAAATATGAACTGAACTTGCACAAAGCCAAAAACATTAACGGTAGACAGTTCATACTCATAGTGAGGCAAACAAACATTTATGTTGACAAATTATTGTAGATTATACATGAGCATGACTGCGATCTTTTTTATTAAGGGACCACTTAGCATTAAAATGAACGAGACGAGATTCGTGCACAACATTTGCTCGAGATGCCTCATACGACCTCATTACAAATCGTAAACAATAATTAGTTGGGTAACATTTAGACATCAACACTTACAGCTTTTCCCGGAGCTCCGGCGTGTCCTTGGGCGTCCCAAGCGTATTAACGAGGCGGTGGAATGTGGAAACCGCCGTGTTGATCTGAAAGATTCCAAACGCCACCGCCTGCGTCGGATCCTGCTTGCCATTGGCGTACCCCCTCCGCGACCCGTTTCCACGACCCGCTTCTAGATATTGGAAACTCATATTTCTCTACCCTTTTTGAGTCGAGTTCTTGAGTTTTATCACATCAAGTTTCTCTACATACTTCGCACTCTTGCCACCTTGAAAATTTAGAATCGAGTACATAAGTAATAACACCTAAGACGTACTCCCTCCGTCCCACTTGGAAACGACACGTTTTCCTTTTCGGCCGTCCCACTGAAAACGACACGTTTCCAAAAAAGGAAATAACTTTATCATATTTTATCATTTCTCTCACCTACTTTATCTACTTTCATTATATTAATTATTTTCTCTCACCTACTTTATCATTTCTCTCACCTACTTTATCATATTTTATCATTTCTCTCACCTACTTTATCATTTCTCTCACCTACTTTATCTACTTTCTTAATTCCCGCGCCCATTGGAAACGCGTCGTTTCCAATGGGACGAAGGGAGTATAAAAGATCATAAGACTAATCGAATAAACTACCTGCATTTTCCTTTGTAATTTGGCATCACCATCAGCAGTGATGCCATCCAGCTTAAGCAGTTGATTCATCAGCAACTCAATTAGGTTTACTATATCCTTCTCCACGACTTTCCCTCCTTTAGAAACCACAGTTTCAAGAGCAGAAACCTAACATAATCCGATTTTTAAGTATCCCAAATGTTCAATTTTGTGCACAAAACTCAAGTAATGAATTCCAGCAAGCCTATCCACGTCCAAGCTCATATCTGAGAGTGCCTTGGCCGCCTTCTCCATTTTCGCATTCTTCCTCATCTCTATGAAGCGTTTCTCCTTGCTAATAGCATCCTCCTCCAACACGATTTTCGATTTGTCCTTCACCCCAACACTGTCTAGATAGGCATTTGAATCTCTCTCTTTATCCTTGTAGAAGAGCTTCTGATCCCGGTGGTGCAACCCTGTTGGCCCGGATAGCATCTTATTCAACTCCCCTGAGTTTCATTACATCCTCACAAATTAATCTTAGACAAAACAATTAAAAAAAAAACATTAAAAATCAATATCCCAAATTCTGCAATTACCAAACACTACAACAAATTATTAATTTAGTGACAGACTTAGTGACGGATTTTAATACGGGTCACCAATTGGTGACGGATTTGTGACGGATTTTTTAATTAAGTCATAATGACGGATTAGTTACGGAAACATCGCCATTAAATTTAATGACGGACATATTCCGTCACTAAAATAATTTTATTTTTTTTTCTTCGTGACATAATTTATCCGTCACCAATTTATTTAAGCGGGCTAAACTTGAATAGTGTCGGATATATCCGTCACTATCTATATTATCATTTTATTTTATTAAAAGAATTCGTAGTGACAGAGTCATCTGTCACCAATTAATACATGTAAATAAACAGTTCTACTATGATTAAATAGTGACGTCTATATCCATCACTTGCTAATTAAAATATCGATTTGTTAATTTTATTATAGAGTATTTTTGTAAAAGATATATTCGTCACTGATTTAAATGTGAACTTTTCAATAGCACCATCATATAGTCTTAGTTATCCTTAGATAGTATAAAATTATTTTCTTATTGTTGAATTTTTCTAGATAACCATAGAAAAAAAAATTTACAAATAGCAACCGTTAGACTATATATGTATGTATATGTAATGTTTTTAGATTAATTATTATTTTTTTGTAGGAATAGTATAATAAGATGACAGTTTCCTAATGTTTTAATGCATAAAGTCACTTATATATTTTAATTATAATAAATGATGCATACTATTCCTAAATTATTAAAATTTAATTGAATTGATATTTAATTAATTTTAATTTAGTTAATATTTAAAATAATAAGAAAATAACAAAATCGTATATTCGAAATAAGTTTTTAAGGATTAATTCTGTCAAATTATTTGAAAAATAAATAAACTTCCCTGTATTCCAATTAATGCTAATATGATAATGGTTCCAAAATAAGTTTTATATGCATTAATAATTTTTTCTCCCATTTTAACATACAAATTACAATTACGTTTCATTATAAATATGGTGTGCAAGAATTATTAAATCTTGTTTCTCCCTATTTTGACATATAAATTGTCATTATCGGATTCCCAAGGAATTTTTTTCTTATAATTTTCTTAATTATTAATATCACTTAACATAAAAAATAACAAAACTGCTTTTCCAATTCAAAACCCTTTCATCGTCTCTTCCACAGTTCCACCCGTTCCCGTCGTCGCTTCTTCCCTTCTTCACCATATTTTCCTGCAAGGGAGACTAATCCCATCCTGCTTCGACCGCGAGTTCAAGTGGCGGAGGCCTGCCTTCCTTTCGCGCGCGACTCAAGCGGGTGTCCCACTGATTATATGCGATAGTTGTAGTATAGCGGTCGATTCTTTGAGGCTCCGATCACCTAATTCCTTCCGGATAATGTATGTATCTTTTTCCTCCCTTTTCACTTTTGGTTAATTGCTTCTGGGATTTGGACGTGTTCCTTGGTGTAAGTTTCTATCCCCTTTCTAATTTTGAGGATTTCAATTTTAGAAGCCGAATTCACTGACCAGTTTCCAACGCCTAATTCGATGTTTAGATAAATGATTCGTGGTTTATATTATTATATCCATGTTTGTAGTAGTTATTGATAATAGAAACTGCTGTCAGTTTCTATAATCTTGTTGTATAACCTTAAATCTATCTTTCATATCTTGTTGTATATTATTTTAATCGTTTCCTATTTGATTCATTGGAATTTGGCAATTTTAATGTTTTAATGTTTGGCTCCGTTGTTATGAGCATGCTCAACAATTGAACTAGTGAAAGCTTAAGCAAGAAAACATATTGGTATCAGTATGGGATTTAGCTCAAATGAGTGAGAGATACTAAAGGTATCAGAAGCCTAAGATCTAATGGACAAAACAAGGGAAGAAAGTTGATACATTTGAAACCATTTGTTTCATGATAAACTTGCTCAACATATCACATATGTAGTAACTTAACTTTCATAGACATGCATCTGCTTACAGGAAGACAAATTTCGGGTTAATCTGCCCAAGTTTCTAATAATCAAGCCATAAGTTTGGGTGTCCTGAGACAGTTTGCTTTGTCTATAGATATTAAGTGGGGATTCTAAGTATTTAAATACTGCCAGAAGCTAGAAACTGTAAAATTGGTAGCCTATTCTAAAGCACAAAAGGACTTTATCTATGGATTTTAACTTTTAAGGACTTCATAAATGTCGTTAGTCATTACTTCAGCAAGAAATTAACTAAATATAACTTAAATCTATCTTTCATATCTTGTTATATAGTATTTTAATGTTTTCCTATTTGATTAATCGGAATTTGGCAATTTGGATAAGCTGTGCCCGTGCACTCTATTTCATGGTTCTCTTTTTCTAATTTTCCTTGATTAATGATACTTCATTTCTAATTTTCCTTGATTAATGTTTTCAAAATTTACGACACTGCCATCGTAGTTGAGTTGTTAATATGTGGAAAAGTAAGGGCATTCTCGACATTTCGCACGAAGCAAGTAGGAGACATGGGTTTTAAAGTATAGGTAGACTTGTTCTTAAAGAATAATTCTATCGTTGTATAATGTGGAACCTTAAATTGATCAATAAGCTATTGTGTTTGGATACTTTTATATATAAGTACTAAATTATATATATATATATATATATATATATATATACATACAAATCCCCCAACTTCAGTCCAAAACCCTAATTTGAGAACACAAACGTAAAATTTTACAGCTAACTAGCTAGCAAAAACCAGAGGCAAATTGCCGTTCAACTCGATAGGTAATGGCGAATGCTCGGCGGTCCAACCTTCTCGACGAGTCCCTCGGTGGAACAAAGAACGGCGGCGGCGGAAGGATGATTCCGGTTGAGGATCGTGTGGAGACCAGTGGAGCGTTCGTGGTGCACCACTTGCTCAAGAGAGCTTTCCACCCTCAATCTTCCGATGTCGCTGTTTTCCTCTCCTTTGCCCACCCCTTCTCTCACTACGATCGCGTTCTCCGCAAAATGGTAGCTTTCTCCTCTCGCTTTTCCTTATCATATCAATGAAAATGTACTTTTAGTTTAGTTTTTATAATCCGAACAAATAGGTTTTGGTTGCTTGACTATTACCAAATCCGAATTTTTGAAGGAGGAGGTTATTCACTTTTACGGGGTTGCAATCTCGGTGTTCAACGAGATAATAAGAGATTGCTGTTCTTTGACATGCTTGCGTTGGATCGTCTAGGTGAGGATTGTACGCTAAGATCTTCATGTTCTCATTGTTTTAGCATTTTCTCGTATACTGAATTGGTGCAACATATAGCTGCCAGTTCCAAATGTGTAGGAGAATAGAGAGAATGTGTGTTTCAATATATGCTGAATGTGCTTCGAGCTATATTCACAATAGTAATGTGTCTAAACTAGTGATTAGATTAAAAAAAAATTCGTATAAGCTAATTTGATGATGTTATTAGATATGATTCGAGGGAAGACTAGCGAGGATATACTTATTGCATTGTATGGACAAGTTCAGAAAGCAGTAGAAGTTTTTCGATCACATGAAGGCAGACAGCATATTACTATAGTGATAGACGATGTCTCACTTATGGAAGTGGATGCTAAGGGCTCGTCAAACCTAGTCCTTGATTTTCTGCGATACTGCCACAGTTTGACAGCTCAATTTGTGAGTTCTCATGTGCAATTCTCTGTTTTCGTGAAGATGTTCTTACTGTTTTCTCTTCAACAGGGTTGTTCACTTATTGCTCTTAACCACAAAGATGTGTACTCAACTGTGGATCAACCAAACCTGCTTTTACAATTGGAGTACTTAGCGGATCTAGTAATAAAGGTCGAACCTTTAGCTACTGGTTTAGCGACAGATGTTCATGGACAGGTATAAACTTGAAGACAGTCATCTATATGCTTGCCTATTATCTTATCACAACTATAGCATCTCCAATATGAAAACTACTACTTATCTCCCTTCTAGTTATAAAGAACCTTTGTGTCTGGGAATAAAGGAGGAGGAAAACAAGTTTGCAAATGTTTCGAGTGGAAGCATATCTGAGATTTCACTTGTATAATCTGGAAGGAACTTTCTCAGTTGCATAATGTCAGGAGTCTAATTACTTTTTTCTGGTTTTGTTTTTTCTGTTGGCAGTTGACTGTTTCAAACAAAAATCTTCGAGTTGATTCTGGTAAATTAAGGAGCAGGATTCATAATTTCCAGTTCAGGATTAAGGAAAGCAGTGTTGAATATTTCTACCCTGGGAGTAAGAATTGAAGATCTGCAAAGCCACATATTCATCGAACTTCAAGAAGTGTGTTTAACATTGAAGTTCATATTTTTCGTCCTTGGACAAGCTCCAACATATGGATGGTTGTGGCCGGTCTTGAAACAACATCATTAAGCTTGAATGTGTTCAAAATGCAGTCTTTGTCTTCCCTTTGGTTTCCCTATATGTTTCAATCATTGCAATTTGAGATTAGTCACGTTTCTTGTTGTAATTCTGCACATTGAGTAGATTATGCGTTTCATTTGTAGCGTACTGAATTAGTTCAGGCTCATCATTCTTATTTATATACGGTAGTATTTTGTCCAATCCATTTTTTTTTTGGTATATTTTTTGTTATGTTCAGAAAGAACAAGTTATTTCTGCTACAGCTATGAGCCTACCACATCAACCAATAAAAAAAGAAAAAAAAGAGACAGCTTGCATAACATATTTTTTCAGAAACATAGATTGGCAGCCCATCTAAACAAGACTATGACAAAGACATTACATAATTATAATATTGCAACAACCAGCGAGAGCACTGATCCTTTAGACTTGCGCAATGTTTTTTGAAAGCAATGAATAGCCTACTTCTGCATCTATTACTATGTGTAAATAAGTTTGGATTGGTATGTATGTAATATGCACACACAGCTCACGTGCAAAGAATCACTTGCTTACACTAGAGTAACTGCCATGGCTATAGTGAGAATCAGGCAGCCGCTGTTCTTTTGTCTTCATGATCATCTAGGTTTAAAGCATGAAGCAACTTTGCCCATGATTCTGGGATACCTCCGGGAAGATCAAACTCCAACAGTTTTCCTCGTACACGATAATATTCCTCAACGGGTAGGCTCTGTATCAAGAGGGCCAGCAGCAATAGGTGAAAGAAACTATACGTTTGGAATATTGATCATCCATAACTATAAAATTCCCATATTGTCTTCTAAAAAGAAAATTCTTTTGATGATGGTCCTAACACTAGAAGGGAGATAAGTAGTAGTTTTCATATTGGAGATGCTATAGTTGTGATAAGATAATAGGCAAGCATATAGATGACTGTCTTCAAGTTTATACCTGTCCATGAACATCTGTCGCTAAACCAGTAGCTAAAGGTTCCACCTTTATTACTAGATCCGCTAAGTACTCCAATTGTAAAAGCAGGTTTGGTTGATCCACAGTTGAGTACACATCTTTGTGGTTAAGAGCAATAAGTGAACAACCCTGTTGAAGAGAAAACAGTAAGAACATCTTCACGAAAACAGAGAATTGCACATGAGAACTCACAAATTGAGCTGTCAAACTGTGGCAGTAACGCAGAAAATCAAGGACTAGGTTTGACGAGCCCTTAGCATCCACTTCCATAAGTGAGACATCGTCTATCACTATAGTAATATGCTGTCTGCCTTCATGTGATCGAAAAACTTCTACTGCTTTCTGAACTTGTCCATACAATGCAATAAGTATATCCTCGCTAGTCTTCCCTCGAATCATATCTAATAACATCATCAAATTAGCTTATACGAATTTTTTTTTAATCTAATCACTAGTTTAGACACATTACTATTGTGAATATAGCTCAGAAGCACATTCAGCATATATTGAAACACACATTCTCTCTATTCTCCTACACATTTGGAACTGGCAGCTATATGTTGCACCAATTCAGTATACAGAAAATGCTAAAACAATGAGAACATGAAGATCTTAGCGTACAATCCTCACCTAGAAGATCCAACGCAAGCATGTCAAAGAACAGCAATCTCTTATTATCTCGTTGAACACTGAGATTGCAACCCTGTAAAAGTGAATAACCTCCTCCTTCAAAAATTCGGATTTGGTAATAGTCAAGCAACCAAAACCTATTTGTTCGGATTATAAAAACTAAACTAAAAGTACATTTTCATTGATATGATAAGGAAAAGCAGAGGAGAAAGTTACCATTTTGCGGAGAACGCGATCGTAGTGAGAGAAGGGGTGGGCAAAGGAGAGGAAAACAGTGACATCGGAAGATTGAGGGTGGAAAGCTCTCTTGAGCAAGTGGTGCACCACGAACGCTCCACTGGTCTCCACACAGTCCTCAACCAGAATCATCCTTCCGCCGCCGCCGCCGCCTGCTGTTCCACCGAGGGACTCGTCGAGAAGGTTGGACTGCCAGGCATTCGCCATTACCTATCGAGTTGAACGCCAATTTGCCTCTGGTTTTTGCTAGCTAGTTAGCTGTAAAATTTTACGTTTGTGTTCTCAAATTAGGGTTTTGGACTGAAGTTGGGGGATTTGACTCTGCAGTGAAGCACTTTCCTAGTTTAAAATAAAAATCGCCTTAAAACCCAAATTTAAAAAATAAGAAGAAAAAAAAATCGCGTGCCAAATCTTTTGACCGGTTATTTTAATTGCACATGACATATTACCAAAACAATTTATAATAATATTAATGACTATAATATCCAAATGCTCCTGGCTTACGAGAAGACATTTATATTCAACTTTAGATTTATAATCTACATTATAAATCATAATATTAATCAATTAATTAGTATCATATATAGTATTATGTAATTATAGTTATACATTAAGAAACTCAACTGTAAAATTTATAATTATAGCTTATGATTTTATATTTTGCATTAATATTACAAACATAAATATACTAACATTTGTAGTTATAAACAAGAAATATAATAAATTTTGGCAATATGACTTATATTACAATATGTAACTACATAATTTAATAAAATGAAGATGTATTAAAAAGAAGTTTGTCCTAGCCACACAACATTCAATAATATAAAATCAACCCCTAAAGTAAGTTAAATAGAAAACAGCAAAAAATCATCCACGATACTTCCTTTTGAGTAACAACACATTCTGAATCCTTTCCGAAAAACAAAATGAAATTGTTAGGTACATATACGAGTTGCACAAGTATAGGAAAAGAAAAACTTTGGGAGATTCTTAATCAGCTAGAAAGATGGCAATAATTATTATGTAATTCATTCTCACCTTTGATCTTAGAAAGAAAAAGAAAAAACAACTGATTCCTTTATGAGACAGATACCCCTCCCTTAGATGTTGGCATATTACCAAAACAATTTATAATAAATTGCATTTAATTTTATTAAGAAACAGTTGTTATTGTTACAATTTGCAAAAAGTTTGAATTTGTCACAAGATAATTACACTTTTTAATATCCAACTAGTAAGAACAGAGACAAGAAAACTCCCAAATAATATAGCTAAGCACTATCCTAGCCACCAAATCAGCACATAATAAATAATGAAGGTGTAAGAAAAGAATGGTAAACAAATTGTTCTCTAAAATCTAGCATATATTTTGCCTTCATGAAACTTGCACCAAGCTTTTCAAACTCAGGGGCAAGCTTCTTACAGTGCCCACAGCTGCAGCATAAGATGGAAAATACCACATATTATACCTAAAACTACATAATTGCGGCAGAAACAAGAAACATAATGAATCGGAAAAGCAAGAATAACCAAGTAATGGGGGGACTATATGTACGTGTATTTCATGATTAGAACTTAGAAAGGAATTGTATCTTTCAACATAAGGTAAATGCATTAAGTGTTCATTCATATTGTGGAATTTACTCGAACCTATTTAAGTATTCAACTTTTTGCGTTAAAACTCAAATTAGCTGAAGAGAATCAAACAATCAAGTAAGTGCAGAATGTAAAGTGTAACTTATCTGTTGCATATTCCTCAAGAATTCACAGCATTCCTATTCTAAGTAATATAAAACTCAAGAATAGATCAAAAGTTAAACATGCTCTTTGTCGAGCTAAAACTAATGCAATCTAAAAGTTCAACGCATAGTGCAAGGCTCACATCTATTAAACTGTGCAATCGAGTTCTCTACATGGGATTAAACTCTCATTGGGAAAAAAAAACAACCTCTAACGCATAAAATATCCAACAAATCAATCCCTAGATAGTCAAAATTCGATTATTTCTTTTTTTGAGAAAGAATTGGAAAAACTAAAAGGAGGAAATAAATACCTTTGGTAACGGTGAAGAGAGCGCTGGAGTGGAACGAATCGATATCGAGGACGACACCAATCGAGGAAAACTCATCCACCAGCCTCGAAAAGAAAAAAACACCAAAATCGAATCGAGCAGTCAACAATTCACATGAAGTACTCCGCGAACTTGAACTTGTGGCGACAGCAATCCAGAACAGAAACAAAATCAACCAAACTCCACCCCAAATCCCGGAGCGGCTAAAACCCTATAATCGCGCACAAAATCAATTCATTCAACTTCGCACAAAGCCTATGGAGAAACAAGCATCCGTAGTAGGTAGACCCTAGACGGAGGGATCGCGATTAATACATTGCTAAGAAAATGATGAGAAGAGGACGTGTAAAAATTTCAGAGAGCCGTTTATACAGTTTCCATTTTGCCGCCGTACAGGACAAAAGAGCCAAGTCGAAAATCCACGAAATTGAAGGGCGTTTTCGGAAGTTCAGGTGAAGAGATGGGAAGCAGGTGGGCTTCGCACTCGTAGAAGAATACGCAGATCATTTTTTGGTATTTTTCTGCAGTAGAAGGCACAAATTCAACTTAATCTAACTATCTTGGGCATTTTGTCGAACAAGTGGTGTGCGTGTTCCACTTCAATTTTCAGTAAAGTAGATGGAAACAAAAGTGAAAAGCCACCAAAGGATTATAGTAAGAGTGGAAAAGAGCAACCTTTGTAGCAGAAAATTATGAATCTAAGACGTACAAGCAGTTGAGTTTGCATTTGAAAGGTTTTAAAAGAAGAGGAAAACCAGAATTTGCGGAGAGATTACCTTGCGTACGTCCTGCGTCGGAGCGTCCTGCGTGGGAGAGAAAAAGGGGTGATTGCAGATGTGTTTGTAGCTGCCGTTAATATGTGTATGCCTAGTGGAGGACGTGTGCTGAGGGATGATGATCAAAATTGGCCCTGGGACTGGGAATAATTTCACAAATGCCTAGGTGGTACAAATGTTGTTAATTTATCAAATAGGGGTATATTCGGTATGTCGGACCACTTTAAGTAGCTTATGGTGGAATTTTATAGGTACAGGTAGATAAAAAGAGAAGCTGGACAAATTTGATGAGCTCCATCACCTGTCATCCTCTGATGGGCCCACATCCTTCTTTTTGTGGTGGCCCATCTACTTGTTTTCCTGGTTGGTGGGGCCCACTCGAGTGGGAGGCCGGGCAGGATTTTGGCAAAAGCTATTTTCGCATCCAAAGTTGACAACTCTCTCTCTCTCTAAATTATTAATTTTTGGTTGGCAAAACATTATTTATATTATTGATGGTATATAATAATTATACGGAAAACCGCATAATTTTCGATTTAAAACCAAATTAATTAATGGAGGGGAGCGTCTATCAATTGCAATTAAAGCTCGATAAAATAATAATTTCATTAAAATAATAATTTATTTCAATTTCAAAATAATTCAACGCACTAAAATAATATTTGATAAAAGTAATAACTTCATTAAATGAATATTTTTCTCGATCCAAATATTATTACTTTATCGAGATTTAACTGTATTAACAATACAAAATTTAGGCTACAATTATAACGTTATAATAAAGCTAGTGTTATTCACATGTTTTCGGAGCTGTCGTTTCAAATTTTTAGTACTACACTCTACATACTAAAACAACTTTTTTACTTAATCTGTTTTACATACTATTACCACATTGACGGATTTTCTCTCACAAATCACAATCGTCCCGAAATTTGATTTGTTTTTGGCAATTTTTAAATAATACAATAATTTTATCCCCAAAAATTCACATTTTGCTACATTTTCTTTTGAAATTGTGCCGACGTTTCTCCAAATTGTCACAAAAATCATTTTTAATACTTCTTCAGTTCTACTTGGCTTATTTAACTTTTTTTTCTTTTAAATTATCTCATTTAACTTATCTCATTTTTTAAAAAGTAAAATAATTACTATACAAATTTCTATTTTTTTTAATAAGATTTATTTATCTACATACAACCAAAGACTCATTTTAATCTCCATACCGCAAAGAGATCCCTGCCAACTCATCTAGCAACTCCCGTATAACGGGTATGGGATATTTATCCGGAATTGTCGCTTTATTGAGCTCTTGGTAATCAACGCAAAATTGCCAGCTTCCATCTTTTTTCTTTACCAACAGCACCGGACTCGAGAAAGTACTGTAACTCGGTCTCACAATTCCCACTGCGAGCATATCCGCGACCAATTTTTCCATCTCATCTTTTTGCACATGATTGTAAAGTAACGGCCGCATCGAAATAGCACCTACATCAGACTTTAACGGGATGTTATGTTCCACACCCCGATCAACGGCAAACCATTCGGCTCTTCAAATACCCTTGGAAAGTTGTTCAAAACCGCTGCGATTTCCTCCCGATAAGTTTAATGGAACAGAAGAATTATATAACTTATGAAAAAAAATTCTGTTAAAATTACAGATTTCGATCGTAATATAAATCTTCCTCTAATTATATAGAATCAAAAAATACATAGTAAAAAAATATCTGATACAATGAATGAAATTAGAAGATTGAGATAGTTTACCTCAAAAAATATTGGCTCGGAGATATTTACCTTAAACAAAGAAATTAACAATGGTAATAATTTGTTGTTGTAGTAAGTTTTTTATTTCCATATTTAATTTGACAGACAAATAAATAAATTTGAAAACAAAGATGCTTAGGCTCCTCTGCTTTATCAACATTCTTTAATCTGTCGCTTAATTCTTTTGCTTCTTTTCCAAAATCTGAAGCACAAGTCTTCTTTGGCCGCGCTTTGTTCAAACCGCCCATTTTCCCAATTTCTCATATTAAACCAGCCACTCTTCTTCCTCCATTTCTTCTCTTTCCTCTCTCTCTCTAAGAATCTCGTATTCTGCTTCTTTCGTTTTCTTAATTCTCGACGAAGAAAAGAGATATACTAATCACTTGCTTCTTTTTCCGTAATCTGTACATACAATTAGCATTTAGCTACTAGGGATTTGCAAAAAAGCATGGCCGCGAACAGATTTGCAACCATGGTGCATAGGAAGACCAACAAAATCACGCTGATTCTCGTCTACGCAGTTCTCGAGTGGATTCTGATTGTCCTCCTTTTATTGAACTCTCTCTTTTCCTATCTGATCATCAAATTTGCGGAGTTTTTCGGGCTAAAGCCGCCATGCTTGTGGTGCACGCGAATTGACCATTTCTTTGATCCCGCGAAAAGCGGGAAGAACACGCATAGGGATCTCCTTTGTGAAGCTCATCGCAAGGAGGTTTCGAGATTGGGCTACTGTTCGAGTCATCGGAAGCTGGTCGAATCTCGGGGTATGTGTGAGGATTGCTTGTCCTCGCGGCCGGAGTTTCACGGATCTTCGAAGAATTTCGCGGTGTTGCAGAATGGGGAAGAAACGGTAGGTGGGAATGGTGGGGTGGGTTTGGACTGTTCATGTTGTGGCGTGCGTTTGGATGATGGTAGATATTCATCTTATGCGTTGCTGAAAACTTCATCTTGTGATGCTCTGGAGCGTGCTCAGAAAGAAAACTTGATTACTTTTGGTGATGATGATGATCACCGAGTTGAAGAAGGGGGTGATGATGGTTCTTCAGAGAAGGTTCTAGATTCTGTTGGTGATGAGAAGGTTGAGATTGATGAGAATTTGGAAGTCGATAAAAAGGATGCAAAAGAGGAGGGTTTTGTTTCTGAGAATTGTGACGAGCCGAAATTGTTGGATGTGGAGAAAGAGAAGGAAATTGTGGAGGAAGAGAAATCAGTTTTGATCACAAGAGATAAGTCCGTGCGGTGTGTGTTTTGAAGAAGATGTTGAGGTTGAAATTCCACCTCGGCAAAGCATCCGGAGTTCTTCCTAGACTTCAAGTGGTCGACATTAGTCCCAATTGAATTGATCGATTCAATGACCGAATCTAAGGAGAATGATGAGAAGAAGGATGAAGGTTTTATTATAGATTCTGAAGTTGGGATTGAAGAGAGAGAGGCATTGGTTGTGGAGAGTGAGAGTGAGAGCAGAGTAGAGAAGATTGATGCATTTTTTGATGTTATATCAATGAGGAGCCTTCATACTCAATGCTTGAGGCCATGGAAATGGAGGAGGATGAGAATTCTCTTGTGTTTCATGCGAAGTACTCTCATTTCGCTACGCGGGACGTAGCTTGAGTCTTTCCCTCTTGCTCGGTGGCCCTCTCTCGAGGCTAGTGAAGCCGAGGAAAAGGCCGCATCACTAATGGAAGAACATTCGAGATGATGGTGCAGGTATATTGCATTTTGCTATCGCATCTAAAATTACTCTCTTAAGACTATTTCTATCATGAATATGTGAATTAAGATGTATGTGAAATAGAAAAAGTGAAACAATTTTCTTTGCCTAGATGATGTAGCTTTTGTAGAAGCAACTCGTGCAAACAATGAAAATGAAGCGCATGTCTCAATTGGAACGCAAAATACCGACTTAGATATAACGAGATGAGATGGAAATCAAAGATTTTGTTCATGTGTTTGAATGCACTCATGAAGATCCTTCAACAACTTCGTAAATCTATGTCTAGAAGATGATCATGGTAATTTTGAGATTTGTTCCTACTTGTGTGGCTTGCTTATTCTGTAATTTCTTGATTGGATTTCTTGAGCTTATTCTAAAATTTTGTTGCATTAGGTCTTAGGAAAGTTGAGGAACAGGTGGTAGAGTTACAATCCTTATCGGCTCGGGATAGTGAGCAAATGAGAGAGAATGAGCTAGAGATAGAAGTAAATGAAATTGAAGAAGATAAGTTTCCTGGATACCCCCAAAATCTATGGATAGCCTCAACTTGTTGCACAAGAAATTGTTGATGCTTGAGAAAAGGGATTCCGGGACCGAAGAGTCTTTGGATGGAAGTGTGACAAGTGAGTTGGAAGGTAGTGATGGAGTTGTTTCTTGTTGAACGGTTGAAGACAAAGATTGAGAGCAGAGCGAAAGACATTACAAGCATCAGATATGGAGTTGGAAGAGGAGAGAAGTGCTTCGCAGTGGCCGCAAATCAAACAATGGCAATGATAACCCGGCTTCAAGAAGAGAAGGCCGCGATGCGGATGGAGGCGCTTCAAGATCGAGGATGATGGAGGAGCAATGGAGTATGATCAAGAAGCTTTGCAGCTTCCGAATGAGCTTATGGTGAAGAGAGAGAAGGAAAAGCAGGAGCTGGAGAGAGATTTGGAAGGTTATAGGAAGAAGCTAGTGGAATATGAGACCAAAGAAAAGATTAGGGCATCGAGGAGGAGCAAAGACGGGAGTTCAAGAAGTGGATTTTCGTCGCCTTCTTGTAGTAATGCCGAGGATAGTGATGGATTGTCCGTTGATCCGAATCAAGAAGCAAAGGAAGAAGATGGGTTTTATAGCCATCAAGAAGGCGAAAACCGTAACACGCCTATTGATGCGCTTGTTAACTTGGAACAATCTTTGGCCGATTTTGAGGAAGAGAGAATGTACATACTTGATCGCCTCAAGGTCCTAGAAGAAAAGCTCCTAACCTTCGATGATGATGAAGATGATGATGATGTTAAGGGACAACACTTTGAGGATGTCGAATTATTGGGCGATTTCCATGAAGAAAATGGAGACCATTTCGATGAAAATGGCCATCTCAATGGTGAAACAAATGGGCATACAAATGGCTTTGCTAAAGCAAGTGATGAATGGTAAGCATCACCAAACAAGAAGACTTGCGAGCCAAAAAGGGAAAATCACTCCTTCCCCTATTTGATGCAATCTATGATGAAAATGGCAATGGAAATGGAAATGGCGATGCCATGGTGAAAGGAAATGGAGTGCATGATTCTTACGAATCAAAGCTCGAAATGGAGAACAAGAAGCTCGCGATTGAAGAGGAAGTCGATCATCTCTACGAAAGGCTACAAGCGTTAGAAGCAGATAGGGAGTTCCTCAAGCATCGCATTAGTTCTCTAAAGAAAGGTGACAAAGGAATGGATCTTCTTAACATCTACGCGATCTACGCAACGTGGAGATTCGAGCAAGAAACATTACGCATACACTCCTCCAATATGAAGAAGTTACAACGTTTCTTGGTAAATTTTCAAATTTCACCATACATAATAACCTTATAGCATTGCATTATGAAGATATCATAGTTTTCAATTCTTGTTTTCTCATTATCAAGTATGATTGTGCTACAAAGAATGGAATCTTGGTAGACAAGAAGTTGAAGTTTGTGGTGATCTTGGGAGACAACAAGTTGAAATCTGCCGGAGTTTTGGGGTCCTTTGTTTAATTGTCATTTTGTCATAATAGACCCAAATTTTTGTGGGTATACAAGAGTCCATCACTCCATCTACCCTCCTTTGGTGGAAAAGGGGATGATGAATGTATGTGTGTGTAGTCTAGTGAGCACAAATAGTCGTCATTTTGTATGTTTTGTGAGTTATTTCATTAGCCATTCGGGAGTAGTAAAGTATTCATTTTTTTATGAGAGAGAGAGAGAGAGGGAAAGGTAAGTAACTTTATCTTTCCACCTCTCTTTTATATTTGCAGTTTGTTTTGTTTAATTGGAAGTTCTAGAAGTTGTAAACATCATGTATCCATCCGTAAGTATATAAAAATTCAGTGTGTTTTGTAGTATACTGTTTTTTATATATTTTATTATTTTTATGTGCAGCTTTTCATTGTCTCTTTGCTGTCAAGTTCAGATGAACAGAGTTTTATTATTATTATTTTTATATTTTAGTGAAATTAAATTTAAAAAGGTAGCAAAAGGTTGCTTTCAACAAAGAATTGTGCTTTAAGCATGAACTAGCGCATTTTGTAACCGGCTTCGCACGGTTTTTTGAACATGCCCTGTGTGAAGATTGATGCCCAATGTATTTGATTGATATACTCCGATATTATTTAGAAATATACGGGAAAAATATGAAGAATTTGAAATGGCAAACATCTCATTATACAATTATAGAATTATTCTCAGAGAAACAATTTACAATAGAATAAATATAATAATATTGAATACAATTTCCTAACACGTAATAAAGAATTTGGAAAAAAACAGTATATGGAAAACCTCAATTTAAGTGAGGCTCATAAAAATAGAATAGAAAAACAAACAGAAATTATTTATATATCATGAGGTTAAATTGTCCATAAATGGGAGGATTAGTATCAAGCAATTAACTAAGTTGTTTAATTTCTCGCAGTTGGCCAAGTGTAACATTGATGCATCTCCGTGTATATCTTCCATAAACCATCTTAATCCCGAATTAAAATAATAGTAAAGTTGGAATGTATCAAACAACTTCTTACAACTACACAATGGAAACCGCTTCTACATGAACTGCTCACTGGATTCACCTTTACCAATGTACATTATCTAGCAGATTAGCTGGAAGTTTTTCCTCTGATCTTCCTTGGTAAGTATTAGTTGGGTTTAGACCAACACATCGCCTCTGATAATGTTGAACTTGCAAAAAGGGCAAGGTTGAGTTGATACGGAGCCACTTAGTGACGCATTTATAATGGAAATGGTGGTTGCGGGGAAGGGTACAGCCTTCCGCTCCATCTATGTACTTGAAAAGGCAGATGCAACATTCCCCGCATGGTAATAGTAGTCACGTACTAAGTTTAAGCAAATCTAACTTATATGCTCGTTAAATAAGGAATATCAACTAAGCTACATATTATTGTGAATCTCGGATAGTTTTATCTTCCTTCTAAAAAACTAAACCACTATCAAGAAGACTAGCATTGATAAAAGGAAGCACTTCATTTACTTATTCCACACAATAAGGATAATAATGAAGACCAATATTGTTATGGGTGTTTGGCTAAACTAATCAAGTTGTGCAAGGTCGGTGTATAAATGGAAAGCGGTTTGCATAACCATGGAGAAGCAGAGATCATAGATACTTGCTTCGAATCCTCTGGGCCGAAGAACAAGATCCGCCATGCGGATACCATTGCCTTCCAAAGGCAAAGAGAACTAACTTCTTGTTTCTTTTTGGCTAGAAAGACCACGAGACAACCCGGCAGTTTAAAATGTCTATTTTTAAGCCATTTGGTATCCATACTTGAATAGACCAAGTTGGTAAGAAAAAAAATTCTTTAAAATTTATGTGCGCTTTAGACAATTGACAAAGCATTCAAGTGTACAAGCAATTAAGCATAGCTTACCAAGAAAGACGAGGAGAATCTTGCGTAAGTAGCCGACCTCCTATTACTATCCAATAGAACCCGAAAACCCACCAAACAAGATGAAACAATAGTATTAACGGACTCCAACTTCTTGATGATACCGAAAATGAGAATGAAAGAGAAAACAAATAAGAAAAATTTGCGCTTGTTCAAATCAAAGTTTCCATAATGTCAAGAATGAGGAAGTCATATATCCGACTCTCTCTGGCCGTTCACTATGCCGACCCAATAATACATACGTAATAGTCAAAGATTTAGATAGCCATAGCAAGAACTTACAACTCGGGAACTATGTCGACCCCGTTACTTCTTTCCCCGTCTTAACTTCCTCTATATAACATTATGTACTATTACATCACATTGCAAACATTAATTTTTTTTCTTTAACAGAAGGTATCTTCATTACCATCTATATGCATGCGGATTACTTCACTTAGTATCATTTGTCTACATGAGTACAATACTAGGTTATGAGAAAGATTTGACGGTAGCATCTCCGGCCAGATGACTGCATTGAGAAAATATGAACTGAACTTGCACAAAGCCAAAAACATTAACTGTGAGACAGCTCATACTCATAGTGAGGCAAACAAACATTTATGTTGACAAATTATTGTAGATTATACATGAGCATGACTGCAATCTTTTTATTAAGGTACCACTTAGCATTAAAATGAACAGACGAGATTCGTGCACAACATTTGCTCGAGATGCCTCATACGACCTCATTACAAATCGTAAACAATAATTAGTTGGGTAACATTTAGACATATCAACACTTACAGCTTTTCCCGGAGCTCCGGAGCTCCGGCGTGTCCTTGGGCGTCCCAAGCGTATTAACGAGGCGGTGGAATGTGGAAACCGCCGTGTTGATCTCGAAAGATTCCGCACGCCACCGCCCGCGTCGGATCCCCGCTTGCCGTTGGCGTACCCCTCCGCGACCCGTTTGCACGACCCGCTTCTAGATATTGGAAACTCATATTTCTCTACCCTTTTTGAGTCGAGTTCTTGAGTTTTATCACATCAAGTTTCTCTACATACTTCTGCACTCTTGCCACCTTGAAAATTTAGAATCAGTACATAAGTAATAACACCTAAGACGTATAAAAGATCATAAGACTAATCGAATAAACTACCTGCATTTTCCTTTGTAATTTGGCATCACCATCAGCAGTGATGCCATCCAGCTTAAGCAGTTGATTCATCAGCAACTCAATTAGGTTTACTATATCCTTCTCCACGACTTTCCCTCCTTTAGAAACCACAGTTTCAAGAGCAGAAACCTAACATAATCCGATTTTTAAGTATCCCAAATGTTCAATTTTGTGCACAAAACTCAAGTAATGAATTCCAGCAAGCCTATCCACGTCCAAGCTCATATCTGAGAGTGCCTTGGCCGCCTTCTCCATTTTCGCATTCTTCCTCATCTCTATGAAGCGTTTCTCCTTGCTAATAGCATCCTCCTCCAACACGATTTTCGATTTGTCCTTCACCCCAATACTGTCTAGATAGGCATTTGAATCTCTCTCTTTATCCTTGTAGAAGAGCTTCTGATCCCGGTGGTGCAACCCTGTTGGCCCGGATAGCATCTTATTCAACTCCCCTGAGTTTCATTACATCCTCACAAATTAATCTTCGACAAAACAATAAAAAAAAAACATTAAAAAATCAATATCCCAAATTCTGCAATTACCAAACACTACAACAAATTATTAATTTAGTGACAGACTTAGTGACGGATTTTAATACGGGTCACCAATTGGTGACGGATTTGTGACGGATTTTTTAATTAAGTCATAATGACGGATTAGTTACGGAAACATCAGCCATTAAATTTAATGACGGACATATTCCGTCACTAAAATAATTTTATTTTTTTCTTTTTTCTTCGTGACATAATTTATCCGTCACCAATTTATTTAAGCGGGCTAAACTTGAATAGTGTCGGATATATCCGTCACTATCTATATTATCATTTTATTTTATTAAAAGAATTCGTGAGTGACAGAGTCATCTCGTCACCAATTAATACATGTAAATAAACAGTTCTACTATGATTAAATAGTGACGTCTATATCCATCACTTGCTAATTAAAATATCGATTTGTTAATTTTATTATAGAAGTATTTTTGTAAAAGATATATTCGTCACGATTTAAATGTGAACTTTTCAATAGCACCATCATATAGTCTTAGAAATCCTTAGATAGTATAAAATTATTTTCTTATTGTTGAATTTTTCTAGATAACCATAGAAAAAAAAATTACAAATAGCAACAGATTCCGTTAGACTATATATGTATGTATATGTAATGTCTTTAGATTAATTATTATTTTTTTGTAGGAATAGTATAATAAGATGACAGTTTCCTAATGTTTTAATGCATAAAGTCACTTATATATTTTAATTATAATAAATGATGCATACTATTCCTAAATTATTAAAATTTAATTGAATTGATATTTAATTAATTTTAATTTAGTTAATATTTAAAATAATAAGAAAATAACAAAATCGTATATTCGAAATAAGTTTTTAAGGATTAATTCTGTCAAATTATTTGAAAAATAAATAAACTTCCCTGTATTCCAATTAATGCTAATATGATAATGGTTCCAAAATAAGTTTTATATGCATTAATAATTTTTTCTCCCATTTTAACATACAAATTACAATTACGTTTCATTATAAATATGGTGTGCAAGAATTATTAAATCTTGTTTCTCCCTATTTTGACATATAAATTGTCATTATCGGATTCCCAAGGAATTTTTTTCTTATAATTTTCTTAATTATTAATATCACTTAACATAAAAAATAACAAAACTGCTTTTCCAATTCAAAACCCTTTCATCGTCTCTTCCACAGTTCCACCCGTTCCCGTCGTCGCTTCTTCCCTTCTTCACCATATTTTCCTGCAAGGGAGACTAATCCCATCCTGCTTCGACCGCGAGTTCAAGTGGCGGAGGCCTGCCTTCCTTTCGCGCGCGACTCAAGCGGGTGTCCCACTGATTATATGCGATAGTTGTAGTATAGCGGTCGATTCTTTGAGGCTCCGATCACCTAATTCCTTCCGGATAATGTATGTATCTTTTTCCTCCCTTTTCACTTTTGGTTAATTGCTTCTGGGATTTGGACGTGTTCCTTGGTGTAAGTTTCTATCCCCTTTCTAATTTTGAGGATTTCAATTTTAGAAGCCGAATTCACTGACCAGTTTCCAACGCCTAATTCGATGTTTAGATAAATGATTCGTGGTTTATATTATTATATCCATGTTTGTAGTAGTTATTGATAATAGAAACTGCTGTCAGTTTCTATAATCTTGTTGTATAACCTTAAATCTATCTTTCATATCTTGTTGTATATTATTTTAATCGTTTCCTATTTGATTCATTGGAATTTGGCAATTTTAATGTTTTAATGTTTGGCTCCGTTGTTATGAGCATGCTCAACAATTGAACTAGTGAAAGCTTAAGCAAGAAAACATATTGGTATCAGTATGGGATTTAGCTCAAATGAGTGAGAGATACTAAAGGTATCAGAAGCCTAAGATCTAATGGACAAAACAAGGGAAGAAAGTTGATACATTTGAAACCATTTGTTTCATGATAAACTTGCTCAACATATCACATATGTAGTAACTTAACTTTCATGGACATGCATCCGCTTACAGGAAGACAAATTTCGGGTTAATCTGCCCAAGTTTCTAATAATCAAGCCATAAGTTTGGGTGTCCTGAGACAGTTTGCTTTGTCTATAGATATTAAGTGGGGATTCTAAGTATTTAAATATCGCGTAAGCTAGAAACTGTAAAATTGGTAGCCTATTCTAAAGCACAAAAGGACTTTATCTATGGATTTTAACTTTTAAGGACTTCATAAATGTCGTTAGTCATTACTTCAGCAAGAAATTAACTAAATATAACTTAAATCTATCTTTCATATCTTGTTATATAGTATTTTAATGTTTTCCCTATTTGATTAATCGGAATTTGGCAATTTGGATAAGTCGTGCCCGTGCACTCTATTTCATGGTTCTCTTTTTCTAATTTTCCTTGATTAATGATACTTCATTTCTAATTTTCCTTGATTAATGTTTTCAAAATTTACGACACTCGCCATCGTAGTTGAGTTGTTAATATGTGGAAAAGTAAGGGCATTCTCGACATTTCGCACGAAGCAAGTAGGAGACACGGGTTTTAAAGTATAGGTAGACTTGTTCTTAAAGAATAATTCTATCGTTGTATAATGTGGAACCTTAAATTGATCAATAAGCTATTGTGTTTGGATACTTTTATATATAAGTACTAAATTAGAAAATATATATATATATATATATATATATATATATATACATACATACAAATCCCCCAACTTCAGTCCAAAACCCTAATTTGAGAACACAAACGTAAAATTTTACAGCTAACTAGCGGTAATGGCGAATGCCTGGCAGTCCAACCTTCTCGATGAGTCCCTCGGTGGAACAGCAGGCGGCGGCGGCGGAAGGATGATTCTGGTTGAGGACTGTGTGGAGACCAGTGGAGCGTTCGTGGTGCACCACTTGCTCAAGAGAGCTTTCCACCCTCAATCTTCCGATGTCGCTGTTTTCCTCTCCTTTGCCCACCCCTTCTCTCACTACGATCGCGTTCTCCGCAAAATGGTAACTTTCTCCTCTGCTTTTCCTTATCATATCAATGAAAATGTACTTTTAGTTTAGTTTTTATAATCCGAACAAATAGGTTTTGGTTGCTTGACTATTACCAAATCCGAATTTTTGAAGGAGGAGGTTATTCACTTTTACAGGGTTGCAATCTCAGTGTTCAACGAGATAATAAGAGATTGCTGTTCTTTGACATGCTTGCGTTGGATCGTCTAGGTGAGGATTGTACGCTAAGATCTTCATGTTCACATTGTTTTAGCATTTTCTGTATACTGAATTGGTGCAACATATAGCTGCCAGTTCCAAATGTGTAGGAGAATAGAGAGAATGTGTGTTTCAATATTTGCTGAATGTGCTTCTGAGCTATATTCACAATAGTAATGTGTCTAAACTAGTTATTAGATTAAAAAAAATTCGTATAAGCTAATTTGATGATGTTATTAGATATGATTCGAGGGAAGACTAGCGAGGATATACTTATTGCATTGTATGGACAAGTTCAGAAAGCAGTAGAAGTTTTTCGATCACATGAAGGCAGACAGCATATTACTATAGTGATAGACGATGTCTCACTTATGGAAGTGGATGCTAAGGGCTCGTCAAACCTAGTCCTTGATTTTCTGCGATACTGCCACAGTTTGACAGCTCAATTTGTGAGTTCTCATGTGCAATTCTCTGTTTTCGTGAAGATGTTCTTACTGTTTTCTCTTCAACAGGGTTGTTCACTTATTGCTCTTAACCACAAAGATGTGTACTCAACTGTGGATCAACCAAACCTGCTTTTACAATTGGAGTACTTAGCGGATCTAGTAATAAAGGTCGAACCTTTAGCTACTGGTTTAGCGACAGATGTTCATGGACAGGTATAAACTTGAAGACAGTCATCTATATGCTTGCCTATTATCTTATCACAACTATAGCATCTCCAATATGAAAACTACTACTTATCTCCCTTCTAGTTATAAAGAACCTTTGTGTCTGGGAATAAAGGAGGAGGAAAACAAGTTTGCAAATGCTTCGAGTGGAAGCATATCTGAGATTTCACTTGTATAATCTGGAAGGAACTTTCTCAGTTGCATAATGTCAGGAGTCTAATTACTTTTTTTGGTTTTGTTTTTTCTGTTGGCAGTTGACTGTTTCAAACAAAAATCTTCGAGTTGATTCTGGTAAATTAAGGAGCAGGATTCATAATTTCCAGTTCAGGATTAAGGAAAGCAGTGTCGAATATTTCTACCCTGGGAGTAAGAACTGAAGATCTGCAAAGCCACATATTCATCGAACTTCAAGAAGTGTGTTTAACATTGAAGTTCATATTTTTCGTCCTTGGACAAGCTCCAGCATATGGATGGTTGTGGCCGGTCTTGAAACAACATCATTAAGCTTGAATGTGTTCAAAATGCAGTCTTTGTCTTCCCTTTGGTTTCCCTATATGTTTCAATCATTGCAATTTGAGATTAGTCACGTTTCTTGTTGTAATTCTGCACATTGAGTAGATTATGCGTTTCATTTGTAGCGTACTGAATTAGTTCAGGCTCATCATTCTTATTTATATACGGTAGTATTTTGTCCAATCCATTTTTTTTTTGGTATATTTTTTGTTATGTTCAGAAAGAACAAGTTATTTCTGCTACAGCTATGAGCCTACCACATCAACCAATACATAACGAAAAAAAAGAGACAGCTTGCATAACATATTTTTTCAGAAACATAGATTGGCAGCCCATCTAAACAAGACTATGACAAAGACATTACATAATTATAATATTGCAACAACCAGCGAGAGCACTGATCCTTTAGACTTGCGCAATGTTTTTTGAAAGCAATGAATAGCCTACTTCTGCATCTATTACTATGTGTAAATAAGTTTGGATTGGTATGTATGTAATATGCACACACAGCTCACGTGCAAAGAATCACTTGCTTACACTAGAGTAACTGCCATGGCTATAGTGAGAATCAGGCAGCCGCTGTTCTTTTGTCTTCATGATCATCTAGGTTTAAAGCATGAAGCAACTTTGCCCATGATTCTGGGATACCTCCGGGAAGATCAAACTCCAACAGTTTTCCTCGTACACGATAATATTCCTCAACGGGTAGGCTCTGTATCAAGAGGGCCAGCAGCAATAGGTGAAAGAAACTATACGTTTGGAATATTGATCATCCATAACTATAAAATTCCCATATTGTCTTCTAAAAAAGAAAATTCTTTTGATGATGGTCCTAACACTAGAAGGGAGATAAGTAGTAGTTTTCATATTGGAGATGCTATAGTTGTGATAAGATAATAGGCAAGCATATAGATGACTGTCTTCAAGTTTATACCTGTCCATGAACATCCGTCGCTAAACCAAGTAGCTAAAGGTTCCACCTTTATTACTAGATCCGCTAAGTACTCCAATTGTAAAAGCAGGTTTGGTTGATCCACAGTTGAGTACACATCTTTGTGGTTAAGAGCAATAAGTGAACAACCCCGTTGAAGAGAAAACAAGAAGAACATCTTCACGAAAACAGAGAATTGCACATGAGAACTCACAAATTGAGCTGTCAAACCGTGGCAAGAACGCAGAAAATCAAGGACTAGGTTTGACGAGCCCTTAGCATCCACTTCCATAAGTGAGACATCGTCTATCACTATAGTAATATGCTGTCTGCCTTCATGTGATCGAAAAACTTCTACCGCTTTCTCGAACTTGTCCATACAATGCAATAAGTATATCCTCGCTAGTCTTCCCTCGAATCATATCTAATAACATCATCAAATTAGCTTATACGAATTTTTTTTAATCTAATCACTAGTTTAGACACATTACTATTGTGAATATAGCTCAGAAGCACATTCAGCATATATTGAAACACACATTCTCTCTATTCTCCTACACATTTGGAACTGGCAGCTATATGTTGCACCAATTCAGTATACAGAAAATGCTAAAACAATGAGAACATGAAGATCTTAGCGTACAATCCTCACCTAGAAGATCCAACGCAAGCATGTCAAAGAACAGCAATCTCTTATTATCTCGTTGAACACTGAGATTGCAACCCTGTAAAAGTGAATAACCTCCTCCTTCAAAAATTCGGATTTGGTAATAGTCAAGCAACCAAAACCTATTTGTTCGGATTATAAAAACTAAACTAAAAGTACATTTTCATTGATATGATAAGGAAAAGCAGAGGAGAAAGTTACCATTTTGCGGAGAACGCGATCGTAGTGAGAGAAGGGGTGGGCAAAGGAGAGGAAAACAGTGACATCGGAAGATTGAGGGTGGAAAGCTCTCTTGAGCAAGTGGTGCACCACGAACGCTCCACTGGTCTCCACACAGTCCTCAACCAGAATCATCCTTCCGCCGCCGCCGCCGCCTGCTGTTCCACCGAGGGACTCGTCGAGAAGGTTGGACTGCCAGGCATTCGCCATTACCTATCGAGTTGAACGCCAATTTGCCTCTGGTTTTTGCTAGCTAGTTAGCTGTAAAATTTTACGTTTGTGTTCTCAAATTAGGGTTTTGGACTGAAGTTGGGGGATTTGACTCTGCAGTGAAGCACTTTCCTAGTTTAAAATAAAAATCGCCTTAAAACCCAAATTTAAAAAATAAGAAGAAAAAAAATCGCGTGCCAAATCTTTTGACCGGTTATTTTAATTGCACATGACATATTACCAAAACAATTTATAATAATATTAATGACTATAATATCCAAATGCTCCTGGCTTACGAGAAGACATTTATATTCAACTTTAGATTTATAATCTACATTATAAATCATAATATTAATCAATTAATTAGTATCATATATAGTATTATGTAATTATAGTTATACATTAAGAAACTCAACTGTAAAATTTATAATTATAGCTTATGATTTTATATTTTGCATTAATATTACAAACATAAATATACTAACATTTGTAGTTATAAACAAGAAATATAATAAATTTTGGCAATATGACTTATATTACAATATGTAACTACATAATTTAATAAAATGAAGATGTATTAAAAGAAGTTTGTCCTAGCCACACAACATTCAATAATATAAAATCAACCCCTAAAGTAAGTTAAATAGAAAACAGCAAAAAATCATCCACGATACTTCCTTTTGAGTAACAACACATTCTGAATCCTTTCCGAAAAACAAAATGAAATTGTTAGGTACATATACGAGTTGCACAAGTATAGGAAAAGAAAAACTTTGGGAGATTCTTAATCAGCTAGAAAGATGGCAATAATTATTATGTAATTCATTCTCACCTTTGATCTTAGAAAGAAAAAGAAAAAACAACTGATTCCTTTATGAGACAGATACCCCTCCCTTAGATGTTGGCATATTACCAAAACAATTTATAATAAATTGCATTTAATTTTATTAAGAAACAGTTGTTATTGTTACAATTTGCAAAAAGTTTGAATTTGTCACAAGATAATTACACTTTTTAATATCCAACTAGTAAGAACAGAGACAAGAAAACTCCCAAATAATATAGCTAAGCACTATCCTAGCCACCAAATCAGCACATAATAAATAATGAAGGTGTAAGAAAAGAATGGTAAACAAATTGTTCTCTAAAATCTAGCATATATTTTGCCTTCATGAAACTTGCACCAAGCTTTTCAAACTCAGGGGCAAGCTTCTTACAGTGCCCACAGCTGCAGC